>QEPC01007559.1:3852701-3897603 GCA_003113815.1 Sphenodon punctatus | reverse complement strand
AGTGCGATTTAAAAAACCCCGCACTTCTGGGCTGGTGTGAATGCGCTGAGCGCGCACATTTCCACTTAGCCCGAATGTTTGGAGTGCAGATTGAAAAGTTGCTCCGAGCAGCTTTTCAAACCGCGCTCCAAACATTCGGACTAGGTGGAAATGTGCGCGCTCAGCGCATTCACACCAGCCCAGAAGTGCGGGGTTTTTTAAATCGCACTATGCCGCCGAGGCTTCTGTGCGATTTAAACGCACGTCGGAATCCGCTCTTAGCCTTGTTCATACAAAAGGGCTCAGAGGGGGGCAGTCTCAGTAATGCTTTGGAACTCCTGTCCCCTGGAGATTGGTTTGAGCCTGAGCATCTTCTGGAGGTGGTGTAAGATTTTTTATTTGAAAAGGCATCTAGCGGGTGGGGATAGGGGTTTGGGGTGGGGTTGGGTGGGTGGCTTCAGGGTAGAAATGTGAGAGGGGTTGGGCAGGTAGGTGGTTTGGGGTGGGTTTTGTGGGGATTTTAGTTTTTTTTTATTTTCAATGTTTTTTTATGGATTGTAAGCTGCCCTGAGCCTCAGAGAAGGGCAGCATATAAATTGAAATAAAATAAATATATAAATTTGGATGACTATAGATGTGACACAGGCTCACTATGGCTCGCTGAGACCTGGAACTCATCGCATGTGTGATCCCATACCACCAGCCAACAAGGAAATACAAGGGAAAATGGAGTGCAAGAAATGCGGTATTACATCTGTATTACACCTCTCGGGATTTGAAATGCATGGCAAAGCAGTAAACAGCAAAGGGGTAAGTGGGATCCCAGTAAGCAGAAAATCAAAACATTACCAAGAGGTTCTTGACTTGACTAAAATGGTATCAGGAATTGGGATTTTGACAATATTTCCCATTTTGGAAAAATCCCATTTCAGCCCTAATCTTTAACCAGCTCAATATGGACGGTTCCGGAACCTGCTTAAAACCTAAACCCATGTAAGTGAGAATTAAAATCTGCCAGCATGGATTCCACTTTGTACCTTGCTTAGTATGGAATAACCTGGAAGTCACCTTTCTGGTGCAAAAGACTATTAAGTCTTCCGTCTTTGCTTTATGCACAATAATCCCTTTTTGCAAAATGCAGAGAACATGAAAGGTTATGCACTAATCCTGGGAAATTTTTGCTGAGTCCCAGAATTCTTTGCAAACAGCTCCTTAGCTCTGTGCAAACTACCCCATGTTGGTCTTCTCCTTTCGAGCATTTCATCCACATTTCACATGGCGGGAAGCCTGACAGGTACAGGGATTATGGCTTTATCTTTAGGGGGAAAAGGCACAGATGGTAGTTGGAACTCACCTGTAAGAACAAGCTATAAATATTCCCCCTGGCTGAATGGTTTAGAAATCTTATGAAAATTAGATGCATACGTTAAAGCTTCTTCCCCAAGGGCAGCTTTTACTTGCATGACCAGCCCTTAATCAGCAGTTCATAATTGACCTTGGCTGCCTACTGGGATTACACAGCTTCTTCACTGGGTTGGACACAAACAGATTCAGACACCAGACAAACATACTGTCAGGTCAGACTGCTCCCGTTGGGTGCTTTCAAATGAGACAGCCCCCACCACTGCCACAGACTGTGGTGGGGAGGGAGCTATCACTCCAGTCGAGAATTGGACCAGCCAAACAAGATGGCAGGGGCATGCACAGATGTGCGTCCGCCTGCCTCCGCTGCCATGGCAGCCAATGACGACTACCATGGCACCCAGACCCAGGATTGGCGGGAAACCTGACCGGGTTAGGTAAAGCGGGCATTCAGATGTGAAAGCCCGCTTTACTCCTAGTTGAGCCGACGGATCCTGGCCATGGTGGCGAAGTCACAGCCCGGGTTAGGCGTCACCATAGCTATCCCATGCCAACATCTGGTGCCCGGGATGAGGCCGCTTTCAAATGTGACAGCAAGTCCTGTGCCAAAGCGGGGGAAACCATGGCAAAGCATGCCAATCATGTTTGCACCCTTTAATGCCCTGTGCTCAGGGGCCCCTTCTCTGTGACTAAGCCAAGCAAAGGCACCTACACTTTGTCAACTTCACGGACATATTACTGTCTCTTCCTAGCCCCATCTCTTTGGTCTCCCCTTGACTAGCTAACCAAGCTAAGCCCGTGTATCTGCAACTTCTCAGCTTTGTAAACAGGAGCAGGGCTACTCTAGTGTGAGGAGGGTCAGTTGAACCCAAGCCCTGGATTCGAGGGTGGGGGAATGCCTTGCAAGGAATTTGAGTACTGCTAGGAAATTTTCAGAGTGGGCAGAAGAGGGAGTGGGGCCACTTGCAAAGGCCCCACCTATTCTTAAAACTTACTTCCTTGCAGGGCTGCTGCTGCTCTGGGAGAGGGGACTGCTGGGAGATGGGCAGTGCTGTCTTCCTGAGTAAGCCTCACCGTCTATTCTGGAGACTCCATCCTCTTGCTCATGGGAGGGGGAGGGGGTGTCTATAATTGGACACAACAAGACCAGGCCTTGCTCTGCCACTGCCTGTGAATGTAGTCTCCTCTCCTGTCCATTCTGGAGGCAACTGCCCTGTCACATGCTTCTTATGTTTTGTCCTCAAGCAGCCCACGGCCCAAATGGGAGTATCACAGAGCAAGACAGAAATACTCTTGCAGAGTTTAGGATAGGATTAGGATTATATGCCTTATACTAGTGCAACTGACCTCAACTTTTAATTAATTTTAAAAAATCCAAACCCAAGCACTCTGTCCCATCATTTTTGATCACTGGATATGCCAATTTCTTCACAGACAACGCTGCAAGCTAAGGGGATACTTGAACCCCTGCTTGGGTACCAAATTTGAGCCCAAGCCCGACTGTATTGGGCCTGAGCCCAGGCCTGGGTGCGCTTGTGGCACATTGAAATTTACCTCAAAAGGGGCAAGCGCCAGTGTCCCCCTTCCTGCACTCCATGGCCTGCTGCAATGTCATACTCCTCGATGGGGGGCAGCTCCTCCAATTACTGGGGAACACCAGCGTGAGCAGCTTGGGCCTGTCCTTAGTCCGAGAGAACCAGTCAGGCCCATCATGCTTGACTTGGGTCACAGGGCTCAAGCGTCGGCCTGTTCAGCCAGCTGAGCAAGCCCCGCCTCCCCCCATTGAACAATATTTATACCGAGATTCTTAACGCTTCTTCCCCGCCCCAGCTCCCCACGTTTTACTTGTAGGCCCTTTTTGCACAGACACCCCACCCCACCCCCCCGGTGCGGGGGGAGGGGGACGACGCTTGCTGCAGCAGGTGAGTGGGCATACGCGCTCCCACACTCCACCCATCGCCCATGCACGGAGCAATGGGTACCAATGGCGGATGCCCCATGCATGGAGATGGGTGCAGGTAGGTGGGCGTTCATGCAACAGGCCGTCCACACACTACCACCTGCCGCCACCTCCACCCACCCCTCACGGACCGCGGCAGCTCTGTGGTCTATTTGAAAAGGATCATAGAGGGAAAAGAGACTCGGTTCATTTCCTTGAATTAAATAAATAAATAAATAAATAAATGGTGCAGATTTTGCTTTCATCGCAGCCCCTAGTTTTTATTGTTATTATTATTTTGGATTTGACCTTTCTTTAAAAAAGGGGTGGCGGGAAGCTTACAGGAAATAAATACACAATATCAAAATATGACTGATTTTCAATTACCTAGCCCCAAACTCTCCCCACCTCCGTTATATTCACCCTGAACCCTAGGGTTTCAAGTGGGAACGCCTGTCAAAAAGCTAATGGTAAATCTGCAGTGATTCTGTAGAAGTTCTATAGAAAATATTTTCCAGATGACCACTTCCCCGGACCGTCGCAAGTTTACCACATGATAGAAGTGTTCATATGTCACAAGCAAGCATCACGTGGTAGTTTATCATGGTTTTTCACCACAGGCTGCAGTATTTGAAATCATGACATCTGGAAATACCCTTTTTTGGCTGTGATCATTAAACTACTTATTCTCATTGGCAAGGCATGAAATTTGCAGGCGCCTAGGAGCCATTGGCACCCAGAAAACTGGAAGCTGGAGACTGGTTCAGGGGTGTAGTGGAGCAAGAATGGTTCAATTCTGCAGGACCGCCTCACTCCCCGGGCTCTGGATCGACCCCTGCAGTCGACCGGGAGCACCTTTCTCAAAGTTCCCCAGATATCCCGGAAGGCGACGATGAAGAGGGCATTCTTGGTGGCCACACCAAGGCTGTGAAACTCCCTCCCGGTGGAGGCCCGGTTGGCCCCGGACCTCTCCTCCTTTCAACAACAATGCAAGACCTTTGGTAAGGGAGACGGGAGAAGGGTGGGGGGGACTGGGCTGGCGGGGCGAGGGAAGGGTTTGGGTGTATTTTTATTTGATTCCTCCATATGAATGAACTGTTATATTCTATTGGTATTTATTATATTTTTATTGTATTTTTATGCTTTGTTAGCTGCCCCAAGCTGCTTTAGCAGGAGGGGCGGGATATGCATTTGTTTAAATTAAATAAATAAATTCTGGTGACTGCATTTTTATTTTTATTTTGGCTCCTGGAGTTCAGTCTGAAATTTCATGCTGAAATTTCATTAGCTTCAGCAAGATTGCTCTGAGATATATGGTTTGAGTGATGTGGCCTGTTAAGGGTAAACAGTGTCAGGGCCCCTCCCACTCCCTAACCCTGGGTAATATAGTGATAAGTTGTTTCCATCTCACTGAAAAATAACTTTAATTATGTTGTTTAATAAAGGCAATCTGTGAGATAAGGTAGGCACAGAGATTTCAAAAAAGCTGTTTATTTATAGTGAAACATGTAACAAAAAGATCAGCTTTTTACTGAAATAATAAAAGTGCAAATTTGAACATTAAATAAAAACCTGTAAAATTAAATAAAAACCTGTAAAATATTTGTTCCAAACAGGCCAACACTTTATGCATATTAACCATTTTCTTAAAAAGGAAGAGCTGTATCTTTGGACTGATTATTAACCAGCATCAATAATTGTACCATGAATGTCCATTGCAAATGGACAAGTTAGCACGACATTTGATTTGCGTTACTTTGCAAAGAGATTCAAAATCCAAAACACGGAAAAACTGAAACACATATCAAGGCCTCATTTAAATAATGGTGCTATGTGACCGAGGACAGTAGAAACGAACATCAGTAGAAACCTAGATGCACTTTTTGGTACTGCACAATGTATATAATCATTCTTTCCCAATGACAGAAACAAAGACCACATGATTTTTCATTTAAAACTTTCAAAAATATTCTTAGTAGTTAACAAAAATAGACAGTAGCGTCTAAACGATGTATTTAAATTGAATACATAGACAAGTGCATCATGCCAAGACCGCAACGCACTGCAACGAATAAGGTACCCGTCCTGCAAGCACAGACATACAGCCAATGAAATCAATCACATGTTAAGTTGTCAGTGGACTACACATGGATTGTGTCAGCAAGGAAAGGCCAAGACACAGCACCATAAAGTAACTGATGCCAGAACATTTTATTTGGTCTAGAACACAATTAACATCTTAACAAAACATGGCTTTCAATAATCACTTTTGGTCAAACGTAATAAGCATCTCTGGATTATGTGCATTTAGGAATTACCAACCAACACCCCTGACATACCAAAAAAAGAAGCTGCAATTTAGTCCAGAGGTTTTAATAGCCCTGACACAGCCATAAGGGACCCAAACCTGCAACACTTATGTGAATCCTTAACTTTACTGATGCAATGACTCCCACTGACTTCAATACAGCTGCGCCTATGAGTGGAGTTAAATAGGGGCATGAATGTTTGCAGGATGAGACGGTTTGCTTCCTCAGGTCACCAAGCACCTAACCACACACAAACTACGCAAAAAAAAAAAAGACTCCCATAGACAAGCTTTGTTTGATGCTGTCAGTAAGCCAAAAAAATCAATGGGAGTTTTGCTTGTGGCCACATAGAAGTGCAGCCTTAGTTTGAGTACCCCAGAATGTACATTAAACCAGATACCTAGTCAAATCCACCACAAACCCTCTGTACTTGTTCCTACATTATTCCCCTGTCTGTCTATACTTGTTCCTACACTCTTTCCCGGTCTCCTTTAGATTTCTTTCAGATCCTCCTCACTTACCAAGTTCCATGCTGAAGCTATTTGGAGTCCCACAAACACTTTCTTATTTGTGGTCTCAGAACTAAAGCTGAAATGGATAGCAAATTCTGTACCTACAGGCAATATTGAGTATATTGGTTAGCCAATGGTTATGCAAATAGCAGGATGGGTACCCGACTACCCAAAATACAGATTACCATTAACAACATTCTGCTTTACTCGACCCATACCAGTTTACCAGGTTACCCTTTTAATGGCTTTCTGATATGGATCAATAGGTGAACGTAAGTAGACAGAAAAAAATGAAAATTGGTATTCGGCAAAACGGACTAATGCTAACTTGGTAATGGAAAACCAGTAATGGTCATTTTTTGAGTAACCTGTTAGGCACTAAAACGGGTGCCATTTAATACCGAATCCACCCAAAATTATTCCGGTATCACAATTTTGACAGGCACACCCATTTTAGCTCTGTGTACTTACTGGTAATAAGAAAACTTTAGAATAGCTCTTATAATAAGTTACCATACATTATATAAGTCAGCACCAGACACATTTGCTCAAAAGTACACACGTGTAAACAGTTTGCTAAGGCAACTCTTGGTGTCAAAGTTATTGATTGAAATACATGCATATTAAGTGTTTTCAAAAAACCCCACTATACTGCAAACCTGTTTCTGCAGTCCTTCCTCAGGTAAAAGTCCCTTTGACTTGTAAGCCGCAGGTTAGTGGCACTTCTTTGTGAAATGGCCAGTATAAACTCACACAATATACACTTTATGGTACAAAAAAATAATAAAAATTAGGAACTAAATAGCTCACTAGGCTTAAATTACTACATGCAAAAAAATAAAAATTGTTCAAGACTACATATGACTAAACTGCTTGTATTTGCAAAGAAGAAACTCAATGCCATATAAAAATATTCTAACTCGAGAAAATGTGACTTAAGCACCAATCTCTCAAAACTCTTAGGCTAAGGCAAGCTCCATTTGTTTCAACAGGGCTTGTGCTAGTGCAGCATTTTGAAGGTCAGGCTACCAGGAGGCTTGAAAAAAATAAGTCTACTAAGCAAGTGTAAAAACACAGTCTTAGGAAAACATGCATCTGGGAACTGGGGATAAGTTTTAGAGAGCTAGTTTTTTAATCAGATTTGTGGATTTTAACAAGTTTGGCTATTCCCACCCACCCCCTTCACAAAAGAGGATAAAGCGCACCATTGTAACAATTTGGGCTACGTTTTGAAAGGCGAAATTATTCCCAGCTGTTCCAGATTTTTATACCAGTTTAGGCTGTCATCCCAAAACCACATACTACCGAGTGAAGTCAATGAAACTGCTCCAGGGTAAGTGGTTTCAGGATTGCAGCCTTAAACAGAAAGACCTGTGAACTAACTGCATAGTCCCCAATCCTGCAAAACACTGAGGCTTAACTTTATGCGGACACAAAATCCCATTCCAGAAATGGAGCCTTAATTACTTAAGTATTAGATGATGTAGCTTCAGTCTGCAGGAATGCAAGTTTTGTATGTGAAAATGGTACTGGTGTCATTTTGCAGAAACATCCAGTAATGTTCAGGTAGGGAAAAAAATGTTCTGTGAAAGTTATACCGAAACATTTACAGAAAAAATGTGAAACTGCAGCTTTCTAATGCTCCTCCACCCAAAGAGATTTAATAAGGATAACACATCCCATAACCGATTCTTTTTTATTTAAACACCCCAAACTAGAAGCTTGGCGTGTGTGCAGCAAGACAGCAGTAAGTGCTCATTACAAGTCAATTGCACAGTTGTTGCACGAGGTATTCGGCAAGATATTTTTTTTCCACATGTGGAAATTATCTGATTGGTATTTATATAAAAGGGTGTGCTCTCAACATCCAATGTCTAAAGCTTTCCTACCGTACCATGAATTTATCCCAAGTTCTTAAAAAAAAAAACTTTCAAGGATCCCCAAAACATTTTACACAAGGAGTCCTTCCTTCAGTGCAAACCTACACAACAACTCACTTTAATTATAGTCCTTCCTTGTGCTTGCCAGCAGCCATGCTAGACTTAACGCCCCATTCCCTGGCCCTCAAAAAACATAAGGGAATAGGGTATGTAGGACTCATCAATGCTCTCCCTCCTCCTCAGTTCAACAGGCAGTGGTAAGTCTTTGCAAAAAGGCACACCACATAGCAAAAAAACAGTTGGAGATCCATTCCACCCCCAAGGCTCCCACTGTGATTTTTGCACCATTAGTTTGATCCTGCACTCTCTGACATCTAGGACAAAGCTCCCATTGACTCTATAGTTCAGGATCAGGGCTTCAATGCCATTTCAAACCAAGAGGATTACTAAAACCTGCCCTATGTCAACCCATGATGGGTTGCAGCAGACAATTGGCAGTCACACACTTTTGTAAATTGTATTGTTTTAAATGTCATGCCATAGCAGGTCTTTAAGGCAAGACAGCTTTTAAGAGGCAGAAACCCCCAAAATATTACATTTGGCTTGACAGCAGCACCATAAAAGGTTTATTGTAGACTTACGCATCCATTTTTAATAAAATTAATGCCTCCCATAGTCAGACTAAACAATTAGTTCAGCCAATTACTGCAAAATTAAGGCCTTTGTGAAAATAAAGTGCTATTCCACTTTTATCAACCAATTGGATCATGTTTTAATCCCTCAGGATGACTTTCACTTTTAAAACAAATTAGAACATGATTTAATTTCCCACCTCGTACTTTTGTTTATGTTATAATTTTAGAACAGTACACTAAGGCCCTTTTTAAACAGGCTTCAGTGCGGGTGTACACACACACACACCCCAACGTGGTGCAACCTGCATTGTCATCGGTTGCTCCATGCAAGGGGGGCGGGGGGTTGTGTGCACCCACACGGCCCCTGCAGCAGCATGCCCATGGACCGCCCCCTCCAGCCGCACAGTGTACATGGGGGGTGGGGATGTGTGGGTCGCAGGAGTACACACCCACGCACCTCTAGAGTTACACAGGATGCTCCCCCGTGTGAACAATGGGTGTCCATGCATGGGAGCATCTTGTGTCAAAAGGTCCAAAGTTACTCAGACTATCACTGTGGAATTCCAACTGAATAAATACTTCAAATTTTGCTCCAAGGATGAAGAAACTATAAAAGAGTAACCTAATAAATTAAAAATGTGATAAACCAGTGATAAAACCCAATTAAGTTTTTAAAAAAACAACAGCAGGGATGGGGAACCTGCATCCCAGGCATCTTTCTAATGCTTGGATCTGGCCTACGGATCCAGTCATTAACCTCAAGCATAAAGAGTGGGCTCAGGGGAAGGGAGTGGAGATGAGGGCATGTGCTTAAAAGATAGAGGATGAATCCATGCCACAGTTCTCCAACTGCGACCCTTCCCTACTTTCTTCCCAGCCTGAGCACAACCCTTACTCACTCGTATTCCTAACTGGCCATGGAGCTCGGACTCCTTTTCAGAGTGGCCTATGGGAGGAAAAAGGTTTCCCATCCGTGTTGGGGTTTTTTTTTTAAGATACACTGGACATCCCTTCTGCAATTTAAGGATTAAGCCTCAAATTCCCATTTTTGCATTCTTTTGTCATAAACCTGGTACCACAAACAGGTGATGCAAATGGTTATTCAATAGGACAGAATACTTTGTTTGCAAGACATTTCCCTGAAAACGTCACACTCGCGATTGTTCCATAGACAACCATGATCACAGTTATTTTAAAAGTTTAGCAACTTGATTTTGAACTTTAGATAATTATTTATTTATTTTTTAAAGTTATCACCAGCAATAATGATGCTGGAGCTGATGACATAAAAACACATTTTCTATTGCGGAATGGGCAGATTTCCCTTTGGTACCCCAGGCACTGCTACCACCTAACACAGGTGCTTTGGTCTTGGAGCGTAGGCCTCTAAGGCACGGATGAGGGCATCCAGGGAATGCTCAGTTGCTGTGCAACTCTTGGCGGCTGCTGTCACTGATGTGCTTACACAGAACAGAGCTCCTCCTCCAGTATTTCTGGTTACTGTACTTCCTGATGATCTTGGGAGCCTGGTTCCAGGTGTTCAGCAGCTGGAAGGCCACCAAGTCTAAAGTAGGGGCATCAAATTCAGACAGCAGGTTAAATGGGGTGGATTCCTTCAGGAACTTTGGCACAGTCACTGCTTCAGGGAGACTGGCATTGCCTAAGAAGAAATGCATCAGCACCCGCTTCTGAAGACAGTCCCTGAGGAACATAACCAAGTCCTCTAGCCTCTCCACCAGGAACTGCTCCTCCCAGGCTTGCATGGGCCCCCTGAGCATCAAGGAGAAGAGGGCCGTCTTGAGGATGTAGGAGGAGAGGACACGTCTCCAGTGCGTACAGAAGGGCTGCTGCAAGCCCCTGCTGCTCAGATCCCGCAGCCCCTTGATGATCTGCAGGCATGTCAGATGGCAGGAGTTTAGCGGGGTCTGCTCCTTGAGCCAGCCGAGCATCCTCTGCTCGTGTTTGGACACGTTGAGCCCCCAGATGGCTTCCAGCTTGGAGGGGGAGGCGGCTGGCTTGGGTTTGGGCTGCAGGGCGAGGAGATAGAGCGAGTCCCCCAGGGGGATGGCCGGGATGAGGCGCACGGCCATGGAGAGGTGGCAGCAGACATAGTCAGAGCGGGGCAGGATGTGCAGCGTGAGGGGGAGCCCCGGGCAGGCCGAGAGGCTGATGCGGCAGCGCTCCTGCAGCCTGTAGCGCACGGCGCCCAGGCACCGCTGGAGGTGGCCCTGGAACCAGCGCAGCACCAGGGCTGCGGAGAGGTGACTCTGGCCCGCCAGCTCCGCCTCGCCGCCGGCTCGGGCCTGCGAGCGCCGCGGGGGAGCCTTGAGGGCGCCCAGGAAGCGCGGCCCCGGCCCGCTCCCCAGGCAGCAGCGCGGCTCCAGCTCCAGGCGCGGCGGCAGGCGCAGCGGCACCAGGATGTCGAAGCAGTCCGGGCTGCGGATCTTGTGCTGCTCGTAGGCGCTGCCGACCTGCACGAAGTCCCCGCGCAGGGTGAGCGCCAGAGGCCCCGGCTGCGCCCTGGCCGCCCGCACCAGCTCGCCCACGATCAGACTCACGTGCGCTTTGCTGTGGCCCAGCACATGCGGGGAGAGGCGCAGCTGCTGCTCGTGGAAGTGCTCCAGGAGCCGCCGCCGCCTCCGCCTGCTGCTCGAGATCTCCCCGCCCGACGCCGGGCTCCTCCTCGCCGCCCCGCCGGCTCCATCGCCGCCGGGGGAGGCGCAGTAGCGGAGCAGGAGGTAGCCCAGCAGCAGCAGCAGCGCCGAGCACTTGAGCAGCGCGAGGGACCCCGAGGCCCAGGGGGCGCTCTCCTCGGCCGCTCTACTGCTGCTCCGGCTCAGCACCTGGAAGAGGCAGAGCAGCGCCGTGCACAGCCCGGTCACCAGCGGCCAGAAGACGCGCAGGTTCAGCCGGTAGACGCTCATGGCGCAGCCGTGGGGGCCCAGCCCATGGTCCCAGCAGCGCGCCCTGGATCTTGGCTGGAGGAAGCTCCTGCCCCAGCGCTGGACCCGATCTCCTGTTCCAGTCCCGGGCGGGGCGCTAGCTCGCCTTTCCCTCCTCAAAGCTCCCACCGCGTCCGGGGCAAGCAGTGCAGTATAGTGCCGTCCCCAGCTCCAGTCCTGGGACAGCTAATCCCCGCCTCTTCCCCTGCTGCTGATCCTGTCCCGGGACACACACTCCCTTCCTTCTATTGTGCTTCCTAAGCCCAGCCCTTCTCCTCTC
The DNA here is from genome assembly GCA_003113815.1 of Sphenodon punctatus. Lineage (NCBI taxonomy): Eukaryota > Metazoa > Chordata > Lepidosauria > Sphenodontia > Sphenodontidae > Sphenodon > Sphenodon punctatus. The sequence goes on along the minus strand of QEPC01007559.1, from coordinate 3,885,765 downwards.
GCTTGAACCGTTACTTAGCGCCCAAGCTTCCTCTTCCGAGGGGAAGGGAGGGAAAAAATCAGCGTCGCTTATTCGGTGAGCTCAGAGGAAAGCGGCTCAGGCTTGGGAGGCTGGGGAAGCAGCGTTAATTAAAGGCACAAACTGGGAGGCCCCCAAAGGTGCATCCCCTTCCTAGCCACTCTCTCAAGTGTCCCATTGCTAACCAAATCCATCACCCGGCAGCTTTTAGGAGCAGCCTCCACCACTCATAATGGGAATTTTACTATTGATTTCTATGCTCCCAGTAAAAAGCTGAAGGTTACAGTCTCCTGTGTTTATCACAAATGATGATCATGAGAATTAAATATAATCTGTTTATTTTTGAAGCCTGTACAAAATTGATTTTTGTATAGTTCAAAATTTAATAAAAAGTTAATCTTTTAAAAAGTTTCAGCTTCTCTGACCCAGTGTGGTGTAATGCTAAATGTGCAGTACTATGGGGAGACCCCAGTTCTAGTGTCACCTTGGCCAGAAAAACTCACTGGGTGACCTTCGGCCAGTCATAATATTCTCTCAGCCTAACCTACCTCACAGGGTTGATGTGAGGATTAAAAGTTGTGTGTTCATTATATGTAAAGCTCTCCAGCTGCCATGGTGGGGTTGTGCTATATAAAGATTATTATTATTATTATTATTATTATTATTAGCACTGGATCTGGTACTTGGAAAAGGCAACATGATAAAAGTCTAAAATAAATGGACAAAACATTCCAGCTGGGATCTTGATTGAGCATAGTTTTAGTCCTAATTGTACCAATTTAGGTTAGTAAATATTGGTTTGGAGTTTAAAGATAAAGGGTGCTGCAGCGTTTCTGAGTCTGTTGAAGGCAATAGAAGTTCCGATAGACTTCAATAGGGTTGCGATTGTGTAACATTTACTAAACTGAGGGTGTAGGCCTCCATCCATTAAAGTCACTGGGCGCAGGGCCATTGAGTTTAATGGTTGAAGGGCTGTATGTTCAGTTAGTACAATTAAATATGCCAATGAGAGTGGAACAAAAAAAGCAATGGGTTTAAATTACAGGAAGGTGGTTTTAAGTTAATTATTAGTTAAGGAAAAGTTCCTAGCTGTTGGAACAACTGTCTAAGGAGGTCGAGGAACTCAACACCTGGAGGTTTCCAAGAAGAGACTGGATGGGCACGTATGTGTCAGGAATGCTTTAGTCTAGACCTGCCTCAAGTCACCGGGTTGCTGTGATGATGAACTAGATAACGATTGGAAAGCACTTTGAACACTGAAAATGATGTATAGAATTCTATTCATCGAGGTCTTCCAAATAGTTGAATTATAGAAGTCCACCAAAACAAAATGCATGTCTGTTATTTAGGGAAATTCATTTCAGATACTTCAGTCATATTGCATTCACTTTTGTATTTTGTTTGGGGCTTTTTTATATTATTCAGTCACTAACACTATCAGAGCGATCAAAGTGCCCCAACCAAATGACCAAGTAAACCAAAACGGACAGAATTAGTGAAATCCCCAAACTGAAATGCGGAAAGTGGGATGAAAATTGCACTTCATATCTGCTTCATTCCAAATGAATCAAATATCCTCTGTGTTGGAGTGTTTAACTCCTTCAGTGGTGGCTGCTTAACGGCTAGATCATAAAGAAGTCAAAGGGACGGAGTCCGACACAGGGAAATGTCAAAGTAAAAAGAGGTTTATTTATCAATGTAGAATAGAATGGCCAGTTCATTCCACTGCTGGGAGACACCGGACATCTGGGCTGGACCAGAGTATCTGGGGTCCCAGTGACACAGTTGGGTGCAGTTAGGGTTTTAGACAAAAGACCCAAACCTGTCCAATGAGGTGTAAGCTCATTGGAATATCCATATGTACATAGAAGTTCTTACAGTCTACAAAGTGTCAAATTCATAGTAGCTGGTATTCTAAATATACAAGTCATCTGGTAACATCTCCTACAACAATGTACTGATGGAGCCAGAATGGCTGGGCTGAGGGTTCTTATCATCCAAACGTCTAGTACAATTCCTGTTCCCAGGAATATACAAGGCCATACGTAGGCAGGCATACATCTACAGCCACTGCATAAGGCTTTTGTTTCTGGTAAATGACTCCTGTTAGGCTTTGTTTCTCTCTGACATTGTTTCTCTCATGTCAGCCTTTGGCCTGACATGAGTTCAGCTCTGAGCCAGAGTCTGCTTCACTGAAGTGACCCATACCCCAGCCTCTGCTCTTTGAATCTGGTATTCCATGCAGATATTCATTTCAGCTCTAGGCTGGAGGGATGTTCCCACGTGTTGGATGGTGGGAGGAGAAAGCAGCAGTTCTGTTCATTCTCCTACCAAGGTATCAGTGGGTGGGTTTTAAATGAGCCAAGATGAAGGGAGTGGGAGGGGGGGGTCAGTGGCCACTGAGTGGCACTGCCACGGAGCACCCACTCGGAGTGCATGGTGATTCAAACGGGTGGCTCCCAGAGTGGCCACCGCAGCCTCAGAAGCAGCCCCCATGCGCTTCCCCTGCCACAGACCATGGGGGAGGGGGAAGCGTGCCGGGCTGGCCTTTGCAAGTGACACGTCCCCAGCGATCCCCACCCGTTCTTGTGACTTGCAAAGGCTGCTTCCCCTGCCCACGGTTGCCACTGAGTGATGGCCCGGTTTGCTGGTGTGGCTGCCTGCCACCGTTCATACAGGCCACCGGTTGCCACGGAGCTATTTGGCTTACCCTGCATGGAGCTCTCTGGATTTCCCGGCCTGGCTCCGTGCATGGCCATAAGTGGGTGTTCCGTGGCTTACAGGAGCATGCATCCCTCTGCGCCACCTTCAGATGGGTGGTGGGCTCCGTGGTGGCCATGCGGGACAGCAGCCATCTCATCTAAAAAGACCCAGCGTCCTCACTATTCTGGGAGCTGTTTGTCAGTTATTCTCCCAAACAAACCCTTTCTAATATACCAGCACCCAAGTCTGCTGCCACCGTGTCAGAACAGTAGGGAATGATTTTGCAGCCCTAATGTGCTATTTGCAGCGAAAGAGGAAATTACAGCAGCACAATTGTGCTGGATCAACATTTCCCCTTAAAATTAGCAAAGAATGTGGTATCTCCTGGGAACTAGAGAAGGAAGAAAGGAAATGAAAACTGGATGGCAAATTTTAGAGAGAGCTTGAATTTTTTTTTATATAACTTGCTAGTAGGTATTTCTGGCCATTTTTTTAAAGGTCTGGAGCTTGGAACCTCTCTTTTGACCCATCGTACTACTCTGTCTATTACAGTGCAGGCAGCTGATCTTTACGGAAGCAGCTTTAACTGCAAGGGGCACGGGAGAGGAGGCAAACGCAGCTCAGTGTCAAGCTAAGTGTCCGTCACCTCGATAGCAGTCAGGGCCACAGATGTCTTTCGAAAGAGAGAGAGGATGGGTTTTCTAGGCATTTTCACTGTGGCACAGCCGAACCCACTGATCCCCCAGCTGGTGAAAGGGAGTCTCTCTGGGCATCGAGTCCATCGGATCTCACCGGGCTCCCAGTAGTAAACCGTATTATAGTATTCCTCTTCGTTCTCCTTTTTGTTCTTCTTCTTAGATAAATATGTATTCTCTCCACCCAGCACATAGATTCTCTTTTTCCAGCGCACCACTCCAGCGCCAGCCAGCTTTATTGGCAACTTGGGGATCATGACCGTCTTGTCCACTCTGCCGTCCTCCCCCAGGAAGAAGCACTTTTGGGTGCACTGCAGGTTTCCATAATCAAGCCAACGCTCATTGTGACGCCTCATTCTGCTTCTGTAGCCCCCAACAAGATAGATCCCGTTATTCATGGAGACAGCACCTGACCAGTATCACTCGGCATCCATCCGTGTCTGGATCCACAGATCAGAGTCGACTCTGTAGATCAGAACCTTTCTAGATGCGTACCAAGTGCCCTCTACGTTTGTCACACCCCCTATCAGGTACAGTTTGTTCTTCAGAACGGCTGAGGCAAAATGGCTCAGAGTCAAGGGCAGCCTGGAGATGGGCGTCCAGGTCTTGTTGTCAAGGTCAAAGCTCTCTGCAGAGTTGAGATAATCCTCGTACTGCCGCCAGCCTCCTACAGCAAAGAGCTTCTGGTTACAAGCCAGGAAGCCGTGGGAAGCTCGGGTCACAGACATGGAAGGGAGCTGAGCCCAGTGGCCCCTGAAGGGGTTGTACTCATGCAGGTTATCTGAATAGGAGTCATCTGTGTGGACGCCCCCCGTGACGTACAGCTTGTCTCCCACTGCCACACAGCGAGCACAATACAAGCACTTCAGAGGTGGCAGCTTTCCCCACTTTTCTGCCTGGGGGTCATAGCAGCCCACTTGGAAATTTTTGGTTTTCATCTCTGGGCCATCCATGTTGAACAGCTCCACACACACAACATACTTCTTGTACATACCCTTCCTCAGGCCCCCACTCGCCTGCAGCCTCTCGTGCCTGTTGAGACGTTTCCAGTGCAGCCGCAGGTCCTTCGAACAGGCAGCATCTGACTGAACCACCCTCAGCTCCTTCTGGGTCAACAGAGGGAGGCGGATGTGCCTCATGAGCTCGCTGTGGAATGGGTGGCGGCTGGAGCTCTCCGCCCTCACCCAGCGCCATATTGCTTGGTAGACGACAAGTTCTGAGGAGACAGCCAGGCCATCGGAGGAGATGATGCTGATTAAAGTGCTAGGGCTGAGAGACAGGAAGCTTTTGTCCTCCAGGGAGAGGTGCCGAAAATGCAGGTTGATGTAGCTCATGGCAGCTTGAAGCAGGGCTTGGTCACCGTGGGCATAGCCCAGCTCATAAAGCTGCAGGCAGTTCTCTGGGGAAACCTCTTCCAGCAAAAACCTGGGTGAGAGAATGGTGTGAGAGTTATCAGGGAGGGCTTGGTAATGCTAGCAAACAAAGTACAGGGGTGGGCAAGGTTTCCTAATCCCAAGAGCCACCTCCATTTACTAGAATGGGGCCAAAGAGCCACATGTGGGCTCTAGAGCCACAGGGTTTTTTCAGACATGACGATACCAAGGGTGGCCATGCTTTATCCCAGGTGGCCCCCTGCGGTGCCGTCACGTCTGATCCCGCCCACCAGATGTTTCCGCAGATGGGCTCAGGGCTGCCCCCGGACCGTGGCAGGGTTTAGTCCGCGCTGTTACCTGGGCTCCTTGCCAAGTCATAGCACAGGCTAAGCCCTGCCACAGTGCGGGGAAGCCATCCCCAGACTGGGGCAGAGCAGGCCATTGTATGTGATGGCCCGCTCTACCTGACTCCAGTCCAGGGCCAGAGCTATTCTGGGCAGGCGCTGCGGCCTCATAGGCTGCTGCACCCAGTCGTCAAGGAGGTGGGTGGGCTGTGCTCAGCAGCACGGGGCGGGGGAGGGGCTTCGGACCCATGTCCACACACTGCCCTCTCACTGTCCCCACCAACATGTCTGTTCGGCAGCCCGGGCCAGGCTGGACCAGATCCTGCATGGGGTGAGAGCCCTCACCCGGGCATGATCAAAGCCATCTGAAAACACCCAAAGTTTGCCCACTTCTGGCCTAATGGATAAGGACTTGGACTTGGGAGACCAGCGTTCAAATCCCATTGTAGCTATGAACTTGCTGGGTGGCCTTGGGCAAGTCACTGTCTTTCAGCCTCAGTTCCCCATCTGTAAAATGGGAATAACAATGACCTATCTCACAAGGTTGTTGTGTGGGTGAACTAGACAGGGACTGTGAAGCACTTTGAATACAGAACATACTATAGCAGGGGTGGGGTACCTTTTCCATTTCAGAGGTCACTGAGAAAAGTTGTACAAACTCCAAAGGCCACATAGAGGTTGGGGGTGGAAATGCTTAAGGAGTGCGCTCAGGAAGAGGACGTTCCAAATCATGGATCTGTGTCATGGATCCATTCCTTATTCTTGCGTGCATGCTCTCATTTCTACTCCCTTATGCTGAGCTCAGTTTTTCAGTGATTGGGGGTAGGAACTGGATCCAGGGGCCAGATCCAGGAACTAGAAAGGAGCCAAATAAAAACTAGCTGCAGGTTGCATTTGACCCCCAGGCCTGAAGACTGTCCACCCCTGGGCTATAGAGATGATAAAATGATAAATATTCTGAGATCCATACTAAATAACAATAAACTGAGCGTTCCTCATTTGCCTTGCCCAGAGCTGCTCTTGCTAACGACCTCTTGCTTACAGAACACAATGGACACCTTTTAAACGATCATATCACCCCAGCCACCTGCCTCCTCTGCGATACCCCATGTGGCTTGGCCTCCAACCCCTCTCCCCACTCTGCCTCAGCCTGGCTGGTCTCCTTTTCTGTAGCTTCCCCTCCCAGCTCTGCATGGATGACTCCCAACACATCCTCTCTAGCCAGGACCTAATACAACTATCTCCTTTGCATCTGACACAAGTGGCCCACACAGAAGAGTCTTCTGAAAAAGAATTGTGTGCATGAGCATCAGAGTTATAGTGGCCCCAGGCACTGCCCAATACCAGTAGAGATAGAGACAATAAGTAGTTTGGGTGATCTCTTTTATTGGTCCAACTGTAGTTGGTGAGATTATGCAAACGTTTGGGCCACACAGGGCCCTCGACAGGCATGTAACAAGTTAACAACATGCAACAAGTCCTCTGTTATGTAACATCCACAGACTGAGCAAATGCCAGACAGGTACCCATGAGTGAAGGCAGCGACTTGGGTGGGAGTGGATAGGAAAAAGTGGTTACAAGGCAGGAAGCCATGGGTAAGAGCGTTTTCAGACAGACAAACTATCTCGGGATAATTAGAATAATCTCCGGTGATTATTATGCCGGGATAAAAAAGTGGTACCTGTTTAGACGAACATTTCTATCCCGGGATAACTTAATTCCGGGATAGTCCGTGTGAACAGTACATTGTGATTAGAGTCTCTGGGATGAATTAAAAATCCCCCAGTGCTTTTCTGCTGAGTTCAAGGCAATGTTTTCTGGGACTCAAACGTCACGTCCTTTCTCTGCAACGTCTTGTTGTCTGTGCAGCTGAGCATTCTGAGCATTTCTGAGCACGTACCTTGCCATTAGACTCTGTGGTGCTAAAATCACCGGGGCAGTTGACTATCCTGGGATATATCGTTCAGACGGACATTATCCTGGGATAGTTTAACAACCAGTGGTTATAAACCCCAGCGGCTGGGGTTTTATAACACCCTGATATTTTTGTTATCCCTGGATAATAATCACTGTTGACAGCAGTTAGACGGACAAACTATCCCAGTGATAATGCTCTTATTCTGAAATAAGTGTCCATCTGAAAATGCCCTAAGCTGTTTCCTACTACACCCAACCCAAATGTTTGCTTTAGTTTACTCCTCTGTCTGCATATATTTGCCCTGGATTTGTTCACTCCATAGTTCACTCATTACATGGCTGAGGAAGGACCCTGGATGGCCGGAACGCTTGCATAAATTACAATTACACCTACAATTGATCCAATGAAAGATATCGCCTAAACTACTTTGTCTTCAACTCTCACATTTTGGACCAGCATGGCAACCGCCCTCTCTCTAGACTATGCTATGCCGGTAGATAAGAACAGGGCCTTGTTTTCCCAGTACTATGCCCACTTCCCAAGGAACCACAGTTGCTGGTGCTTCTGTTACCTGGAGCACATCTCTAGTAGTGGGAGGATCTGAAGCCGGCTGGCTGCTACGAACAGGTCCGGGGCTGTCTCGGGTGTAAGTGATATCTCATCTGTGTAAAAATACTTCAGTATGGCTTGGACAGTGGAGGGGGCCATGTCCTGCAGCACAACTTCACCATCTTGGGACTCTCGGAAGGAGTTGGAAAACATGGCTCGAAAGTATGGATTAACAGCAGCTAACAGCATCCTGCACAGAGACAGGAAACAGTGTTAATTATTCCTGCTCCCAGTTCCAACCGCAGGGCCCCAGAGGCAGGCTGGGTTCCAGTCTCAAATAGTACTAGAACTAGGGGGCAGTACATGACACTAACTGGCAGCAGATTTATAACAAATAAAATAAAGTATTTTTTCACTCAACGCACAATTAACTTGTGGAATCTGTTGCCAGAGGATGTGGTCAAGGCCGGTAGTAGAGCTGGGTTTAAAAAAGGATTGGATAAGTTCTCAGAGGTTAGGACTATTAACCGCTGTTAGCCAAGTAGGTTTGGGGGATGTAATCTCTTACCGTTGGGGGACAACAGGGAATGGATCACCCCATTGTGACCTGTTGGGGACTTCTCCCAAACGACCGAGATTAGCTATTGTCAGTGACAGGATGCTTGGCTCGATAGGCCAATGGTCTGACTCAGTATTGCACTTCTTACGTTCTCATGGGGGTCAGGAGCCAAGCCACAGCTCCCAAGACCCAACTCCATTGCTTCAGCATAGCAACAACGTGCTTGTGGGGGTAAGAATCTGGGGAGCAAGGGACAGCTCCCCACTGTCAAGGAAACCATTTGAGACATGGGCAGTTGTCAGGGCACTGAACCAGGATCTGGGGCAAGGAGTGAGGTCAGGATCAAGGTACCAGAGCCAAGGTGCAAAGCAGAGACGTGGGGCCGTGCAGGGGACCCTGGCAGACCTGACAACATAGGATCACTGCTTCCCCCACTTCTGGGGCCGGGGGCTGCTGCTGATGAGGCTCATGGCCACCATGGGCCCATCGCCACTACCGGGTCCCACTACTGCCAGCAGGAGTGGTTCCTTCTGGTGGCGACAGCAGCAGCAGTAAGTTCTAGTGGTGTCAGCAACTGCCTGAGCCTCACAAACTCTAAGACCAGTCCTATGGCCAGTTTCCATAGTGTAACAATAGCCATCTCCCTGCCCTCCCTCTCCCCCTTCCACTAATGGCCCCTCTTTTCTAGAGTAGTGGGGGGGTAGAGTGGCTGCTGGAGATGCTCCTGCCCCCTCTCTCAAGGTGCTGTTGGACTTAGTGTTGAGGTGATTGATGCTGCCTCTGTTTCCAGGCTGGCTGAGGAGGCCTCTGCTTCCTCCTCCCATGAGCCCACTGCTCACAGCCCGCCCTTCTCTCTCTCTGAAGCAGTTGCCTTGTAGCAAGGATTAGTCTTGCTCAGAAACACTGGTCTAAATGGGCAGCTATAAAGCAGAAACCTGTGATCTCTGCTTTTTCCCCATTGGCAGAAATGAGGAAAATGCAGTGAACACAGGTCTATGGCTATAAGCGTCCCTCTTTTGACTCACCCAGAACTAGCTTTCTCAGCTTTCCTGGGAAGAGATGCTTGGGGAAATGCCTTGAACAGTGCAGTGGGGACACTCCTGTCAGCTCAGTTGGCAATGCTCAATTCCCCAATGAAACAGCTCGAGCAGGGTGCCATCTGCTTGTCCAGCTGGAGGCCGGACCTCCTACACCAAGCCCATTGGGAGTGAAAAACAGCTCCTTGCTGAGCAAGGAAATGGTTCTGTTTAATCTCACATTCTGCCAACAAGCAATGCCAAGGGTGGGGGGCTGGGGGTGGGTGCTAACTGCAGCAGCGTCTTGGAAGAGATTAACTCAAAATTTGTTTCAGAGCATTGTCTAATTCTGGAACGCGCAATTGCTGCTCTGCCGCAGAGAAACAAGCTGAGACAGGGCCAGGGCAGCTGGTTTCCTAAGACTCCAGACATTTTGCAAACACTCCAGGAAATCAAAGACATGTGCAGCCATCAAGACATGGGCTGAAGAGAAGGGGGTGGGGGTGGGGGGTGGGTTACACGGCCAGTCATTATGTCTGGTTTTCACAGGAATAAGATGAGAAATGAAGTTAGTTTCATCAAATCTTGATGCCCACTGAGCTGTCCCCGCCCTCATGCAGAATGCAACACACTGTACCTGTGACATGGGAACCGTTGCCCGCCAGCTACGATGGTCATGTCGCAGAGGGGTTGGTTCTGGTACAGTCGCTGCAGACCTGAAGAAACCAGGAAACGTGCAGAAAAAGGCACTGAAACCTGCTGGCAGGCAGGAAACAGCTTAATCCAGAGGAACTAAACAAGCTACACTCTCAAGCCAGCTGCTCTGATGCTGCAGCGACTACCCTATTCTCATCAGATTGCTGGTCAGAGGCTTGCATGCTTTGAGCTGGGGAAGGTGAGAAGCATGAACGGGAAATGCTCCCATAGTCTCAACAGAGAGTGTGAGTGGGAGCTGGAACAATAGCTTGTGCCAGAGCCTTTTATTTGGCAGGTTTCAGTGCCAAAGCTGCTGAAAATCCCTTAGGGACACCAGGTATAAATCAGTAGCCTGGGGCAGCCGTCTGAGCAACACTAGGGCCAATCTTAGGTCAGGGCGATAGAAGCAGTTGCCCGTGGCCCTGCAGTTTGAATCTCCCACCCCAGCTCCGCAGAAAGTGCTGCCTTGTCATCCTGTTGCCGCTGATCTTGAGTGGCCCCAGGATCCCCAACAACATGACTGCCAATCTTGGGGAGCCCCACCACCACTCCTGAGGTTCCTGGTAGTAGCAGGTCTCCCAGAGGCAATGTTGGGCGGACTGCCAGAATGCCCGACAGGTACCAGAATGCCTGTTGTTAAAGGGACATGGCGGGGGGTGGGGGGTGGGCACACAGGGTAATGGGCATGGGCCCAAATTTTATTTTCACCTTGGGCCTCACAAATTCTAAGGCTGGCCCTGCTGAGCACAGCAACATCACTGCTGGCGGCTGGAGAGGGGCCCAGCCTCTCTCCTGGGGCCCCTCTGGAGTGCTATGGAGGAGGTCCCCATTCTTGCCTGCGTAGGGCTGGGGGAGCAGCACACCTACCCTCACAAACATGATGCTCCAGGGGCTTCTGTTCCTCACCTTCATCATCTTCATCTGTGTCCATTTTGGAGTTGATCACCTTGGCCCTGCAACTGGATTCTGGAATCCCTGAGAGAAAAACTGTGTCAGGAACCGGCCCTGGCAGAGGCGCAACATTAAACAGGTAACAAAGCCATCCCTTTGATGTCCTTCCCCAGCAAGGAGAGCTGAATAATTTCATAGGTCACTTTTCTAGTAAGAGGTTCCCTGATATCACTGATCAGGTTTCCTGATATCACTGTATGGGCTAGTTTAGTGGCACAGGGACTGGCCTTGAACTGGCGCTTTTGGGCCGTGAGGGGCAGTGGCTGGTTCTACTGTACCACTGTCATGTTCAGATCGAGCCAAGGCTTTCCCCTAGAGAGTGCTATGGCCACACCCCTTTGCCTCCTGATTGGCCCTTGGCCCAGCCTTGGCCTTTGCCCCACCCAACTCGTTGACTGGCAACTTGCCAGATAAAGGCTGGCTGGGAGCAGCAGAAAACCAGGCAAATTGTCTTGCCATCCTGCCCTTCTCTGCATCTGCTCTGCATCCATTCTTGTCTGCTTTGCCCTGCCTGCCCTTACACCTACTCTGGCCCAGTCTGTCCTGCATCTACCCCTGGACTCATCCTGAACTCTGACCCTGATGCCAGCTCAGCCCTGATCTTGTATGATTCTCATCCCTGGCCTCCAGAAATCCTGATAGACTCCTACCCTGCATCCAGTGGGTGTCTTTAGATGCCATGGGGATTGGGTGCATAAGATATTTGCCACGTGACTGTGCGTTGTGTCACTATCTTTGGCCACTGGTCTGCCCCGTCAGCCTCCCATTAACTCCTCGTTGGTTGCATGAATGTCTCGGGTGCAGTAGCTGAGTGTTTTCCCTCCCCCCACGTGACTAACATTTTATTTATTTATTTTTAATTTCCAAAGTTTTACTACCCCACCCCTGCTGCCACAGGCAGCTCGGGGCAGCTCACAATTCATAAAACATTAAAACAGTTAAAACAACAATTAAAAGCAACTAAAAGGAGGAAAAAACAAAAAAGTAAAAACCCCTACCCAAAGACCCTCCACCCCCTCACCCATCTCCCCCGGCAAATGCCTGGCAGAACAGCCAGGTCTTACAGCTTCACCAAAAAGAGGGGAGATCTGGGGCCAACCGGGCCTCCACTGGAAGGGAGTTCCACAGCCGTGGTGCAGCCACTGAGAATGCCCTTCTCTGCGTGGCCCCCCGGAAGACTCAGGGGACCTCGAGCAGGGCATCCCCAGATGACCGCAGGGGTCGGCCCAACACCCGGGGAGTGAGGCAATCTCACAGATAGGTAGGGCCTAGGCCATTTAGGGTTTTATAGGCCAAAACCAACACCTTGAATTGGGCCCGGAAAACCACCGGAAGCCAGTGCAGAGAGAGGAGCACTGGTGTAATACTGTCTCTTATACACATCTAGATGTGTATAATCACCATGGGTAGCCCCATGTAGAGCGCGTTACAATAGTCCAATCGAGAGGTGATGAAAGCATGGATGATGGTGGCCAGGTTAGAGCCTGAAACAAACGGCCGAACTGTGGTGAGGAATGCCTTTCGCCAATTGCATCTGTTACCACCTCCTCCCTCCCAGCTTTCATCCAGAGGGGGCAGAGCCATCTTATTGCGGGCGAGGCAAAGAGGCTGTTACTCACACCAGATGCAATTGGCGAAAGGCATTCCTCACCACAGCCTCCATCTGGAGATCCAGGTGGAGCTGTGCATCAATGAGCACCCCCAGACTCCGTACCTGGGGTACCAATGGAGGGCAGACCCCACCAATCATCGGGGCCACCATCTCCATCGCCTTACCCACCAACATAACCTCTGTCTTGTTGGGACTCAGCCTCAGTCGGTTAGCCCTCATCCAGTTCCCCACCACCGTCAAACACCGAGTAAGCACCGAGACTGCAGGGCCTGGGTCTGTTGAAAAAGAGGGATACAGCTGGGTGTCATCAGCATAGTGATGACACCGCACGCCGAATCTCCTGATCACATCACTGAGTGGCTACATGTACACGTTGAACAGGAGAAGGGACAAAACAGAACCCTGCAAGACTCCACACGAGAGGTCTCGGTATGATGGAAAAAAACTCCCCAAGAACCACTCACTGCGTTCTACCAGTCAGGAAAGAGCAGAATCGTCCGTGAACAGTCCCGCCCAGTCCCACAGTCGTATCACCAACATCTCATGATCAACAGTATCAAATGCAGCCAAAAGATCTAATAGAACCAACAGGGTCAAACGACCCCGGTTCATTTCCCAGCACAGATCATCCACCAAAGCCACAAGCACAGTCTTGGTGTCGTATCCCGGACGAAATCCTGACTGAGAGGGATCCAGAAAACCAACGCGATCAAGATGCCCCTGCAGCTGCTGGACCACTACCCGTTCAATAACCTTCCCTAAAAAGGGACGGTTAGAGCCAGGCCAATAGCTGGCAAGGGAGTCAACATCAAGCGATGGTTTCTTGAGCAGAGGCCGAACCACTGCCTCCGTGAGTCAGCCCAGCATTCTGCCCTCCCAAAGGGAGACGTTGACCACCCCAGCCAGCAGCGGCCCCATTGTCTCCCGGCAAGATTTAATCAGCCAGGACGGGCAAGGATCTAATTCGCAAGATGTGACCCTAACAGCCCCAAGAACACTGACTGCATCGGCGGGTGTCACCGACTGAAATTGATCCCATAAAACCGGTCAAGATGAGGCTTGTGTCTAAAGACATCATCGGGTGGTGTGTTCTCAGCCATTTCCTCCAGTCTCTGTGCCCCGATTTCTCCCTGTCTGCCCTGAATCTTCCACTCCGTGCTGCTGCCAAACAGCAGTTTTGTTCCTTGCTGCACACTGACAGCTTGTTCTTTTGCAGCACACTGTCTTTGTGCTCTCCCAAAGCGGGAGTGGGGGTGGAGTGACGCAGTTAAAAATGAGAGGTTTAGCTGCAGCGCAGAGCATAGGATTTGGGGGCAGAGCCGACCACTCTCCTGAATGGACTACAACTCCCATCATTCCATGGGAGTGCTTAAACAAGGAGAGCTTCCAGCACAAGGGACAGGCAAAGCCCCAATTAGCCGCTGGACATGGAAGGGCAGCTGTTGCGTCTAAGTACTGCAACATATTAAACACGGAGAAACACACGTGCTTATACGACGGTGTCAACACACATTCAGCCACCCCTTTCCATTGCGTCTAAAGGCAGCCAGTGACTCCCTCCTCGTTGCTGCCTTCCAGCTCTCGGGCAGCCAGTGGGCAGCCACTGTTCTTTACCTTTAACATATCATCCGTTGGTGATGCTCTTGGTTCCTAATTTAGGGATGGCAACTTGGGTTCTGGGTCCATCCGCTGAGAGCTGCTGTCTCAGAAGCAGGGAGAATCCATGGATGCTCATATCCTGCCCTGGGGTGAGGTTGGGGTGTGTGTGACAAGCAGGAAGAGGGATGGCAGAGTTTCTGAGGCAGGAAGGAAAGAAACAGCCACTTACAAAGCAAGAAATAAAAGCCACCTTAAGCTAGGATTACCACCTCCTCCCTCCCAGCTTTCACCCAGAGGGGGCAGAGCCATCTTATTGCGGGCGAGGCAAAGAGGCTGTTACTCACATCCCTTTCTGACTAACTCCGAGCCTTGCAGGGTGCTATGATGGCATGAGGCTCTGGAAGAGACAGGGCCATGTTGGAAAGGGAGCGGGAAAGTTGCTGTGGCCTGCCCCTTTTGATATGGCTGCCCCTAGGCCACCCTGCAAGCCCCAATTTTGTTCAGGTCTTCAGGGGCACATCTGGCTGCGCTGGAGAAATGGGGGAGCCCAGAGACACTGCGCCAAAGCCCAGAGTCTGGAATGAGACGGGTTCCTGGAGTGGTTGGGATTCAGAAGCTGATGGAACGGGTCGGCTGTTGTTTCATTTCTCTTGTAAAAAAAGGAAAAAGACGTTGCTAACACACCATCTGAGCTGTAAAAAATGGGGGGCAAAGGGACTACCCCCCCAAAAAAAATTTGGAGCACAAGGGACATTTTCTTCCTACATTTGGGGTGTTTTTAAATGAGATGCTACATCGCATGGTCACCCAGGAGCCCCTCATCCGACCGCCTGTCTGAAGGTGGAGCAGGGGAACGCGCACTCCCCATGAGCCACTCAGCACCCACTCATGCTGCACTGGTGAAAAATCCAGAGTGCGCTCTGCGGGGCAAGCCAAACTAGTGACTGGCAACAGCCACCCACACATCCCCTGCCCATATGACCTGGGGCAGCCACCCACACTAGCAGACAGGTCCCCCGTTCAAAGGCACTGGGGGGGGGGGGACGGCCTTTGCAACTCGCAGGAACTGACTGCGAGCACTGGGGAGCCCGGTTCCCCAGCGCTCACGGCCAGAACATGTCAATTTCAAAGGCCAGCCCGGCGCGCTTCCCCCTCCCCCTTGGTCTGTGGCTGTCTCTTATACACATCTAGATGTGTATAAGAGACAGGGACAATAATGCGCCATGGGTGGCCATAAGTGGGTGTTCCGTGGCTTACAGGAGCATGCATCCCTCTGCGCCACCTTCAGATGGGTGGTGGGCTCCGTGGNTGACTGCGAGCACTGGGGAGCCCGGTTCCCCAGCGCTCACGGCCAGAACATGTCAATTTCAAAGGCCAGCCCGGCGCGCTTCCCCCTCCCCCATGCTCCGGGGCAGGGGAATGCAAGCCGGCTGCCCAGTGCACATTAGAATCGCTCCCCACCTGAGTGGCTGCTCTACAGCTGTGTCACTCAGCAGCCACAGCCCTCCTCCACAAGCGTTACTCGTTTAAAAATACCCTTGCCTTTCTGTGACACCCCCCCTCCTATTACACACAGTGGCGGCGGGGGACGTTGAAAATAAGGCCCAGCTGCCCCCTGCACCACTCTGATCCTTGCTAGCATTGGAATTTCCTGGAAACTGGATGCATGGCCTCCACAGCTACCATTTTGGTGAAGTTTAGGGCTGGTGTTTGGGGATCAAGGAGTAGAAGCTGTTGTTCCCCCTTGTTATTCCACTGCATACTGCCCTGCCCCGGGACCACAAGCCAAGCAGAGACACAGCAAAGCCTTTCCTGCTATGTCACATATTGGCAAAGAGGGTTCCTCAGGCCAACCGAAACAAGATCAACGTGGGGGCCTTGGCAGCCTATTCATAGCCCCTTTCCCCATAAACACACAGACAACAGTGCCCCCACCCTCCAGGGATGTGGGCCCCAACCTAGGACAACAAGCAGCCTCTGCTCTTCCTGCCAATGCTGCAGTACCAGCAGCAGACATGCTTGGCGCCAGGTTGATCTGCATGCGCACTCCCATTGGTCAGGATGGGAGGTGTGTCACAGACCGTTTTGCATACTGCGTTCTGATGCATTAGGCCCGGATTGTGTGTCTACAAGAAGGGCTGGGAAGGGATGGGGGTTAACAGACATTGGGACGTGTCTCCTGCATGTTTGCTGTTACATCCTGAATTTTCTGTGTGTCTAAATCACTCACCCAGATCTTAAACATCTGGCTCTTTGAACCTCTGCACAGAACTTCTCCCAGAACTTTTGTGTGTAAAATGTTCTCCTGGTGAACTGCTTTGCTCCAGACTGCTGTAGTCACTTGGTTTCCATGGCAGCCCCTCATGTCTGCAGCTGCAGCGACTTTAGGCTGCCTCAGGGCAGTGTTTGGGTGAAGAATGCATCCAGGAACTGCCTCAGGGCAGCGTGTGTGTGAGTGAAGAATGCATCGGGAACTTACTTGTGGACTTGTAAACTCAGAAAATTGAAAGACCAGCACTTGAAGGTGTGTGTACAAATGACCATTATTACGTCCACTACAGGGAAACCTCATCCCATACTTGCAATCTCGATTGTGGAGCCAGTTGAACAAGATGTACCAGCTACTAGATAGTTGTTCGGACACACAGCCACTACCTGATAGGAGGTGAAGGGCTTACTGGGAGCAGCAGCACTCCTGAGGCTGGTGGGGCGGTCAGGTAAACCTGCTCCTGCCACTAGTGACTCCACGGTCTCCCCACCTGAACCCCTCCAGGACCCCACCTGGCTAGCGCTCCCTCGCCCCATGCCCTACATTTTGTGGGAACCAGTGCACCAGGGTACAGCCATACCTCGCCACAACAGTGAGATTCTGCCCCTCTTTCCCAGGAAAAGTGCTTGAGAAGGCAATGTGGAAAAGGATGGAATGACATGAAACTAAGTGGAATGGTGAGCACCGCAGGAGAGGTTGCACTTGGGATGTTGGGAGGGGTGTGTGCGTGTGCAAGGGGGCAAAGCTTATTCGGTGAGGGATGGAGCTTATTGGCCAAGGAGATCGGGTTTGTTGGACTTTGGCCACTCAAAATGTTGGGAGGCGTGGTGAAGCGTTACCAGGCATCATGGTATCTCCTTGACGAGGCCTGCTCCTCATGCGAGCCCATGCAGCCAAGCAGAAGCAGTGGAGCCAACAACATTCCCAGAGTCTCAGAGACATTGGTTCAAGGTCCAGGCCTCCCTTGACACAGGAAGTGCATCCACTTGAAACTCCCTCTGTATCCCGTCTGTAGCCACGGGAACAGGCTGGTGTTGCTCGCCATGTTGCTCCAGCCCTGGGAATCTCCTTTTTGCCAGTTGGAGTAGGGCTGGTGGTAGCAGGAGGGGATGGACGACACAATCAGGAGAAGATTTGGTTGTTCCTTCATCTTCAGTCTATCAAAGCTAAATTGTCAGGCGGGAAGATAGAGCATGAGCTAAAATTCTAATGGGATGGAGCTGCAGACATATCGGGGGAGAGGGGTACGGACGGATTACCACCTGACTTGACTACCCCTTTGCTATTGTGAGAACAGGTGAAAGCTCCAATTGTCACTTCAGCCCCTGAACTGATGCAAGCTCCCCTCTCCCTCCTGACTCACCCCACAGGCCGTTTTTAAATGGGACTTGCCCCATGCCCCCACCCATCCGAGTGCCTGCCTGAAGACAGTGTGGGTAGGCACGCACTCCTGTGACCCATGCACTGTCCACACATGCCCATGCACGGAGCATCAGGGGGAAATCCAGGATGCTCCGTGCAGGGGCAGGAGTGGGTGGTGCGTCCGTACGGCCCGTTTAAATCTCCCCCTCCCCCATGTGGCGCACATGGACCTGCCCCTCAGCCGTGCCCATTTTAAAATGGCCACAGTCCCCAGTCCTTAAAGGCAGAGTGTATAGTTTATCCAGGAATTGAACTTCG
This sequence comes from Sphenodon punctatus, assembly GCA_003113815.1. Taxonomy (NCBI): domain Eukaryota; kingdom Metazoa; phylum Chordata; class Lepidosauria; order Sphenodontia; family Sphenodontidae; genus Sphenodon; species Sphenodon punctatus. The sequence goes on along the minus strand of QEPC01007559.1, from coordinate 3,867,783 downwards.
AGATCGGCTTTCTTTCCATTTCTATCATGCACCATCCAGTCGGAACTCAGCGGCCAGCCCCTGGGCTTCACCAAAGAACTGAGAAAGCCTTTTACCTGACGCGTGAGGGAAGAAGTCTTTCTGGAAATCACATTGAGATGTGATTGAGTAATAGAGCTGCATGTTTTTGGTGCTGCTCAGTCACTGTGCTCAATTGACAATAACCCAGGGGCCTATAAAACCTTGAGCCATCACTACTGCAGGACCTAAAAATGAGGAAAAAATGTAAATTTTTATTACTTCAAGAGCGTAGCCATGCCCACATTATTATTATTTACATAGTGCCAACAATGTACCTAGTGCTGTACAGTCATTAGAGACCAGTCCCTACCCCAAAAGGTTTCTAATCTAGGTGGAGACAAGGGAGAAGGGAACAGAGGGAGAGTCAGAGAGACGTTCATGAAGTTGAGAAGTTGCAGGGGCACATGCTTAGTTAAGATATTATATAAGATTATATAAAAACATAAGACCTTATATAAGATAATAAATCTTATACAAGATTATCTTGTATCTTATTGATCTTCATATAGAACAGGGGAGGTGGCCAAACTCTGGCTCAGGAACTACGTGCAGTTCTTGGGCAGCTCAAGTGTGGCTTCCCTGGACCCTGTGTTGTCCTAATGGTCTCGTGTCGTCTTTCATTGCATCCAAGTCTCAGCAGCTGAATTGTAGCTGCTCCCAAGAATCTCAGCAGCCAGGACCACAGAGCACCAGTTCTACTAGCCAATCACAGAGGGGGAGAGGCGTGTGTGCACCTGCGTGCGTGTCTTGCGGCTCTCAGCCATAGGAAGATTTTGGTACGTGGCTCTAGAGGTGAGGAACGTTTGTCACCGTTGATATAGGATATTGTTGGGTGTTGGGAGGCCATGCTGTCTATCTACTGGATCATCTCGGAACTCTTCAGCAGCTGTGCGCAATAGACCCAATGTTGCCAACTGTGATTCCCTGGATGTTATTACGGGGTACACTAGCCTAAGTGTTTTTTTAAACATGCACATAGCAAAATGGCTGTTTGAAGCCAGCTACTCACTTGCCCTTCACAAGGGGTCCAGGCCTGGCAGTCTCATTGCTTACCCAGTGCCTGGCAACTGTGGGGGCCTGGATGAGGGCGAACTGTCTGAAGTTGAATCCTGACAAGACGAAGGTGACGCTGGTGAGTGGGGCGTGGGAGTTGGTGACTCCCATCATTGATGGGGTTCATCCCGCCCTGACCCCTCAGGCTCAGAGTCTGGGGGTGCTCCTCGACTCCTGGCTTAGTCTGGATGCTCAGGTGTCAGCGGTGGTAAGGAGACCCTTTTGTCAATTATATCTGATATGCTGTCTTTGGCCGTACATCTCAGACTCTGACCTAGCCACCATCAACCATACCTTCATTGCCTCAAGACTAGACTACTGCAGTGTGCTCTACATGGGGCTACCCTTGGTGATGGTTCAGAGACTGCAGCTGGTGCAGAATGCGGTGGCCCATCTCCTTATGGGGATGGGTCACCAGGAGCATATAACACCAGTGCTACGTTAGTTGCACTGGCTTCCTATAGTCTTCCGGGTCCGATTCAAGGTGTTGGTGTTGCCCTATAAAGCCCTACATGGTCTGGGCCCCACCTACGTGTGGGACTGCCTCATCCCTGCATCAGCCCCAACGGCCTGCTGGGAGCACCTTCCTTGAGGTCCCCTGGGTGTCGTGGGTGGTGACCATGGAGAGGGTGTTCTCGGTAGCCGCTCCGAGGCTGTGGAACTCCCTCTCGGTCGAGATAGTCCTGGGATCTTTCCTCTTTCCATTGACAATGTAAGACCTGGCTGTTCCACCAGGCTTTTGGCGGGGGAAATGGGTAGTGGGAGGGGGTTGGGTATGGTAGAATTGTTTTTTAGCTCCAGTAAGTTATGGTATATTGTTTAATAGATTTTATATGTTTATGTTTATTTATATATTTTTATATATAGGTTTTTACTCTGTGAGCCGCCATGAGCTGTGCGGGATATAAAATGTCAAAAATAAATAAATGAATTAAATTAAATGAAGTTGCATTTGGGCCCACCACGAGGCAGGAATAGCAGATATCTGGTGTAACGTGGAGATAGGGCCACGTGTGGAGCATACAGCAGCAGTGGCCGCCTTTCCCAAAAGCCACCACCGCCACATTTTCCCCATTTGGCCACCTGCCCCACTTGCTTACCTGGGTGCAGGGGTGCAATGAGCACTGGCAGCAGTGGGTCCCTGGGAGCATCAACGGCCCACCACTACCCGTCAGTGACCCGCCACTGTTCCATGCCACTGACGCTAATGCTTCCAAGGATCCACTACTGTTCCTGCCGCAGCTACTCTGGCAACTGTCACTGCTGCGTGCTGCACCCAAACCCAGGTAACTGCATAAGGCAGAGTGGCCAAGTGAGATCATGGCAGCAGTAGCAGCAGCGGAGGTAGTGTATCCTGGAGAGCATCAAGCTGATACTCCCAGGACCTGCTGCCACTGCTCCTTGGGACATGCCAGGCCACCGTTCCCAGTAAGCCCTGCTCCTATCAGCTTTCAGGTAGCCACTGCATGTTCAAGCAGACACCCACAAGCTGGTATGTTTGGTCAAACAGCCTGCATTTAGAGCTGCGTGTGGATTGGCAATCCTGGGTAGAACATGTCACAATGACACTCTTTCTTTCTTCATATTGGAGGGTTTTGCTTTTGCAGCAGAAGGACCTTAGCTCTGCCCTGGCTGTCAGTGGGAGCAGGTGAGTGACTGATGTGCAGCCCACCAGGAGCCTCGCTGTTCCTAGGTGAACACAGGTTTGTTACATCATTACTAACTGCCTCAGGCAGTCGCATCAGCTTTTCTTATTTTTTTTTGCTGTCGCATTTTCAGTCTGGGTGACACGAGAGATGGTCTGGTTTGTCTCACCGTGACTAAATTGCTCATACCCTGACATCCTAATGTGTTAAGAGAGGATGCCAAAGCTACTATTCATTTATTGCACGGTTAATGATTGCTATTGCCACCTGCCTCTCTTTGTCTGTTGTTGACCTATACAGGTTAGATAATAATCCAACTCCTAGATCCAGTTCCTACCCCTAAATACTGGAAAGCTAAGCTCAGGGTTAGGGAGCAGAGATGAGGGCATGCACGCAAGGATAGGGGACAGATCCATGATCTGGACCTACCTCTTCCTAAACGCACCCCTTAAACACCCATTGAATTTACTGGGACCACTGTGTACTGGGACCACTCACAATACTAGAATTCACGTGTATTTGCCGGATCAGGGCATAACAGGGTGACCTGATCCTAGAGAGCAGGGCTTACTTTGAGGGGGACTTGCCATGACTAAACCTTAGCAATTCAATTTGGGGATGAGGTGGGCAGAGGCCCAAGAAATGTTCCCAGTCGGAGTGTGCACCTCAAAATGTGAAAGATCAGGAAAAGGCCAATATTGGCCACTTCACAGTTGGAAAGGAAAGCCAGAAAAACCCTGGATGATTTATTTGGCTTTCATGAATGACTTTCCTGCTCCACCCCCTGCGCTGGTCATCATATAGATTAAATCACAAGTACTCTTGCTTTTTATTCACCTGTAGAGAGGCAGGGTAGTCCAGTGGTTGGGTTGCTGGCTGGAGAGTAGGGGTCAGTTCCCTGCTCTGACAAGTTCTGGGGCAAGAGGCCTGGCTTCTCTGGGCCATGCTTGGGACCCACAGCAATGCATCTTTTACAAATTAAACACTTCCAGAGAGCAAAGTTGGGGCTCACTTGCTAGAAAGTTCAATGTCTAAGAGAGAATAATTGTTTCTAACTATTGGCCATAATCATGTTTTGAAATACTTGGTGTCAAGAGAGGTTACCACCTCTAAGAAATAGATCTTAATACAGGCTGTTTCGAGAAGGTTTGGGGTATTGGTGGTGGAAGTGGTTAGATGAAAATTATTGTTTTACTGTCCTAGCAAAGTAAATTTCTACCATGCAAAAACTAGAAGTTAATCTGGATTTCTTCCCTACGTGGAACAACAATACCCTTCGTGCACCAAGTTCCCCCATTGCAAGTGTCAGGGCTGGCCTTAGGAGCTGTGGGGCCCAGGGTGGGGGAGAAACGTGGGACCTCAGTCTCCCACTGGCGGCTTTGCCACCGGTGGGCCTAGGGGCGCTCCCCAACTCAGGGGGCGTTCCATGGCTTGGTCGGGGGGGCGCTACCTGGGTCTGGGCTCAGGGACGGGCGGAGGGGCACTCCTCTCCGCCCATCACGAAGCCCAGCTATTTCGGGGGCACTTACCTCCCCATCCGTTGCTGTGGCATCGTCCCTCGTCATCCTGTGCCCCGCGCCGGGCCCGCTCGCCAACTCCCTATGTCAGACTCCGCCGGCGGTAGGTGCAGCAGCGGCAGATTAAATCTACTGCCGCGCCGCCTGCCGCCACCGGACGTTGCAGGGAGTGTGGGAGAGGTGGGGCCTCTGCCTCTCCCACACGTCCGCTGGCCCCCTTCACTGTCTGTCAGTCTCGGCCAGGGGGAATGAGAGGCAGAGGCCCCGCCTCACCCACATTCCCCCTGGCCGAGACTGACAGACAGCAGGGGAGGGGCACGGAGTGAGGGAGAGGTGGGGCCTCTGCCTCTCCCTCACTCCTGCTGGCGCCCTCCGCTGCCTGTCAGTCTTGGACTTGGCCAGGGGGAATGAGAGAGAGGCAGAGGCCCTGCCTCTTCCTCCCTGGCCAAGACTCGGGGGGGGGGGGCACACTCAGGGTCCCCAGTTACTGGCCACTGTCAGGCCAGGAGCTAGGGGCCCCGAGTGTGCCCCTCCCCCCAGGAGGGAAGCCCGGGGTGGCTGCCCTGAGCCGCCCCACAGTAAGGCCGGCCCTGACAAGTGTTTCTCCTGCCCAGTGATGTATTTTGTGGGACTCTTGCTCCTGGATATTTTGGCTCTGTTTTTTTACACCAGAGGTGGGGAGCCTCAGGCCTGGGGTCCAAATCCAACTCTGTGGCTAATTTTTATTTGGCCCCTTTCCAGTTCCTGGATCTGGCCCCTGGATCCAGTTCCTGCCTGCAAGTACTGAAAGACTAAGCTCAGGATAACTGAGCAGAGATGAGGGGCGCGCACACCAGGACAGGGGACAGAACCATGATCTGGGCCCGCCTCTTCCTGAGTGCACCCCTTAAGCGTCCCCGCCTCTGATTTCTTTGCAGCCCTTGGAACTCGTACTAATTTCAAAGGGACCCCTGGAAGGGAAAATGTTCCCCATTCCTGATTTACACCAATACTTGAAAATTGGTTAGCATCTTTCTTCCAACAGGACAGCCAGAAGGCAGGCTCTGATAGCAATGCAGATAGGCCCACTGCCTCCTGGCTTATTTTGACCCTCCTCCTGTTTGTTGACTAAAGTTTTCAGTCTGTTTCCTGAGGTTTACACAACCTTTACTTTGTGGTTTAATCTCAGCCGGTGAAACCTAGACCATGTTATTGCGATTTAGCTGCTGTGGGCGTTGGCTGCTCCGAGGGCATCCGCTGCAAGCTGTCTGGAAGAAAGGGTTATGAATAGATGCGTCGCTAAATCTGAGCAGCAAACAGAACAGTTTATAAACAATCAGAGATGGTTCCAAACTTCAGGGTCAAAGGGGGAAATAAGAGTCAAAATATGGAGAGCGGGGGGAAACATTATCAAAGACAAAACCCCAAATCCATTCTTTTATTTATATAATATTTTGCAAGAAGAAGCTTTCAGGGCTGGATTCAGGCAGCTGCACAGGGCCCCATATGTTGGCGGTGGGGTGGGTGTTTTCCTGCATGGGCTCCCAATACATGGGCTGCATGAATAAGCTTGAAAGGACAACATGAGTGTGAGCCCAGGCCTATTAAGGGTCTGCTGTGATTGAAGAGCCGCCCAATACATGGGGGCCATGAATAAGCTAGAAACAACATCCTATGCATAGCGGGCAAAATTCCCAACCCTAAGAGCCACGTATTAAATTCTTCCTATGACCAAGATACATGCATGTATGCACGCATACACACACGTCTCCTGCTTCATGATTGGCTGGCAGGGCTGGTACCGTGCAGTCCTGGCTGCAGAAATTCTGAGGAGCAACTGGGATTCAGCTGCAGAGATGAAACGTGGGTGCCCACCCAGGACCAGCCTTGGCCAAAAGCTGCACTTGAACTGCCCAAGAGCCACATGGTGCGGCTCCCGAGTCTTCCTGTTTGCCCATCCCTGGCATGTAGGTCTAGAGGGCCTGGACTGCCATGCCCTGGCTGCTGTTAAGATGAACAGCAACAAATTAACTGTGTTAACATTTCCGTTTCTAATGGACGAGTCAGCATATGTTCGTCATCCCTATGTTAGCAGGGGAGCCCACACCGCCATTTTGCACCATTTTGAGCTTCCCTGGATCTGGCCCTGGTTTGGGGCATTGCCACTCAAGGCTTCCAGGATTGTAGGTATCTTCTGCTGTAATAAGACTCTACACAGGTGGCTCTATCTTTGTTCTCAAGGTGATCTCAGTTGTTTTTTTTTTATTTAATCAATGGGTATATACTTTCTCTCCTTCGATGATATTTTCATGGATGCTGGCAACCAGATATGGAGGCCCATGGTATAAAAGAGGCAGCATACAACACACAGCATGAAACTGACACCGCTTTCAGAACGCGCCTCTTCAAAGCACCGCATCTCCAGCCACGGCAGCTGCCGGCAACGGGGAGCACGTAACTTCCGGCAGCGCGGGGTGCGTGGCTTTTCTCTCAACGCGGGGCTCGGGAGGCGCTTTTCAGCGCCTCATTTAAAAGCAGTGTGAGTGCTAGAACACTTTGAGACTAAGAATACAATAGGCAAAGGAGCAAACACATAGTTTCCAGCTCAAGAATGGTGCCAGGTACATGCCCCTAACTCCCAACACTGCCAGCAGCCAGAGGGACAAGCCTCACCCACTGGCCAATAAGCTCCCTGGTGAATAAGCTCCCCCCCTACACACACCCCTTCCAATATTTCAAATGCATAAAGAAGGACAGAAGCTCTTCTGCTTCTCATTCCGGCACTTAGGGTTTGTTTTGGGTCATTCCATCATCTTCCCATTGTCCTTTTCCTGGGAGAACCAGGAAGGAGGTGCCTAAGAATACTGCCACACTGGTCTTTTTGTCTCTCCTGAAGGGAGGATTTTGACCCCTAAAAGAGAGACAGATTCAGCACCCAAAGAGGGACTGTCCCTTCTAAGTAGGGACTGTTTGGAGATACAGTACCAAGATGATGACTTTACAGGCTCCTACAGTACTGGGGAGTTTAGTGTGTAAGAATGCCTTCCCGACCCTGCACGTGCTTTTCCCCACCCAGTAACCCGTCTCCTCATTACATTCATAACTAGCACCACCACAGCCGTTGGGCCTTTACCAACAAGGAGCGATAACGATCCAGCTGCAAGTTGCTTTTGTCCCCTCCCTGCAAACAGCTCTTGGTTCTTACCCTATCCCAGCAGGACGCCTAGTCTGAAAGGCAGCCAAACTAAATCAGCCCCACTAAAACAAATATTCCCCATTGTTTGATAGTACTTATCTTATCTGGGCCTGCTGCCCGTTGGTTCTCCATGAGCGAGACTACTGAGCTATTGAATAACTAGGGCTGCAATCCTCAAACCATCACCTTGGGTTGCGGCTTAGCTCCTGACTTTGAGACGGCCTCTTGAGCTTTGATATGGTTTTCTTATGCATACCTGCTAACAATCCAGCTCCTCCTCCCAAGCTGAACATGGGTGATTTCCTTGCTGTCTGTTGTTTTGTGACAATACAGAGGGAAAGAGAAACAGACACATTGTACATGAATGAAGGGAATCCGGCACTCATAATGGAGATGGAGAAGCTATCTCCAGTCCCCTGATCATTGTGAAATATGACAAAAGTTGCACATTTAAAGGCGAAGGTGGAAATGTTCCGAACCAAGTCAATTAGTACGTCAGGAAAAAGGAACTTCCCTCTGTGACTGCGGGACAAATAACTTGCTACAACACAGAAAGAGCTCTGACAGTAATTGCGATGAAGGCATATGCCTGTCACAGGGGATCGCTTCAGTGATGGGATCCTCAATTAAAATTCAACCACTTATGTTGATTTGGGGGGGCGGGGGGATGCAAAAGCTTTTATGCCTTCAATATAATTACACAGGGGAAAAATATGAATGAATGCAGTCCAGTAAGTTTACCCATTGATTAACTCTTAGTTAGCCTACTGTTCTAGCAACCAGGACAGAACAGTAAATCTCGATGTTCTCAAATGTCACTCAGGTCCCATGGTAACAAGGTTTCTCTCTGCCACATCAAGCTGCCTTCGTTTGGGAGCAAACTCTTCAGCTGTTCTCTGAAGCTCTGGCAATGAGCTCTCTGACTGCCACACCAACATTCTTGGCCGTAGGCTTTCTGACTGCTGAGCCCACAAGGCAATCCTACCTTGACCCAGACTACCCAAGTGCCCTGGATTTTCCAGGACATCAGGACCACTGCCAGGAATCCAGCATTTTCTAAGATCTGCAGCAGTTTTCAAGAACAGGTAACAGAGAAGAAATACAAAGGCTTTTTTCTCCAAATTGTACAGGATATTCAGAGACATCATTGAAGTGTCCTGGATTTTACAGGCCTTTCAGCAATTTTCTAAGACTTTCTTCTGTGTGTTTTGCTTTTTTAGAACAAGGCAACAGAGAGGAGACAAAGGCAGAGGACAGAACCCAGGGCTCCTGGCATGATAGCTACACGCCTTGCTACCCTACCCAGCCACAATGCTATTGCTGTTGTGGTAGTATTAAAAACATCTATTGAGCTTATCAGACCATATGCAGCATTGTTTTCACATCAAAGGTAGGCAATGGGACATTGAAATTTGCATAATTTTACATAAATCAACACATGAACATTTTATTCAAATTATTCTCTGCATTGTCCTGCATTTTTACTGTCACTGTCCCTCATTTCAGAGACCAGAGTTTGAGAGGTATGCCTCCCCGTCATGTTCTTTATGGGAAATACAGTGGTTGGCTACTGCAAGGGGGGGAAACACTTGACTTTGTCGATCAGTGTTGTTTGTTTTATAAAGTCCTCTCTTTAAGGGTGTTTTTAAATGAGCAAGGCTTGAAGGTCTGTGTCCACTGGGTGGTACGGCTGCAGGATGCCCATGCATGTGGCGTGAGTAGGGAGGGATTCTAATGGGTGGATCCCTGGGTGGCCATTGCGCCCGCTCAGGCAGACTCCATGCGTGCCTTGCCTTCCACCATGGTCTGGCCGTGCAAACAATTCATATGGGCAGCTGTTTTCCCTCCCCACCCCGAGCAGCACCCCTGCCCTAATCCCTGCCCAACTGCCTGCCCTCTGCCATGACACAGAGCCCCCGGACACCATGGAAACCTGAAGCCAGTAAGCCCCTACCTGCCCAGGAGATGGTGCAGCCACTGCAGCTGCTGGCAGTCCCGGGCTACAACGGAGGTGCATATTACTGGGCAGGACATGCCAGGAAGCTGCCATTCGAGGTGCTATCCTCCATGGCGTTGGCTCTTCTCTTGTGCATCACAAGAGGTTTTGTTGTGCTGTGAGCCAACACAGTGTTGTATTTTGTGGGCGTGTCCTTTAAGAGTTCCCCAAGGAGCTCCTGGCAGGACTGTGAGCGGGATCTAGGAGGCAGCCAGGCTGTGGACCCGTCTGCTGGCATGAGTGGGAGCCCTGGTTCATACGAGCGGGGGATGCATGGGCACCTGTCCCCACACACCCTTTTGCCTTGCCCTACACGGGGTACTGTGACTCCGGAGTTTTCGAGAGTGCTCCATGAGTGGCCGGTACGTGGGTCATGAGAGCACACTTTCGTATGCACCACCATCACATGAGCAGTTGGACATGTGTACGGTGGGTGGCCATGCATGGACGCGTCTTGTTAAAAGCACCCCAAGAAAATTCACATATGGAGGGGAACAATTGCACCAATACTAGATTTACATTTACACCCACTGCAGTGGGCTGCTGAAGACAAGGTTTTGTCTGTTCTGGAAAAGTTTAAAAGGCTCAAGTTGGAAATGGACTAATGTTTGAAATCATGGTGCTCATTCAAACCACAGGCTTGTTTAAATGAGTTTAGCCCAATCTGCGAATTAGCTGATACAACAATTTGGATAAGGCTTCAACCAGTCAGATTAGATCAGTTGGTATCCAAACCAACACACACACCTCCAGCCTAATACTGGACCTGTAACTCCACACCTTGCAGTTTTAAGAGAGGAAGCTAAACAAGGCAGACAGCTTTCGCATGGGCTTCCTGTCTTTTGCCAGCGTGCTGCACATGAAAACAGTTTCTTTTTATCGGAAAAGCAGAAGTGTCAGACCAATGGGCCCAAGGTTTACACCGTTCTAACTACATTGGCGGCTATGAGTTACTCCAGACTTTGGCCAGTGTAAACAACAGAATCAGATGCAAAGTTGGCCCACGTTTTGTGGGTGGCGTGATGCTTGTTGATTGGAGTTCCTTTTTTTTTACAAACCTAATGCCATTGGCTAGCTGGATGTCCCTCCCTCTCTTGCACACATACACTCTCACACATATGCATCCACATCTCAAACATACTCTGGGTGTTTTTCAACGGACGGGTTGCCCTGGTGCTGACCATGTCACCCCACTTCACCCTCGGAGGGGCCCATCTGTCTAAAGTCAGCCTGCCAGATGTTGAATCAGAACAGGGGCAGTCCCACCAGTGGCACTCTGGAACATCCTGAAAGTGCTGCCGGCAGAACAGGCTGGCCGAATCCAGGGCACCAGCCTGAAGCTGAGCAGCTGTCTGCCTAATGCGTGGACCCACGCTGCTGCTCCGCTTCCAGCTGGCCACTGCCCCGGGCAACACCATAGCATTGCAGACGCTCTAGCCCACAACTCTATGGTGTGTTGGGGAGGGGCAGACTGCAGGCAGACTGCAGGGAACTCACCGGGTCAGTCTGATTCCAACCCAGGCGGGGCTGGGAGTGAGCCGGGCAGATGCAGGGGTGCACTTCCAGAGCAGCTCCTGGGGTGGGCATCCCTGCGTCTATCTGAATACACGCTCTTTCTCTCTCTCTCTCTCTGGGCAGCTTTAGACAGAACAGAAATGAGTGTCTTGTTGTATGCTGACACCATTGTTTAGCTACACATATGTCCCTGTGTTTGTTGGGTTGCATTGCTTACATTATTACATCTACCGGTGCTTATTTAAACACTGGACATCAGCAGTGATGCGCAGCCTGCCACAGCTTCCCCGGATGATATCCCGTCATGCGCTGTTCCCTCCCCTCAGTAAAAAGCATGATATCCCATGATGCGCTGCTCCCTCCCTTCGCGGCACAGCACTGTCACTTTTAAATCCCACGGTTCTTCGAGATGGCTCCGTACATTCTCACAAAGGGATTTCCTGGTTCTACATGAAAGACAAAAGAGCACATTGACAGGGGCCAGGGTAAAATTATAGGGAGTGGGGAGCTGTAAATGAGTGCACACGGGGACAGAGTTCTGCAGACTGAGGAGGAGAAGTGAGCAGCGCCCGGCTGTCCCCACTGGGACTGGGAATGCGAGGAGGAGACAGGGAAGAGGCTGAGGCTGACGTAGCTTCAGTTTTGCAGGAAGTTGCAAGACAAACCAAAGCCGCTCTGTATGTTGAACTCTATGATTGTTCACACCAGAAGTAATGGCAAACATGCTAACACATACTTAGGCTGCATTCAGATGTGCGTTTAAATCGCACAGCAGCAGCAGCGGCATCGTGCGATTTAAAGCAACACGCACTTCCGGGTGGTGTGAATGCACCAATTCAGCATAACGCGAACTGTTGGAGTGCGGTTTTAAAAGCTGCTCGGAGCAGCTTTTAAAACCGCACTCCAACAGTTCGGGTTAGGCTGAAATGTGCGCACTCGGTGCATTCACACCAACCCGGAAGTGCGCGGTGCTTTAAATCACACGATGCCGCTGCTGCTGCTGTGCGATTTAAACGCACGTCTGAATGAGCCCTCAGACATAACGAAAGACGCAGAATAAGAGAAAACCCACTTCTGCCGCCCATGACTCTTCCAAACAGCAAAGATCTGGAGGGTTTATCGAGTGGCTATCAGGGTGCAGAAGGACATTGCCATGGTTACACACAACACTAAAGCATGTGTTTCAGGTCATAACCACCCTTTCTCTGTTCTGTCTAAAGTCGCCTTCTCTCTCTCTCTCTCTCTCTCTCTCACACACACACACACACACACACACAGAGCGCTCTCTCTCACACAGAAACATGCACACACTCAGAGCTCTCTTTCCCTCTTGCACACATACACGCTCATACATATGCAAACGCTCAAACTCTCTCACACTTTCTCTTTCAATCCCGCCACACAAGAGCCCTCTCTCTCTCTCTCTCTCCCTCTCACACACACACACAGAGCACACTAGATCCCAGGCCAGCTCCTAACCCAGCCCCCCCCCATCAGCTGATTCCCTCCCATCAGTGCCAGTAGTGACTCCCCCCACCCCCAGGCTGACTCCCTGTTGTCAGTGGTGGTTGCAGCAGCAACTCGCCCAGCTCCCAGTCAGGCACCAGGCAAGTTCTCTGGAGGTGGGGAAAAAGCCATAGGAAAGCCACATTCATCCTCTCCCTAGGCTGCCTGTCCCGATTCCAGCTATGCTCCTACACTGATGTATCTAAGGCTGAAGGGATAGTCAATGCCAGTAAAAGCAGTATCTACCTGAGAACAGCACAGGGAGTTTATTGTAGGGGAGGGGAAGTGGAGAAAGTGGCTACATTCAGCAAGTTACTGTAAGGGAAAGGCATGCTAGCGAACAAAGGTCAAAGGGATGGCAGGGTGGCAAACATTCAGTGACTTGTTAGCTCTGTTCACACCCTGCTGGGTGTTTGCTGCCCTATTGCTCCTCATTGTTTGCTCACAAACGTATAAGGCGAGCAACAAAAAACAGGTCCTCCTGTAGCTGCTGTTTTGTCTGGTAACCGTGGGTATGGGCAGGCTGCCCGGCAGGTCACTGGTGGCCAGGGGAACAGCAGTGACAGTGGCAATGACCTCAGGAGTGGTGGTAGCGGGAGTAGCCGTGGTGGTGGCAGCTGTGGGAACAAGCTGAGAAAGCCACTTGCAGGGCCTGCGACCGGACCAGCGTTACTCCCACCCTCATCCTGGCCCTCACTGCTCCCATTGTCATTGGCGGTCTCACGCTAAGCCCCACCCGCTCCATTGGGTAGCTGTTGGCACACACAGCAGCTACCCAATAGCATACATCTGGGCAGTCACTTAGGAGTCCAGGAGAGGAAACATGGGATTGGTTTTCTCCATGTTTCCGATGATGTCTTGTGACGCCCAAGTTAACACTTGTTTAACTATGTTCTTATTATTCAATAGAAATCCACTACTTCACACAGGGTTAATCAATACATACCAGTCTATCCAAAACGCACCCTGATGCAGAAACACGAAGCACCCACAACTATGCCCAGCATCCCGGAGAGTCAGATCCTATGAACGTGTGATGACAAGAATGGAGTTACCACCTCCCTCGGAGACAGAGGCACTTCATTCAAATGGGCCCTGGTGCAGAAGATGGAATGGGGCCCCTTGCATGCCCCACCATCATCAGGGGACACAGTTGCAACAGGGATCATGCCCCCCCCCCCATCCCCCGATTTGTGGGCTCTGAGGCTACATCCTTGCTCAGGAAGTGGGAACATGTTGGTGGAGCCAGGGCAAAAGGGCTGTCCTGTCATGCCTCTTCCAGAAGTAATCCCACTCCTCATTGAGCGTTGTGATGTCACAATGCTCTGCAAGAGGCAGGGCCCGGGTTCTATCACACCCCTTTCTGGCTTTGCTCCACCCCTTATGTTATCATGATGTCATGATGTTCCAAAAAGGTGGGGTCACATTAGAAAAGGGCATGGGGACGTCCTTATGGCCCACCCTCTTTCTGACATGACCGTCCTCTGCCACCCCTGGAAGCCCCTATTTCTCTGGCTTACTGAGGGCACCCTGGTTGACTCGAGGAAATGGTGACTTCCTCCGGAGCCCAGAGACTCTGGGTCAAAAACAGATGGCAACCCTAGACAAGTGGGTTTTCTATGTTATCACCCCAGGGCAGCTAATCATAGCAATGGCAGTGCAACTGACTGTGCATGTAATTGCGTGGGAATGGGGATGAGGGTGAAATGGGGCATCCCTGGCAGGCTGTGCCCAGACAATGCATTCATGATGCAGGCGAGAGGCCAACGGGCCAAGAAATCCAGACACAATCAGACACCCTACCACCTGGCCCTGCAAAGAAATGACAATAGGGTCTTGGCATAGGGACCCTCCCCAAAACCCGAGCCCTTTGCAAGGGTGGAATTCTCCCTCTCATCCAGCAAGTGGGAGACAGCAAGCTGGTTTGCAAGCTCTGAGAACAGAGTGCCCTCTGGTGGAAACTGGTGCATAGTGTGGACAGTCAGCCGTAGACTTTCCATGAGGGGTAGTAGCGTCTGCTTAGCACGGAGAGAACTATTGGGCTATCTCTACTGCTATCCCAAGGCTAGTGCCCTGAGGGATACTGCATGGGGATCACTGCATGGGGAAATGGAGACATCGGCATAAAATACAGCATCCATTTCTCTGCTGAAAACAGGGGTGTGGGAAGCAATTTTTTGTTTGTCCTTTTTCCAGTTCCTGGATCTGACCTGTAGATCCAGTCCCTACCCTCAAGCACCAAAAGTGTGAACCCTGGGGGGAGTGAACAGAGATGTAGCCATGTTGTCAAGGACAGGGGACAGGTCCATGGCATAGATTCATGATCTAGACCCTCCCCTTTCTCCCCCCCCCTTTAAGCTCCCTTGCCTCCAATTCCTATCCAGCCCACTGAGAATGTGCTCATTTTCAAGTTGGCCTGCAGGAAGGAAAAAGTTTCCCCCACCCCTGGTTTAAAATAAGGCTGTGTTGATGATGGCCTCAGTTTTCCCTAAAATGGGTACAACCCCCCTCTGCTGTATGACCAAGTGCCAACAAACTTGGACCTGGAGGGCTTGAAAGGACAGTCCCAGACAGGGCCAAGGGCTGGCAAACGTGGGGAAAAAGGCTTGAGAGC
>QEPC01007559.1:3836882-3849572 GCA_003113815.1 Sphenodon punctatus | reverse complement strand
GTGGGTGGGTTTCCTGCTTTGCCATGTGGTTTTTCTGGGTGGGTTTCCTGCTTTGCCATGTGAGTCGCAGAATTTTGCCATATGGGTCGCAGAATTTTCCATTTTGGGTCGCAGAATTTCGGAAAATATTTTGCAGAAGAATCGGGGGCCTAGTTATTTTGGTTGGTTGGTCATTTTATTTATTTATTTATTTATTTTTATTTCACCCTATTCCAAGGGCTCAGGGTGAGTTATAATCCATAAAATATATTTTAAAATACATAAATAGTAAACCAGTTAAAATACCCTATCTCTAATCCCTCTCAACCCGTATCCCTGCCTGTCAAATACCTGACCAAACAGAAAAGTCTTATATCGCTTCCAAAAGAGGAGCAGGCTTGGGCTGAGATGAACCTCCAGGGAAAGGGAGCGCCATAATTGTGAGGCAGCCACTGAGTTATGTCAGCAATTGTGCTAATATGGCTGAAATGATGACATCAAAATGATCAAACAATCAAACTGAAAAAACTGAAACAGAATAAATGAAATGCATACTCAACGGAGCATAGGTGGATTATTGGTTAATATTACCCAGACCGCTTCCCTTTTGGTTCAGGTGGGGTATGTGACAGGTTTACCCATTTTTCAGGAACTCATTTCGCTCTAGTTCGGATAGCACAGATTTATTAATTTGCCTAAATATTCATTTCACCACTAGATGCCTCCAATCACAACCCCATGATCAGCCCCATACGAACATTCCCATTGTGAATGTTGAGCCTCATTCTCAACAGAGCCTGCATGAGGTTTGCTTCTTGGCCAGTGGCATGGTCATGCAGGGCCAAGCAGGTTGGGTTACAACGAGGCCATGGGCAGCTATAGACCAGATGGAAGGGGCAGCTTCGAACGGGAACCTTGGAGGCTTTCTTGAAGGCTCTTCTCCCAGCACTGTAAAGCCCTGGAAATCCATCCAGTAGGTAAAAGAGCAAAACAAGAGAGAAATGATTCCTGCCTTCCTAGAGAAAAAGGGTGGCATTTTCAAGCAAGTCCTTCCATGCAGCAAGCTCTAAAACCAGGAGTGGGGAACCTTTTCCCTCCCAGGAACCACTTTGAATACAAACTCCCAGGGCCACATAGAAGTCAGGGGCAGGAGTGGTCAGAAAGAGGAGGGTCGAGACCATAGGTATGTGCCACGGATCTGTCCTCTAGTCTTTGTGTGTGCATACCCTCATCTCTGCTCCTTTACCCTGATCTCAGTCTGTCAGTGCTTGGGGGTAGGAACTGGATCCAGCGGCCAGTTCCAAGCATAGGAAGGGGACCAAATAAAAAATAGACATAGGTCACATTTGGTCCCTGGGCCTAAAATTAATGAAGCCCAGTTTCCTAAAGGATGGGCAGTGCTCAGTGGAAGCCAATGGAATTGTTTGGCTTCAAAGGGGACCATACCTCCCTTCCAGGAGTGCCTAGTCTTGTTAAAGTTTGGGTCTCTACTTGCTATTAGGTCTTTTTCCCAACTACCAAATTTGGTTTAAATAGGTCTGTGGGATCAAAAGCTAGGATGCAAGTTTTAGTCCTGGATTTGCCACTGATCTACTATGCAACCTTGGTAAATCACTTCACTTCCCTGTGCCTATGTTTGCCCTCATACCCTGCCTGTTTTGCCTATTTAGATTGCAATCTCCTTGGGGCAGGGACTAGGGTTATCACCTCCCTCCAGGAGAAAACCCAGAGGGTGGTGGGACCACCTTGGAGGGGCTGGGTAGAGGGGCTGCCAAGGTTTTTTTTTATGTAGCCCAGCCCATTGTGACAGACCGTTGTGACATCACAACACTCTCCAGGGAGGTGCTGTCAGAAAGTGGGTGGGGCAAAGGAGTCATCACATCCTTTTCTGACATAGCCCTGCCCCTTATGGGGCGTCATAATGTCACAACACTTTGCAGGGAATGGAGCCATGTCAAGCAGTGAGGAGCAGTCCTTATAGCCCGGCCCCTCCTAACACCCCAATTTCTCTGGGCTACTGGGGATGCCCCTGATTGACCTGGAGAAATGGTGAGTGTTTTCACAAGAGAGAAGTAGGTAAGGGGTGTGTGTTGGATTTTAAGGATGTTAAAGTAATGGGGGGTTGTTTTAAAATGTGTTAAAATTGATAAATTTTATGATTATTGTTTGTTTTTATTTGTTGTAAGCCACCCCGTGATATCGTAGGCATGAGGGGGCGGCTAATAAATATGACTAAATAAATAAATAAATAAATAGTGTGGTTCACCCACGCTCCCCTGCCGCCCCTCCACAGAGTTGCGGTTGCTACTCAAGCTATGTTGCTGAATGTGCATGCCCCAACAGATGGAGGGGATGAGGTGGCTACATGGGTGTCCCATCCCCCTCCAGCACACGGGAGATGGCCCTGGGGCAATGTGTTGGCCCAGATTTGCCTAAAGTTGCCCGTATGGCATGCTCCACATTTCTGGTGATGACGCCGTGTGGAGTGGTCCTCAGGCAGCCCTGGGGTGAACATCTGGCCAACCCGCGACACACAAGCAGGTGAATCCAGGGCTAATTGGAGTGAACGTGGAGCAATGTCTCATGTGTTAACATCCTCTGGCTCAAAAAGAGGATGTTAATGTTGGTGTATGCAACATCCACAACTTAATGCCTGCTGTATTGAGAATAGTAATTGACTATAGAGCCACCAGATGGCGCTGCTATGTTTATGTGTACATGGGGAGCTGTTTTTTTTGCTGTTGAATTCCTTTGTGTAACCACTCCTTCTTCCCTTCTCACTCTTTGTCTCAGTCTCCAATTTGTCTTCTTACTAGTTAGATGCAACTAAGGATCTGTGTCTGAGAAAGTCTTAAGTAAAGTTCTGTTTTTAAACCTTCAGCTGCATTTGTCCTTACTGATTGCGAATCAGTTATTACTCTGCCAACAGTTAACACATGAGTATTAACATGAGTGTTTCAGAGAGTGCTGGGGTTGCCACTCTCTGAAACCCAGAGAGTGCCAACCCCAGCAGGGACTGGACTGTCCCTCACTGTGTCTCCACAGAGCACCCGGCACAACTGGGCCCTGATCTGTTTAGGATTTGCCACCTTTCATAGAAATGACCCTGATGTTCCCATTTTGGCAGATATGGGATTGTCAGCATCATTTCCACAAGAGGTGGCAACCCTGTCTCAGCGAAAGCCTCCGTGTGGTATTGTAATATAAAAAATAAACCCTAAACCAATAACCACCTAACTCAACAATTTGCTCTTTAGCCCCTAATTTAGCAAATCAATTGAGCTTGTGCTTAAAATCCACTGAGATCCTGATCCTTCAAACAACTGAGAATAATGCTTCATCTCAAAGTTAGGCCCAGTGAGTTAGGGATTGCAATAAGCATTGGTAGGACCGGGCCAGTTTAATCTGACTTGCAAGCAATGATATTCCCTCCCCCACCTCCCATTTTCACTCCCGTTAAATGATTATACAGTGCCAGGTACATTGCAGATGCTATAAAAATACAATAAAATAATAATAATCATCATCATCATAAAGAATACTTTTTGGAGGATTTATCTGCAGTAAAGACAGATATCCCCCAGTGGTGTAGCATGACTGTGATGGTCTTGCGCTTATGTTCCCGTTATGGGCCTCCCAATTAAGGGCAAGGTGGCAGCCCTCTCAAGGCTCCCAGCCAGCCTCAGCCTACCCTGCAAAGGTTGTGGTGCTGCTCCCAGCGAGGCCCACAGAGTGGAAGCAACCAAGGACAGAGGTTGTGGGAGCGGGCAGGGCAGGAGGAGAGGGGGGCAAGGGAGTCAAGGGTGGAGGAGAGAGAAGCATTGAAAGCAGAAATGGCAGAGTCAGGGGAGGAGGAGGAGAAGACTATGGGGAGAAGGGGGGAGAGAGACAGTAAAGACAAAGACAATACCAAGATCCTTGTAATATCTAATCTGCTGAAGGCAACAGGCTTGAATCCACCAAGAATATTGTCTAAAAAAGAGGCAAAAAGAGGCTCATAATTAATAATGAGTTCCTCTGATCTACACAAATCGCCAAAATCTTTCAACAGGCGATGCAGTCGCAAACGAGAGGAAGAAAGCATACATAAGAATACTGATTCTCCGATTCCCAACTTTCGGAGCCATATATTCCGTCCTATCCCTCAAACATTCAATTAAGACATTAACATAAATATTAAACAGCGGGGGAGCCAACAAGCAGCTCTGATGTACTCCCACCTATTCATTTGAGAAACTATACCTAGACTTTAATATACAGGAGTATAACAATGTCACTCTCTTTGCCCTTAATGTTCTCTGGTCACACCTCTCTAGAATGTGGAATGGAATCCTTCCAGAAAAATGCAAACGGCAGTTGAAGAGAGTCGACGAATGGCAGTGTTTCCTTGGGTAGAGGTTGTATTCCTCCTTGAAATGTAAGTTAAGCTTCTTGCAGAGGTTGGACCCAGTCCTGCTATGTCACCCAAGGTTGAGTTTACAATAGGCAGGACCCAGGACATAGGGGGCAGGCAAGGGCCCAGAATGTGTGTGTGGGAGAGAGGATGGGGCTGGATGGGGGGCAGAGTCCAAGGGCATAAGAAGGTGCTAGATCTAGGAGTTTAAAAGGAGCCAAATAAAAACTAACTGTGGTCTCTCTTCTTTCTTTGTTTGGTAGCTCCAGTGTTTGTGGTTCAGTGGCTGTTTGATGAGGAGCAGCTGAGACTAGAAACAGGGCCGGCCTTACCGCGGGGCGGTTAGGGACAGCCACCCAGGGCCCCGCGCCGGCCCTGAGAGCGGGGCCCTCAGGAGCCGGCTCGCGCATCTGACAGGCAGCAGAGGGGGGGCAGCAGGAGTGAGTGCCAGTCAGCCAGGGAAAATGAAGAAGAGAGCAGTAGAGGCCCCACCTCCCCCTCATTTCCTCTGGCCGAAAGTAAACTGCCCCCTCGGCTGCCCGGCTCAGTCTGTAACAGACTGAGCCAGGCAGCGGAGGGGGCCCGGCCAACCAGCGTCACGACATGAGGAAGTGAGGGAGAAGCAGAGGCCCCGCCTCTCCCTCACGCCGCTGGCCCCCGCCACGGCCTGGTCAGGGCCCAGGCTGCCTCTGGCCTCAGGCTGGAGTTGGCGGCAGTGGCCCAGGCCCAGCGGAAAGAGGAGCGACGACAGACGGAATGAGAGTGGCGACAGCGGATCAGGTACGTGATCCGAACAGCCGCTCGGGCCTGGGGGAGGGGAGTGCCCCTCTGCCCATCCCTGAGCCCAGGCCCGGTAGCACCCCAAACTCGGCAGGGAGTGCCCCCCTGAACTGGGGAGCGCCCCTAGGCCTGGCGGCCGCTGGCAACTTTGCCACCGCCAGCACCTTAAGTTAGTGGGGGGGGCCACATTCTTTCCCCACCCAGGGCCCCGCTTCCACTAAGGCCGGCCCTGACAAGAAAACATCCATCTTGGAAGTCAGCCTTTCACAGAACATCAGTGGAGCTACTTACAAAACCCGAGAGCTTAGGAATTCACTGCGGGATGTCCCGTAAGTATTATATTGAATTGCACTTGATAAAAATGCCAGAAGCTATATTCTGTTCCTGGTTAAACCTACCCATCCCCACTTAGAGTGGTAACTGAAGAATTTGTGGCCTCATAGCATAAAGTGAGAATATTTATGCTCACTGCCTAATAAATTAGTGCTAACTGCTGGCACAATAGAAATATAAATACTAAAGTGTTGGGAGTAATCATTTGGTGCATTAATCTATATGCTAGAATGGACTCTGAAATCTTTCTACAATTCCCCTGAAATCCTTTGTTCTAAATAAATAAACTAAAAAGATGTAAAAATACTAGAGCTCCTTGACGTTGGGGAATGGGGGTGGAGGTGTTCAGCGTTAACTTTTCCTGCCAAAAAAAAATGTGGATCTATTTCCACAGGAAAATATTAAATATAATTTTTAAAACCTGTGAGAAATTTCAAAAGAAAATTTTAGAATTTAACAGTTTGAAACAAAATATTCAAAATAACTTCTCAAAATGTTGTTTTTGTTCAGGGTTTTGTGTTTGTTTGTTTCTTTTTTAAAACCCACTCAGTGGCCACATTCTGATATCCTTACCCTGCTGAATAGCATCTCACATCCTGGAGTCAGTACAACCTGTGGGATGCGATACTATCCCAGGCTCTTTCACACATTACATTGGCTATGTTGCTGTGGTCACAAACCTGTGTTTGTGTGTCTTGGTCTTTCCCTGCCAGTGCTGCCATGGGTTCTGGTGCAAACAGGCCTGACAAGAGGAGGGAAATGGGGTGGGGGGAGAATTGTACCAGGTCCCTAAACTCAGGGTAGGGAGTCCCCAAAATGACAAGAATTTGCTTTTTTAATGTACACTGAAATATTATGAGTCAAATAATAATGTAACATATATGTAAATAAAGTACCAGTAGGGTCTCCAGAAACGGATTTCAAAACTTATGACTGAGGGGGAGGGAGTCCCAGATACCATTATGTACTAGGCCTCCAAATTTCTCTTAACAGGCCTGGGTGCATTTATGAAACTCCAGCCAGGGGACGTCACATGTTTGAGAAGCAGAGGTCTGAAGTCTGATTTAAACCCAACAGGACCTGTCCAGTCCCGTTAGTCCTGAGTCAGGTCAGGTGCGTTGTCTACCTGAGTTACATAGGCCCCCTACTCGTTCCTGAAGCACTGTGACATTGGGTAAAAGCAAACGTGACAGCAGCCCGCTTAGGTCTGCTTTACTCTGCGGGCCGCTGTCATGTTTGGTTCATGGCTCCCAGATGTTGACCCAGGGTGTAATGTAGACAGGAACTCAAATGTTTTGAGGAAGTTGTCTGGAAAATTTGACTGTGGGACTGCCTGGAGGAAGGGAAGAGAACTTCAGGAAGGCAGCCATTTTCTCTCTTAGTTGGTTAGTCAGCAAAGCAGTTGAATGTTAAGTAAAGTTTCTTTCATAACCAGTCCAGTCTACTATGTCAGTAATTGATAAGCTGACAACAACAAACATCACACAGGGTATCCTGGGTCTTGTTGATGACTAGTCCAGCCTCTCACCTCGGCAACCAGTCGAAGTTAACAGCCCAGGCTAAGGCCCGGCCGGGACAAAGTGGGACATCCTGAAGCTGCATGTCTGTTTCTGGGCCAGTCTGCTGGCCTGGACTGCCCGTCAGGGGCAGCAACAGCTGGCCGCACATTCCCCGTTCTCCCTACCCCTGGGCTGTGCTGCTGTCAGCCCAGCTGGGAGCATCTGTGTCTTGTGCTCCAGCCAGCATGCACCCTGTCCGCCTGGCTGCCTGTCCCAAGTCAGCCAGGGACGCGGCAGCCCGGCCACCACTTGTGGCTTCACCCATCATGGTGTGCTGTAGAGTGAGTGGCTACCATGGGCGTAATTATAGAGGGTTGGGGTAGAGGGGTTGTATCCCATCCAACTTTTAGAGCAGGGGTGGGATATGAATGTCCATATCCACCACAACGTTTGATTGTTTCTCTGCTTAGGTAGAGGTTAATGGCAGGAAAGTGTTAATGGTGTGAGAGAAATGTATTTATTTATACATTTATACCCCGCTCCCTTCTGCCTCAGGCATCTCAGAGCGGTTCACAGCATATAAAATATAATAAAATACAAACAATAGCAATGTAAAATTCATAAATAAGCAGTTTAAATAGTACCAATAAAAACAAGTGGTGTGAATAACAAAACATAACAAACCCTCCCAACCCACCCTAAACCTCCCGTCCATCAAACGCCTGGCAGAAGAGCCAGGTCCTACACTGACGGCGGAATGTAAGAAGGTTTGAGCTGAGGTGGACCTCCGCCAGAAGGGAGCTCCACAGCACCGGAGCGGCCACCGAGAATGCCCACCTGTTGGTTCTCATCCATCTATAGCACCGAACCCTCAGGAGGGCAGTCCCCGATGACCACAAAGGCCCAGGAAGTGAGGCGGTCCCTCAGATAAGTAGGGCCCAGACCATTTAGGGCTTTATAGGTAAGCACCAGCACCTTGAATCAGGTCTGGAAGACTATAGGCAGGCAGTGCAGAGCCCGGAGCACTGGCATAATGTGCTCCCTGCAACCCATCCCCATGAGCAGACAGGCCATGGCATTCTGCACTAGCTGCAACTTCTGAACCATCACCATGGGCAGCTTTACGTAGAGCACATTACAGTAGTCTAACCTCGAGGTATCAAATGCATGGATGACAGTGGCCAGGTTGGAGTCCGAGATGTAAAGGCGGAGCCGTCTCACCAGATGTAATCAGCGAAACGCACTCCTGGCCACAGCCAGTCCCTGGAGATCCATACGCAGCTGCGGGTCCAGGAGCACCCCAAGGCTCCTAACCTGAGATGACAACACGGGGCGAACCCCATCAATAACAGGTAACAGTCCCTCATCAAGAACCCCAGACCCACCAATGAGCATCACCTTCGTTTTGTCGGAATTCAGTTTCAATTGGCTCAGTCTCATCCAGTCCACCACAGCTGTCAAGCACCGGGACAGTATCGAGACCGCAGGACCTGGGTTGGATGAAAAAGACAGGTACAGTTGCGTGTCATCAGCATACTGGTGACAATGAACTCCCCATCTACAAACAACCTCTCCCAAAGGCGGCATATAGACACTGAACAAGAGGGGAGAAAAGATGGAATCCTGCAGGACCTCACACGGGAGAGTCCTGGGAGAAGATGTCCACCTCCCAGAACCACCTGGTGAGATCTATCTGCCAGGAAGGATTGGAACCGTTGCAAAATGGTTCCATCCAGCCCAGCCAGGTCCCGCAGGCGAGTCACCAACTCCTCATGGTTCACCTCATAATGGGCTAATTCACTGATTTAATTTGTAGGACAAAAGGTTTTATTGGAAGGCAGTTTTACTGGGACTTAAAGGAAGGAGGCCGGAACCCTGCTGAGAGAGACAAAGAGGAAATCTGTGTTTTTAACAACAAGACATTAGGGGCACAATCTTCCACCCATTGAATTCAATGGTCCACTTCCCACTGACTTTAATGTATGGAGGCTTGTTCCTTAAAGCTTAAAAGCATCTCTCCGCAACATTTAGCTCAAATTCACGCCAATGGTAGCCATGTCAAAAGGGGCAGGAGGATACCAGCCAGTTTGCCAGGACACTGGTGTGCCTCAGCTGGTTGTCAGGTGTGCCCTGAAAATGTGGATAATTTATAGTGAAGTTTGACACTCCAAACCCACACCACAGCTGTTATGGAATGTTACATGAATTGACATTTAATATTATAGGTGTGATGGATAATTTAATAGGCCAATAAGTATCTGATTCACTTGATCTTTGGTTACATGCAAGAAGAGTTTTCAGTGCCACAGTTTAAGCACATGACTGTGTGGTGCTTATTGAAAATTGCTAGGTGAGCGTAGGCGTGCTGCAAAAGCATTGCTGAAACATGGATGTGTTTGAGCCCCCAAAAGGCTGCCTGGACTAGAGACGGTGTGGTTACTTTATTGGTCCCAGATGTAACAATTCACTTGCCTGAATAAGGATCTTGTGTGGTCCCAAAGCCTGCA
The DNA here is from genome assembly GCA_003113815.1 of Sphenodon punctatus. Lineage (NCBI taxonomy): Eukaryota > Metazoa > Chordata > Lepidosauria > Sphenodontia > Sphenodontidae > Sphenodon > Sphenodon punctatus. The sequence continues at coordinate 3,840,081 of QEPC01007559.1, read as the reverse complement.
TGCTCTCACCAACAGAAGTTGGTCCAATAAAAGACATCATACGAACTTCTTTGCTGCCAAAGAAAAGCTTGGAAACCTCTAACATCGGAGTTGAGACTATCCTGGCAGTGTTAGGCTGCATCTCTCGGTTTTGATCCAGAGTCTCCATGTAGGACTAAAAGGAGATTTCACCAAAATGGGAAATTTTGGATTATTTGCACTGATTGGCTCTGAAATGCAGAAACATCAAACCCAGAAGCAAAACAGTAGCCTCAGCAATGTGGTAAGTGGTAAATGAATGGTAGGCAGTAAATGGTAACTGAAAATTCTGTAAATCACGCGGTATTGCGAGAATCAAGAAATTGCATCGGTATCGGGAAATGGTCAGGAAGTTGATCCTGGTTGCTGATATGACAAAATTCCTCATGAGCAGCAGTTTAGCTGGTCATTTCAGCCCTAGTCCATGGGATAGCCTAAGGTCTCTGGGTCAGCCAGGGTCATCCGTCTCCAGCCCAGAGAACTGGGGCTTTCAGGAGCATCAGGAGGCTCCATGTTAGAAAGGAGGTGGGCCATAGCGACTTTCCCACCCCTTTCTGATGTGGTCCCACCCCTATGCAGTGCTGTGATGTCACAACATGCCATGAGGGTGGGGTTATGTCAGGAAGGACTACCACAAAGGGTGATTTCAGACGTGACAGCCGCCTGAATTGACCGCGGGCCGTGGGGTGGTTCGGACCATGGGCGGGGGTCAAGGGGTGGGCGAATAGACATTCCCCCCTTTCCCCCCACCTGTGGGAAATGAGACACCATGGCCTGCGGACAGTTCAGGCAGCCGTCACGTCTGTTGACTCACCCAACCGCAGAGGAGGCGGGGCCGTGCGGTGCTGCATGCGGCCGCACGGCCCTGCCCCCTGCGCGCTGCCATCGGCCTGCCCCCCCACCCCCACCCCGCCCGGGACCGTGAAGGCGAACCCCGACTGTGGTGAAGGGTGAGTAAACAGACGTGACGAACCCTTCACCACGGCTGTGGTAGCCTTTGACCACGCTTCATTACCTCTGGTGGTGAGAGGTAACGAAGCGTGGTCAATGCAAACGCGGCCCACGTTCGACTGGTGAACATCTGGCGGGTGGCAAACAGACGTTCACCGCAGCCCGCGTTTCACTGTGGTCGTGGCGGGGTGACTATTCACCCCGTCACATCTGAAATCACCCAAACAAAAGACCAATCAATAGCACAAAGTCAAAAGACAACAAAGTTAATGCAATCAAATATAATAATTTACTAAAAAAAAAATCAAAAAGATGCAATATAATAATCTCTATGTACACGTATACAATTTCAATAATTTAAAAAAGCCAAAATAGCTCTATTATGAATTCCAAGCTTGAAATAAAAAAACCCAACACATTTTGAGATGAGCTTCATCAGGGGTGTCTAAACAATAATATAATAACAATTAGTTTACATACACAATAAAACATCCTGTAATATGGTATTGGAAAGCTATGTAGAAATAAAATACCTCAGGGAAAACAGACTCATTTAATATCAAATATCAAACTCATACATGGGAACCTATACGAACAGAAAAGAAGGTAGATCAATAAAATTATCAACGTTTGAATATTAAAATCAATAAAATTATACCACCAATTATAAAACCACTAGTTAGAACTGGAAAACTTCCAAATTGATATATATAGGATGTTATTTTTATATATATATATATATATATATAATTTTATAGCTACATGGAGCTACCTATGGTGACAGCTCAGAAGCTGCAGCTGGTGCAGAATGTGGCGGCCCGGCTTCTGGTGGGGTTGGGTCACTAGGAGCACATTACACCAGTGCTCCGATCTCTGCACTGGCTGCCAATAGTCTTCCGGGCCTGATTCAAAGTGTTGGTTTTATAAAGCCTTACACGGCCTGGGCCCTGCTTATTTGTGAGACCGCCTCACTCCCCAGGTTCTAGATCGGCTTCTGCGGTCGTCTGGGGGTGTCCTGCTGGAGGTCCCCCGGGTTTCCTGGGGGGCCATGCAGAATAGGGCATTCTTGGTGGCTGCGCCGTGCCTCTGGAATTCCCTCCCGGTAGGGGCACGTCTGGCCCCGGAGCTCCCAGCCTTCCATAGGAACTGCAAGACTTGGCTGTTCTGTCAGGCATTTGACGAGGGAGAGGGGTAGGGTTGGGTTGGGTTGGGGAGGGTGAGGGTCGTTTGTGTTTTTATGCTTTATGTTGTTTGAAATTGTTTTATATGGTATTTATATTATGTTGTTAGGCACTCTGGTCCGCCCATGGCGGGATAGACCATGATATAAATTCCGTAAATAAATAAATAAATTTTATCTATCTATCTATCTATCTATCTATCTATCTATCATTAAGCTCATAAACGAATCACAAGGTACCAATCACACTAAAAAGTCAATTACTCTTAAATGGATCATTGCCAGTTAGATCGAGTTAATTGTATTACCACTAATACCGCATTCACACTTGATGCCTGGAGCTTTTAAAATGACACGCAGGCAAAGATGTGGCAGTGGGGAGGAGCCTGATGCTGGCAGTAGCGCCAGTGTGAATGGAGTTCTGCCGCATTGAACAGGATTCTGCTGTGGCTTTGCTCGCGCCTGACAGGGCTGGAGTTTGTGCCCTGTCATGGGTGAGGCTAGCTACAGTATATCCCTGTCCACACTAGCACTACTGCCGGCATTGGGCTCCTCCCTGCTGCCGCGTCTTTGTCTGCGCATCATTTTAAAAGCGCCAGGTGTCAGGTGTGAATGTGGTATGATTCAAAGTCACTAATGATAGACTAATTTTAATTGGGTTCACAACTATCCCTGCACACACTGGAGAAGGCATATCACTCATTCACAAAATCAATTAATTAACTAAACAAAGTCTTCCAAAATACTGCTACATTACAAAAAAGGCATAAAATCTAATTTTTCATTTAATCCATTGGGAATAAGAGTATTCAATTTACAAATCCCTCCATAACAATTTACTCCCTCCATAACATTGCTAAGATTCGCCCTTTTCTCTCTGTCTCGTCTGCCAAAACTCTTGTTCATGCTCTGGTCATTTCTCGCCTCGATTACTGTAACCTCCTTCTCACTGGCCTTCCCCGGTCTCACCTTTCTCCCCTCATCTCTGTCCAAAACTCTGCTGCCAGGGTCATCTACCTCGCCAGTCGCTTCGACCATGTGCAGCCCCTC
>QEPC01007559.1:3813064-3827840 GCA_003113815.1 Sphenodon punctatus | reverse complement strand
GGGAGGGGGAGGGAATTAATTTATTTCATTGATTTCAATGGGGACACAGCGCCCCATTGAAATCAATGAAATAAATCCGGTACCAGTATACCGGATTTAATCCGGGAATCCGGTTTTCAGAGAACCGGTAACCGGTAAATCCGGTAGCCGGTAATGGGCCCGGGGTCCCACCTCTAGAAGTTAAACACTCAATTTTGGTGGTTGCTACTGAAAATTAGGATCTGGCAATTGGTGCCTTTCTTACTCTGAAACGGGGATAGCCCCTCACTGACAGGCTGTGAACTGCAGAAGCTTACAGAGTGTTAGCAGCTCCTTGAATGAAAGGCACGTACTGTAGTGGTTATTTCTGGGAACAGGATTGAGTCTACAATGAAACTAAGTAGCAAAGCTCCCAGTAGGTGCAGAGCTCGCCTCTTTGAGCGAAAACAGACAAGCATATAACTCCGTTTTAACACCACTTTAACATTTCTTAGGCATGTTGCAGGACTGTATTGGCACCCTATGCAGCCCTGCAACATGCCTAAGAAATGTTAAAGCAGAGTTAAAGTGCATGCCTGTTCTCACCCTCTCGTCCTATAGCTGCTTATTCAGTAATTTTGGTGCAGATACATAAGGCCCAATCCAAGGTGGACACACATACCTTGTGTGTGCATCATGCACAATGCATGCATGCAATGCAGATGGTGTGCGCATGTTCTGCGCTTGGTGCTTCCTTGGTGCATGCGTGGGCTTGGTGTGTGTATCAGCATTTTGGTTATTTCAGCTGGGATAGTTTGGTCATTTTGGCATTTCAGTTACTGCATTTTGGCTATTGTGCATGTGCAAATAGCACCAAAATGGCCAAAATATCAGAAGTGGATATCAATGGTACCAAATGTCTGCCTTGTCAGAACCAAATCAAAATAGGCAAATTCGCTGGAAGTTGCATTCGCTGTGAGAATTCCTTTCAGTTCTACTTGAAAGCAGACCATAAAATAAATCTTGCAGTTCCCCTCCGGGAGGGAGATTATGCTGAAAGCTTTAGCAGACTTGAGGGGCCTCAGGTAACTTTATATACCTAGCATTTTTACAAACCCACCAGCTCCCTGATCAAAACAGGGCAACTCCTGTAGCTGTGGTGGAAACAGCCAGGTTTGTTCTAAATAGGTGTTCATTATAATCAAGGTTTATTATTAAAAGGGTTTGACTGTGGTGGTACTTGTATAAAAAGGAGCCGTTTCCTAATCATGTGAATGATTCACATGAGTACTGAAAAATAGCTCATAATAAGGGACACTGGCACAAAAATAGTTGGCCCCTTCAGAAGTGGACTGGTTCTTTGTAAACTCAGGGCTCAAGAGATCTCTGTGGAACCTAGTGCTCATACAACTCAACCGAAAGTTAAAAACACTTCCAACTTCTATTTCATGTCATTAAAAATAATATTATATTTATATATATAGGCTATGCTTTTGAGCAGGAGGAAGGTCATCAAGTAAGAAAGACACGTTTGGCATCACATATTGGTCATTAAAATCGACCTCACGAGCTAACTCTTCTAGAACGGTACAAACACTTCTTCTTCCCTTTCATGTCAATGAAAGAAAGTTCTGAGCACTTACTTACCCTTAGCTGGCATGGAAAGACGCATCTCCCATGGAGCAAGCAGAGGAAAACACCATCACTGGCTAGAGAGGAGATGGATGTTGTGAAAGAAAACACAGTCTGCTTGAAACTAGCAGGCATATTTTTTTGATAGCTGAAGAGTGACTCATTGGTCCCTAAAGGGAGTTATGTGTGTAGCATTCTCCCCTCACTCATCGATGAAATGAGGATCATCCATATCCATCAAAGGGCTTTGATGGTCCAGTGTTGAGAAGCTTAACTGGAGTGATCACATCATTAATTTCTCAAGGCAGAGCTGCTCCAAGAACCTTCTCCCAGGGGTAATGTGTCAGGCCTCAGATGGGCTGGAAATCAGCTCAGGAAGAATGACTGTTTCAAAAGTCCCCTGAATGCAGGATGGGTGATTGCATAACCACCTATGGAGACAAAATAGATGCAGCTACATTTGGAAACCAGCCTTTTTAGATGAAGCCACATTCTCCGTGACGCGAGCTCTCTCTGGCCCTTTTTACATGAGACACACCCACGCATGAACACCCAGAAATCTGGGTGTTCATGCGTGGGTGCATCTCATGTAAAAGACGTGATGGCTGAGTGGGGGTGCATGCATGCTCCTGCTGAACACGCTGAACACGCATCCCCACCCATCACACATACGGAGCAACCGTCAAAAACAGTGCTTGCTCTATGCGTGTTGAGGGGTGGGTGAGGATGTGTGTGCACCCATCTAAACCCTCTCCCCACCCACTGCACAAACATCGACCTCTCACCCCACGTGGCTCGTGTAAAAAGGGCCTCTTTGTCTGAGGGGTCGGGGGGGAGTTAATAAGCAAAAAGAATCCGAGACCTGTACGCTGCCTGGAAGGTTCAGGGAATTTGGAAGAACCCTCCTCCCTGCCAAGACAGATTGTGGCTTCAGTCCTCCACCCATTGAGGTCAATGGCAAAATTCCAATTGGCTTTAATGGTGGAGGATTCTCCTATGAGTCTCACTTGGCTAGCCACAATAGCTATGATTTATGAATAGGGAGCGAGGTCTGCCATTGACGAGGGTCCCATTGTCCCATATTGGGCAAAACAAAAACTCTCCATTTTCTGACCAATGTATAGACTTGGGTTATGGACGGTCTTTGATACTGGGAAGGAGTAAATAAATGTACATACAATACCTACCTATATCTCACAGTTTAAATACAGCCTAGGGTTGTAGTGACTGGACATTATGTGGGTTTTGAGAGACCATAAGGGGATATATCACAATTTAAAGTGATAATGCCCTCGGAACGTGTGGGAATTTGCCATGGATTGATTTGCTATGTAGGAACACATCTAACATATTTATTTTATTTTATTTAGGTTTTTTTTTTTTTTTTTAAATTGTCCTTCCTCAAAGGCTCAGGGCAGTTTACATCCTAGAATATAAACAACTATATATAAAATAATATGCAAAAAATAAACCCCATAAAAATATAAACACTATACAATTCTCATTAAAGCCAATTCCCCAAGACCATGTTCCCACTCTGGCCATATAAAAAGGTGTTACATGTGCATGGGAGGTCCTGGGAGGTGCCCCACCCCCCGCTCTGCCCATCCCCAGCCCCATGAGCTTTCTCAACCTGCTTGGAGCAGCACCAGCAGAAGGAAGCAAGGCCAGTACATTCAGCAAGGTGGAACAGTGGGTGAAAACAGACAGAATGCTAACTCCACTTTAACATTTCTTATGCATGTTGCAGGGCTGTATTGGTGCCCTATGCAGCACTGCAACATGCATAAGAAATGTTAAAGTGGAGTTAGCATTATGTCTGTTTTCACTCAATGAACCTCTCGTCTCGGAATCCCCCATAGAGCAGAGGTGCCTTAGAACTGAAGGAGTTGAAGTCAGGGGCTGCTATTGAGGCAGCGCAGTGGCCTGTAACCCAGAACCGAGGCTGCAGAAGGCAGGGCAGCTGAGGAGAATGAGGAATGTAATCCCAAAGGAATGCCATTCCGTAATGCTGCCATCTCTGGATGTTGGTCATCAAGTTTGTTTAGCAAATCACAAACAATAAACCCAAAAACTCTGTGTTGCAGGGTTGAAAAGGAGATGGTGGGTTGTTTTTTTGGGTTTTTTTTTAAAACCTGTGGTTCTGGAAAAACAAAACAAAAAATGTTAATTTACCCCCCTTCCTTCCCCCCCCCCAAATTTTCTGCTACATTTTTTCAGGATTGCCATATGTGCAATTTTTTCAAGGACCCTTATGAGACATACAGGTTGCAGGGCTGCATTGAAGTCAATGCAGCCCTGCAACCTGTATTTCTAAAAATGTGCATATATGGCAACCCTCTTTATAAACAATAACCATTTGGGGGGCCCTTAAAAAACAGCCATTCAACAAACATCAACCAGTTCTAACCAATAACTTGTCCTCTTGTGAGTCCTAAGGGTGGCTCCTCCAAAAGGAGGGTAAATCCCATTTTGATCAGTTTCACCTGACAGCTAGCTACATGCCACCTGCCACTTCAAACCTGGATTCCATAAATCTCGCTATGTTCTGTCAGGACTCAGTGCTGAATCTCCTGAATGTCTTTGTCTAATCACCAGAATGGCATTTTTACAGCTCTGGCAGCAAAGTCCTAGCCTGGCCTTCATCCACATGCCCTACATTGCAGTATGGAACAAAACAAGTTACCTCAGCCTCTCCCCCAGCCAGGGGAAGCCTTAGAATTTGTGGGGCCCAGGGCAAAAGTAGAATTTGGGAGCCCCATGGCCCTGCACCTCGACACACACACACCCAGCCTTTAACAGGCAGTGTGGACTTGTTCTACAGTCTGGCAGGGCCCTGCAGGAGACTTGTCACTGCTGTGAACCTTAAGTTCAGTGGTGAGACCCTGTAGGAATGCAGTAGTAGGGCTAAAGGGTCTAGGGCCTCTCAGGATTGCTGGTAACAGGGCAATGGGGGAGCACTTCCTGTGGGGCCTGGGGCAGCTGCCCTTCTTGTCCCTACTTAAGGCCAGCCCTCCACTCAGCTGCATTGCTCTTCCTTCTCAGGCAAAGGCAGGTGTCCTTTCTCTCGTTGGGAAGCAGGGACATAGCTATCATGGAGCGTGAGGGCTCAGCTCAGTTAAGCCTGGGTCCTGCTCTGTGAGGACAGAGAGTGGGACACCCACTCACACTCGCGCTCCCTTGGGCAAGAGAGTGCATCTCCCTGTGCTCATACAGGACCCCCTGTCTCTGGGGACTTGGGGCATTCTCACCCACTTCCCCCCTCACCCTTTCCCAAGCTATATCTAGCCCTCTTGGTGGCAGAAAAGAGCCTGAAAATTGAACTTTTATAAAGGCTGGGAAACCAAAAGACAAACCGAAAGAACCCCATCATCTGACCTGTATTCATGGCATTTCCCCATTGGCAGCAACAGGGGAAACGCATTGAACATGGGACCTTGCCCATAGTGACTGAAAATCCCATGGCTTTGAGCTAAACTTACAGGTGGGATAACTTTGATTTTGTTAATGGAACCATTCTCCCTGGGGTGCAGTTTGCACCCACTGAAATCAATGGAGGTTTTGCTATGGTCTCAGATGGGCTCAGGAGGACTACTCTGGGAGTAAGAACATTGTGACTTGACATGATGACAATAATAAAAATGGTCAGCTGTGTCAAACTGTGCCCGACTGTTAGTAGCTTTATGGTGCATATAAACCAGAGATGGGGGGACCTTTTGCTCCCAGGGGCCAATTTGAAAATTAGTACAAGCTCCAAGGGCCACATAAAAGTTGTGGGAGCTGGGTGAGTGGGTGTTTAAGGGATATGCTCAGGAAGAGGAGGGTCCTGTGCCATGGATCTGCCCGCTATCCAGGAATGGTGCAAGGATTTTTGCCACTGTAGGCACCCTGGTTCCCCCACCCCTGATCCTGATATACAGCTTACCAGCAGTGGTAACCGCTGCAGTTTTGCTGCCCTCTTCAACTTGCTACCCTAGGTGGCTGCCTGTGCTGCCCCTATTGTAGCACCGGCCCTGCCCCCTATTCTTGCATCATGCCCTCATCTCTGCTACCTTCCCCTGAGCTCATTCTTTCAGTGCTTCAAGGTAGGAATTAGATCCAGGGGTCAGATCCAGGAACTGGAAACAGGCCAAATAAAAACTAGCATTTGGCCCCTGGGCCTGAAGTCCCTCCCCCCGATACAGACAATCTGCCCCCGTTTTCTATTTATTTATTTTCAAACTTAAGTCTCAGAGCACTTCACGTATTTTGTGTATTTAAAGTTTAAACCCCAGTCTCCACAGATGAAAAGTCAGCACGTTAGCTATTCCACTCTCTTTTTGGCAGCGGTTGCAATGCTACTTTTTCATTCACACAACAGTACACAGTGCACTGAGGCAGTTTTTCTTTCCCCTCTCTCGGCTGCAGAGCTTCAGGAAAAAATTTCTTCTGAAGTGATAAAAGAATTACCAATAAACCAGAAGGACAAATGTTCTCAAGAGGATGTGGTGTGTTTTTATCCATTCAGTAAAATAAGCCTGCACTCAGGTACCATGGCGAATAAATAATACTAGCTGTTAAAGATGGACACGGATAGAGCTTGAAGCTGCACAAAATATCACTTAGAGAGCTCTTGTCAAACTTACTCTGATTATTTATTTATACCCTTTCCTGTCCCAGAAGTGGCTCAGGGTGGCTTATAATAATTTTTAAATGATCTTAATTAAAATACATGTTAAAAAGATGCCTCTCCACATGCCCAGGCATCCCATCCCACTGATTCCCACGCCTCTGGCCACTTCCAGATGGGACACGTCCACCCATTCCGCATGGAGCTGGGCACCTGTCTGAAGGCGGCATGGATGGAGGTGTGCTCCTGCGACCCATGCCCCCAACATGGAGTAACCTAGGTTTTTCCTTGTTGCTCCATGCGGAAGCATAAAAGGGCAGTGCATGGTTACAGGTGTACACCGACCCCCCACCGTCTGAACCCTCCCCACGCACCGGAAGTGCGTAGCAGCGCACACGGACCCACCCCCTAGGCGGGACCATCTAAAAACAGCCTCTGTCTCTCACCCAGAAGAGCCTTCTCTCCATTTCACCAAGTCTACGCCTCTCTCACGAATGGGCCATGGCTAACCCCGTCCCCCAAACCTTCCTGTCTTACTTCCACCCACTCCCCTGTCTCTTATTCTAGTTTTCCCACCCAGACGACACCCTGCCCTCCTATCCTTCAACTCTCTCCCATCGCCCTCTCCCACAACATATTCCCCATAAAACACAATAAAATACAAAAAGTTAACCAGAGCCGCCCTCCTACTCCCATTCTGAAAAGCTTCAAGAGCATCCCACCTCCTTGTGCCCAGACCTCCTCTTTCACTGGGAAGGGGCGGCACTCCCACCCACCCTCTCCCCAAACCCAGGCTCCTGGGTTATGAGGATGCAGTCCTCAAACTACTTATTCTAGCACAGACTTGGAACAAGGGGTCTGAGGTTTGTAGCCTTAATAAAAGAGAGACGTACAGAGCACAAATTGAACAATGGGGTTCTTTGTTACCAACTGAGCCATCTATAAACGGACAGAGAACACTCACAGCTAGCTACCTCATAACTTCTTGAAACAGCAAACAGCTATTGCTGAAGGAGAGTGATGTGTTGAAACAAAAATGTATGATGAGTTAGAAAAAATACACCACATATAAGATGCTCCGAGGATTTGAAACGCCATTAACTTGCAGCAGACTCTTTTATTCTAATGTTTTCATCACATTCCGCTCCCTCAAAGCATGTGGACGACCTGATGCTTGTTAAAGCAGTTATTAATTGTTAGACAGCAGACAGATTGACAACTAGACCACCCTACACCTGTTCCATCTGGAATTTTTCCCTGGGTAATGTAACCATTCTCATGGAGATCAAGGCTGTTTGGAATGCCATGTTGACAGGACAAAAATGTGTCCCTCATTGCGATACGAAGACCTCCAGAAAACTTGATCATTCGCATAGCATCTGGAGGGACAGAGGCACATATGGCCTGAATTCTTGTGCGCTAGTAATTTGCACCGTGTGTTTTTGTACTCATGACAAATGAGAAGCAAATGCAACTCGATCCACGGGATGCCTGCAAACTCATTTAGCAGCTCGCGCAGCTCTCCAAACAAGAGAAGCGGGTTCTGAAGTATTAGTGAGTCCTCTCATCACACTCTTGTCATGCCATCAGAGCCTCATTTTACTTATTGCTGTCCACAATTGCCGTCCACCTACTTCTGAATGGTAGGCCTTTTTAAATGGACAATGGCTTGTGGGGAGGGCAGTCCATGGGCGCACCGCTGCAGGGGCGGGTGCATGTGGGCACACACCCATCCTCCCTGCATTTCCATGCATGGAGCAATCTGTGTTTTCGTCGGTTGCTCCATGCGGGGGCGATGGGTGGAGGTGGGTGGGGTTGAGTGGTACGTGGGAGCATGCCCACATGCCCGCCCACCACCGCTGTACAAATTAGACACATCCATGCATGCCCACGCAGTGGACATATGTGGACATGTGTGGGTGCGTCTAGTTTAAAAAGGGCTGTATTTATATTATAAGTAGGGGCATTAGAATGGGGTATTTCCTCAGTTGGAAGTCAAGAGGTTTGTCTGACATGGGCCTATAGCTAGGACCAGGGGCACCTGCAGAATTACATTCAGGGAGCTGGGGGAGACAGCCTCTATCCTCCACCCCTTTCTGATGTGACCACCCTCTTTTCCAAGTATTGTGGCATCACCATGTTGGGAGAATGGGGTGTGGTCAAGTCAGCCTAGAGCAGGGGTGGGGAACCTCAGGCTCCAGGGCCAAATGTGGCCCTTGGCAAGCTTTTATGTAGTCCCTTTTCCAGTGCCTGGATCAGACCCCGGATCCAGTTTGTACCCCTAACCACTGAAAAACCAAGCTCAGGGTAAGGGAGCAAAGATGAGAGTGTGCACACAAGGATGGGGAATGCCTCCATGGTACAAATCTGTGATCTGAGCCCTTCTTTTCTTGAATATACCCCTTAAGCATCCCTGTCCCTAACTGGCCCCTGGGATGGAAAAGGTTCCTCATCCCTGGCCTAGAGAATTAAGGGAAGACACAACAGCAGTCTTCAAACATCTAAAGGTCTGGCTGTCACCAAAAAATGGCAAGGAACTGATCTCCATTGCTTTGGAAGGCAAACCCCAAAATAACAGGCTCAGATTGCAGAAAGATAGATTCTAGTGAAATATCAGAAAAAACCATCTTATGGTAAGAGCTGCGTGGTAACAGAACCAATTGCCTATGGACAAGGGTGTCACTACCATGAAGTAAAGGGGCTCAGCTGAGCCAGGGCCCTAAACTCTAAGGGAACTCTGTAGCAGGGATCAGTCCTGTGGGGCTGCTGCCCCTTTAAGAAGGGGGATGAGGGGGTCTGCCAGAGGGCTGAGCATGCCCAAGGGGGTGGCAGAGCTAATCCCATAGCTGGGGATTAGCCTGTGAGGCAAACAGACTGAGACACCCTGGGACACAGTGGGCAGGTTACTGGCCCTTTAAGGCCGTGGAGAGGCAGCCTGGCCACACCCACTCTGCCTGTATATAAGGAGAGACAAGGCAGTGAGGAGGGGGTCTCTGTTAGGAAGCTGAAGGAGCAACATCTCCCAGAAGAAGCATGCCTGCTCAACATTCTCCAAGGTACTGAAGGTTGGTGAACCAGAGGGACCCAGGCAAGTGGGAGAGGCTATGCCCAGGAGGGAACCTCTTGCCTGGGGAAGGCTTGGCCAGAGCCTGGGGGCTTAGAGGCCTGGCTGGATGGACTTTGGGGGTTGATGGCCTGTGTTGCTCCTGAGCCTGGAGAGACTAACCTGAGCCTGCAGGGTGGAGGCGATTGAGCTGGCAGCCCTGGGTACATTGGACGCAGCATCTAATAAAGGACTGTGGACTTTACAGTACCCTCTGGACTGTAAAACATAGGGTCACACATGTGTAACACGGGCCTACATGTAGACTACAAGTCTGGTAAATATGTAAAGCAAAAGGTTCCACATGTATGTAATGTTACAACTGAGAACTGTAAAACCCAAATCACAGCTTGTGGACCAATGTGTAGAAAGTAGAGGAGCACTGCCAGGTGACTGGACTCCTCTGAGGGGAGCAAATCCCATACCTGCAGAGTCTAAAAGCCCCAGGAGTCAGGAACTCATCTCTGAGAGAGTGGAATAAGCAGATCCTTGAACAGAGTAGCAGTCTGTTGTTTTAATCTTAATTTTGGGCCAGGGACAGTAAACAAAATAGGTCTCCCAAAGCACTTTCATCACCTGAGAAGGTCAGAGCTGAGCAGGGAAGCCCGAAAGAGAGGTCTTGAAGCAGAAGGCAAAACAAAACAGCAACTGAAACAGCTGATCCAAGAATTTGAAATGAGCACAAATGGAACGGATGGGAACGGAGCAGGGGCAGCAAATCCCCCTCCACCAAATCCCTCTCCATCCGGCCAGCAACCAGTAGATGGAGATGCGCTGCCAAACGTGCCCCCAAAACCCCCTTCCAACTGACCGGCAACCAGAGGGAGGAGGCTCAAACCCTGAACTCGAAATGGCCAGACTGAGAATGGAACATGAGCTCAGACTGGAAAAAATAAAACAGGACAAAAGAGAACGAGAGAGACAGATTCAAATTGAAATCCTGAAGACACAGGCAGCCCTAGGAATGAACCCTCAACTCCCTTCCCTAGGCAACACGGGAAACAACACAGAAGGCAGAATTCGGGACTACGCCCCATTGATCCCACTCTGCGACGGAAATCAACGCATAGAAGATTACTTCACAACCGTGCGTCATGTGTTTCTTCAAGAACAGATCCCCGGCGAGATGTGGCTCAAATTAGTGTTACCCAAACTCAGCAAAAGCGAAAAGTCTACAACACAAAAATAGAAGAAAATCCAGTGCTGACTTTTGATGCTTTCAAAAAGGCAGTTTTTGAGGCTTACAGGGTTACTCCAGAAACTTTTCACCAACAATTACGCAGCTTCAAGAAGGCAGACGGTATGTCATGTTCAGATGTTTATAATATGTTTAAACAATATGGGGTGAAATGGTTAGATGCGTGTGGGAATGCCACTAAGGAACAAATTATTAACTCTGTATTGCTTGAACAGTTCTATACTTTGTGCAGCCCGAATTTAAAAGCACACCTACTGAATAAGGAGATAACAAATCTCAAAGAGGCAGGGACAAGTGCTGATGCATTCACCGAAAATGCTATCTTAGCTTATGGGGAAAAGAAGCCAAATAATGGGGAAAAATCCAAACAAGAGTTTTACCATAAGCAGAATAGGTACAATCCACAATCTGAACAAGTAAACTTAACCCAGAACAAACCAAACGAGAATGGGGTGGGGGGAGACAGGGATCACCCAGACTCCAAAGAACACATACCTCCCAATTCCCTACTAATGAGTCAAGACTGTGTTATAACTGTAAGCAAACGGGGCATGTGGTACGAGACTGCCCCCAAAGAAGGGAGCTTCATAGCCCTAAAAGAGTCTGATGAGATTATTGGAACTGCCAGTGTAAATTTTGTGTCTGTACTTCAACCCACCCCACCAAAGGTGTTGATGAGTGCTATCTCATCCCTAACTCACCCACAGAAGATCAGTTGCTACGAAAACCTGCTAAGATTAACGGGGTAAACTGTGTGGGGAGAGTAGACAATGGGGCACACACGGTTATGGTATGGGAGGGCTTGATCCCAACACAAAATAAACACCCATAGAAAGGTTGTGGTATCCCTGGCAATGGGAATCAGGGATATCTTGCCCACAGCAACTGTAGATTTAGAATGGGAAGGATCAAAAGGACCAATCCAGGTGGCAGTACTCCCCAGAAGGGTACAAAATGAAATGTTGGTGGGAAATGCTATAAACAAATGGATGCTGGGATGGAGGGTGGAAAGGGCCCAATCCCTGGAACATGGGGAGACAGAGAGCAACCCTAGTGGAGGGGAAGGGTTACAGGAAGGCTTTACATATCCTGCACCCCAACCTGTGAACTCCACTCAGGTACAGGAAAACCCCAAAGAGGAGTCCCCAAACCAGCCAGAAGGCAGGGGAGGACAAGACTCGGGGAGAGAACTGCATGTCTCACATGGGGAACTGAAAGGAGTGAAGCCAGTGGTCAACCTGATTCTGAAGCCCAGGACTTGGACCCACCTTACACAGGAGGGACCAAATCCTGCAGAATCAAACGGAGTAACCACCCCAAGGGGAGAGTTAGAGGCTGCAAATGCCCCTCCTCAAACCAGGGGGTTGCAGAATGACCTGGAGGTTTGTTGCCCTACCTTAAGAGAAGGTGGGAAGCGGCTAACTGAACCAAAAGGGTTACAAGCAAGCGGGGAGGTGGAGGATTCTACCTTAAGAGAAGGCTGGAAGGTGCAGGAAACCTTTCCTGAGATGGAAGGGGAAACAATAGATGTCTCTTCCCCAGGGATAAAAATGCACCACCCTGTAGTCCTAAAGGGGCAGGAGCATCAGTCTAAGAGTGAACTGTGCACCTCTCCCTTACCTAGGAAAGAGCAGGGAAACGCTGCTGAAGTAGAGACTGGAGGGGAGGAAACGGTTAACAGTGTCCAGGGTCAAGCCACTACACTTAGTAAACTGAATTCTCCGGAGTTTTGTGTGGGGAGGTATGAAGGGATACTTGGGGGCTCTCACACCTGTGGCACAAAGTCAGACTCCCCAAAAGGAGAAAGACATGGTTATACGGACCCAGGGGATCCTGGAGGTACAAACAGAAGTCGGGGGCAAGGCACAAGAGAGGCTGCTGACAAACGCCCCCCCACAGAAACAGTTTTAGGCTGGGTGATTGATTTGAATGCAAAGACATCCACACACAGCATCACAGCCATGGGGGAAATGCGAATGTCACATGATAACAATCTACCCATTGGGAATTACAGCATTACTCCTGGTGAAAAATGTTTGGAAATGCAGAATTACACAGACAACACACAGGGGGTGCTCAGTAGGGAAAAAGTATCACACTTACTCCACACACCCTCTTGTGTCTCCTAAGAATAGTTTGGATAGTCCAGGTAAATCAGACATAAAAGCTATGCCAAGGGGAACAGACATACAGTCAATGACAAACAGGCTGTCAGTTAATCTGGAAACATGGCCAAAGTTTGTAACTGGGGAACAAAGGTTGTTAACATGGCGTTCCCACTCATTTGTCACAGTTTTATACAGACACCTCAGGATATACCCTTACAAGAGAATGAACCCAGAAATACTGAATCCTGAGGATCACTCCACTATGACATGGTGGAAAACACGTGAACATGATAGCCCCACACGGCTGACAGATGGTTTGGAAAACCAAAGGTCTAACTTTAATAGGATTCAAACACATGAAAATGAGGTAGAAGAGTTGCATATCCCTACACACACAGGCAGGACACACCAGTCTAAGCATGTTACGGGACTCTGTCATGCCCACTTCACAAGCAATCTTACAGGGGGGCTGTCACGGATTAACATAGGGTCACGTGTAACACGGTCCTACATGTAGACTACAAGCCTGCTAAATATGTAAAGCAAAAGGTTCCACATGTATGTAATGTTATAATTGAGAACTGTAAAACTCAAATTACACCTGTGACACATGACCAAGCTACAGGAAATACAAATAATGTGTATTTGGGGAACGCTTGCCAGACGGAACCCTGTGGAGATGTAAATGGACCTTCATGTTTGCCTGGGTTGCTTACTGACACACTTCAGATTTCCCCAAAGGCAGGAAACCCGAGACAAAGAAGGAGGAAGGGTACTTAAAGCAAGGGCCATTAAGCCAGCTTCACTATCGCTTGCCCGGAGCCACCTCGAACACTCTCATCTGCATACGAAAGCCTGCCAGCAAGTCAGGCTGGAGAACATGAACTAAGAGAGACATGAGTTTGCTTTCTACTCTAAGTCTGGAGACCCAGTCGCTTACACCAAAGGACTGAGAGAAACTTATGGACCTTTATAAGGTAAAATGCTAATTTAGGAACTAAACCAGTATAGATCAGGAATGTGTTATATTTACCTTTGCTTTCTGATAACCACTCTGTATCAACTATCTTGCTTATGTAATCAATGAACTTACTACTTATCTTTATGAAGAAGTATCTGTGTCTAACATTGGAACACAAGTGAGCAACAAGAGCCCTGAGGCTCTTGCAAACCCAGAGAGTAAAGAGTCTGTACATGTGAAGGATCGGGCCCTTGACTGACAAAGGAGTTGTCCCTGTGGCACACTTGAATTAGCCAGAGAGAGAAACTAATTCAAGTGGGCTGTGCGCAAGGGAAACTGAGTCATTCAAACCCGGTAAAATGGGCGTGTGGACCCTCCAACCTGTGACAAATACCCTCTGGACTGTAAGCTGAGGCTCGGGCTGAAAAGGCGTAGCAGAGGGGTGAGCTAACTCCCCAGAGTGAGACCCCAGTGCCCCGTGGGGCCCTGGGAGACCCCCTGCTACAAACTCTCTGCAAGCGTTGTTCATAGCGGGCGAGAATCGGGGCCAACACTCTGCCCCCACCCACTCTGAAAATCTCCTAGTGGCACTCAGGCTGCTTTCAAAGGGCCCTGTCATGATGAAAGCTTTCAGAGTGGACAGGATTTGGATACTGGCTCTGCTTCCTGGTGGAGTTGCCCCTGCTCCAGGGGGCCTCTCTGGGAGCCAAGGAAGCACCACAACCTTTGTAGAGGGAGACTGAGGCAGGCTGGCTGGGAGCCTTGTAAGGGCTGTTGCTTAGGAAGGCCCTGCCTAGGCTTGTCACCTGTGCACATTTTTAAGGGACACTTATGAAAAATACATGTTGTAGGGGTCTGCATTGGCACCTTGGCCCCACCCACTCTAAAAATGTCCTTCCTGACAAGGCTGATGCTTCTCAGGTGGCAGCTGGGCTGACACTGCTGCCTTTGCAGGAGTGAGTTTGACTGGGAACCCTCTTGGTAGGGCCACCACTGCTCAGGGGTTGGTGGGCTGCCTGTGAACCCACTACAGATTGCCTGCTTCTCAGGGTGAAAACAGACATGATGCTAACCACCCTTTAACCACCCTTGGTGGTTATTTATGCATGTTGCAGGGCTGTATTGGTGCCCTATGCAGCCCTGCAACATGCATAAATAACCACCCAGGGTGGTTTAAGGGTGGTTAGTGTCATGTCTGTTTTCACCC
>QEPC01007559.1:3711249-3811403 GCA_003113815.1 Sphenodon punctatus | reverse complement strand
CCCCCCCCCCCCCCCCCCACCTCCCCCCAGGGAGAGGAGCCTTCTCCAAATCTCCAGTTCTTCACAAAATTCTTATTCCCCGACAGGACAGCTCTTCTTACCACCACCAGTCTATAATAGTGAACTTACGTCCCGATCCCAATCCTCGGGCACAGCCGAAGGGCACGTGTCCCTTGGGCATGGCCGTTGGCTGTTCCCTGCCTTTTATCGGCTGGCTCGGATGCTGGCATCCCTCGCCCCCTTGTTCGGTGCAATAGTGCGGTGGCAACAGCTGCGACATGAGCCCAGGCCCTGGCCTTTACTGCCTTGCTACACCACTGCCAACTCCCCATCTGCCAAGTTAGGTCAGGGTCCCTGCACCATGTCACAGTCCTCTTGAGTTCACGCTAGAGAGAGAGATTTGTTGCTCACAGGATGGCATGAGGAGACAGAATTAGGGTCAGGCCTCTGACAGCTTCAGTAACACCAGCAGGCTTTAATAACGGAATGCAACCTTTGCTAAACAGAAGTCAGGCTTGTCCACTAAGGCTAAACCAGAGCCTCAGGCAGCACAGAACATCATGGAGTCCGCGACAGCTTCAGCGTGAGGGCATTGGCGGGGATATCACACAAGAGAAAACTAGCAGCATGACCTAAGCTTTCAGGCATTGCCCTCCATGGATGTGAAGCCTGAGTTCTCATTTCTCAGAAGCCGTTTGCAGCCTGTGCTGTATTCTACAGTGCAAGAATTTCCTAGTCACGGGGTTCCAAAATGTCTGAGGTATTTCCAGGAGCCTGGGAAACAGCAAAATAAATCAACAGAGGCTCAAGATAAAACCACCAGGAATGAAAAGCAAGGACCCGAACGGGCCTTGTGCAGATAATGGGATGTTTCTAACGAGGAGGTGATATCGAAGGGGCATGCCATCAGCTTAGCACTCCGCAGCACAGCAGCATTCATTTCATATTCACATTGGCTGCATTCACGCCAAATCCAGCTGTTGCGGGGAGGAGCGGTCTCTGCTGGCTTTCCCCGTGGCTTGGGTGTATTGGCAGAAGGGGTTTGTGTGCTAGGAAGCAACCCCACACCTAGCAACTCTGTGCTGCTGCTGGTCAGCCACATAACACCATCGCCTGCATGTGGCTACAGTTGCCAACTCTCATGTTTCACTTGGAGATTCCAGGTTTGTAAACACACCCTGCAGGGAAGCCAGAGGGCAGTTCAAGGAGTAGCCCTTAACCTAGCGTCTCCAGGCTATGGGGTCAGCTCAGCCAGGGGATCCCCCAATAACCTGGAGTCCTGGGGCTTCCAGGGGCAGCCATGTCAGTAAGCGGGAGGGCCACAGGAACCTTCCTGCCCCCTGATTTGGCCCTGCTCCTATGGAGTGTCACGACACTCCAGAAGGGGCGGGCTATGTCAAAAGGGGCATAAACGACCATTTTTGCCTCCCCTCTTATCCAATATGGTCGCGCTCTTTCCGGTTGAAAACGCAGAGAAAGGTGGTAAGTAACCCCACTCGTCCTTCCCACTCCCAGTTCTGGGTTTGCTAGTGCAGCAAATCCCTTCTGACAGCCAACCCAGCGGAAGCCACCAAGGGATGCCCTTTCCCAGGAGCCAGACTCTGTGGGAAGGTACCCTTAGCCCCATACCCTCACAAACAGAGGAGAGAGGGCAGTTTACTCTACTCTAGGCAAACTCTCATTAGCACTTAATTATCCCCGGCTCCTACAGAGCAGCAGGAGGATGCTCACGCACGCAACCTGTGTGGGAGCACTTCAAACAAATGGCTCCCAGCATGGCTGCCCTGGTCACAGAGGCGGCCACTCCGGCCTGCATGGGGCACTCTGGATTTTTTTAGGAGTGTTCTGTGCAGGGCCGTGTGTGGCCACTGCTTGGGTCATGGGAGCGTGCCTCCCCACGTACCACCATCATATGAGCAGTTGGACGCGTGGACGGTAGGGGAGTCATGCATGGACGGCGGGGGGTGGTCATGCGTGGACGCGCTTCGTTTAAAGACACCCTTAGGTAACGATTGGGTATATATTGACTAGAGTTGAGAAGAGTATTCTTAAGCTGGCGGGCGATTGGGATTGGACCTTTGCTGTGGCAGGCTCCTCTGTACGGAACTTGATTCTCCAGGTGTCCCTCTCACTTCCTCCCTCCTCACCTTCAAAAAGCACCTGAAGACTTGTCTACTCTCCAGGTGTTTTTAGAGGATCCACTGATGGTTCCCCTACATGTATTTTTCCCTCCTGCTTTTTAACGGTTTTAAATGGATTTGATATGAATTTTAAGTTTATGGTGTTTTACTGGTTTTGTACTGATGTTGTGAAGCACTCCTACTGCCATCCCGTGGAAGAGCACTATATAAACAAAATTTATTATTGATTACTATTATTATATTGAATATTACATTTTTTATTATTATTATTATATTAAAAAACCAACATATACTTAATGAATGTACCCTATCCAAATTGAAAACAGCAGTTCAGGTAATAACCAATATCTGTTTACACTCTGCTGGACATCCATTTTGGTTATTCTGTTTCCGGGGTTCTGGCCTTGGTTATTTGAGCACTTCAGTATTTCAGCTATGTAATTTCAACAGTATTAGCACTATTCAGTATTTGCGGAGAATGACCTAACTGAACACACCCCCCGCACCCCCATCCCAATACTTGAAAAATAAATACATGAGTATGCGAGTCCCTGTTTCAGCCATAGATATCATTCAAGTACTCAAAGACTTGACCAAAAATGTGAATAATAAACCCACTACCCATTTTTAGCTCCAATACTGGACATTTTCACACAAGATACTCTCCACCCACCCACTATACATGTTGCAGGGCTGCAGTGTTGCCCTATTGGTGCCCGGTAGCATGTATAGTGGGTGGGGGGTAGTGGGTGGAGAGTGTCTTGTATGAAAATGCCCATTGACTCAACTACATTAAAGACCTTTAATTTTCAAAGAACTGAAAGGACAACTAGAATTCCTGCATTAAGACAGAGACAGCTAGTCCAGCCTCCAAATTGCCCCAGGATCCCTGCCAGTCTGTTTTCCATTGCATTTCTTTTCCTCCTGTCTGTCAGCAACCACATTTCAACCTGTTAAATATTTTGAGCTATTTGCAGACGTGTTGGCAGCTATGGGGCATATGTGCCACTGCCTGGGAACCATTAGTTCCAAGGAAATTTGTGACAGCTAGACAGAATGCAGCTGGTGGCATTTATGCCACCAATACACGATGAATAAATTCATCCCTGGCCTTGACGTTGAGCTGTTGCTGGTGGGTGACTTGCCAGTGACTTTATAAACACACGAATTGCTTACAGTGCTAAAAAAAATGTGCTTGTGCTCAGAAACACGGGCATAAAAATGGAGAGGACAAAGAAGACACAACATCCTTCAAATTGTGCCATGGGAGAGGCATTCCCCTCCCCTCGATTTTGGCCGACTGCAAGTAGGGTTGCCCAACCTCTTTCCAAAAACATTGAGCTGAAAAGAGGTGGGACAAAGAAATTCTTCCACCCCTGCCTGATATAACTATACCCCCTTTGGAACACTGTGATGTCACATTACTCCACAGGGGGCTTGGCTTGTCACCTCTCCAGGTTTCACCTGAGACCAGGGATGAAACAAGATTTCACCAAAACAGGAAATCTAGTTGAAATCCCGGTTCCCAGTACCATTTCGGTCAAATCAAGAACCTCTTGGCAATTGACAATGTCTTGACTGACATTTTGTTTCTCGGTTTTACTAACTTTCCACTTACTGGAATCCAATTTACCACTTTGCTGTCCATTTCAAATCTCGAGAGGTAATACCAACACAATACCGCATTTCTTACACTCCATTTTCTCTTGTACTTCCTTGTCACTCGTTGGCTGGTACACAGCTTCTTTTACTGCTGTGCAATCCAGTTGCAGATTGGTCAAAGCAAAGGGAACAATAGAAGAAAACAATTCTGATTGGAGGCACTGGAGTGAAGATTAAGGGGCACTGGGGGGAAGGTTAAGGGGTGGGCTATTCACACAGCAATTGGCTCAGAAATGCAGAAACAACAAACCCAGAAGTAAAATTGTATCCTAAGTGGTAAATGAATGGTACGTGGTAAGTGGAAGTTGGTAATTAACTCGGGATGGAATCTTGTGATATTGCAAGAATCAAGAAATTGCATTGGTAACGGGAAATTGTTGGGAAATCAATCCCGATTCCTGATATGGAAAAATTACTCGCAAGTAAAAATGTTGCTGCTCGCGACTCCAGGTTTTGATTCAGAATCTTCGGACTCTAAGGGAAGCCTTGATTTCTCTGGGTCAGCCAAAGGCACCCCTGTTAACCTGGAGATAATCGGGGTTTCCAGGTCAGCCATGTCAAAAAGTGGGTGGGCCATAGGGGCTTCCCCTCCCCCTTTCCAACATGCCCACACCCCTATGGGGGGAGCATCATGGCATCACACCATTCCATAAGGAGTGGGTATGTCAGAAAGGGGCATGACAGTCCCTTTGCCCAAGCCCCTCCAACGTGGCCTCTGTCCCCTCTGGGTGAAAGCCCAGAGGCAGGTGGGCCCACGCCAGAAAGGGGGCCAGAGAACCTCTT
Organism: Sphenodon punctatus; assembly: GCA_003113815.1. Taxonomy (NCBI): domain Eukaryota; kingdom Metazoa; phylum Chordata; class Lepidosauria; order Sphenodontia; family Sphenodontidae; genus Sphenodon; species Sphenodon punctatus. The sequence goes on along the minus strand of QEPC01007559.1, from coordinate 3,806,817 downwards.
CATCCCACCCACTTCTGACATGGCTCCGCCCCAAGCCTGAAAAAAATTCTAGCAGTGACCCCGACTAACCAAGAGAAATAGGAGCTATGTTCAAATCCCAAAGAGGACATGCCAAAACCTGCTGAGACCGGAAAGCAGTGGGGCAGTCAAATGACTGAGTCAAATGCAGAGAGCTAGTAGCCCGACCTGCAAGAAACTGAACCTGCCCCCCCCCCCCCCCCTAATGTTGGGCTGTTCCTACTCCACTGCTAGGCAGTCTGCAAATCTTTCAGATAGCGGAAGACTTAATATTATTTAGACAGTGGTTGCCAAATATTTTGCCCATGTGGCCCCTATATAATCCTGCAGCCCAAGAGAGCAACAAAGCCACACAAAATCTATCAAATATCAGTTGGCATCGAGACCACGTCCACAGATGGCACAAGCCCACTTGGGGTCCCAGGCCACAGTATAGAAATGTCTGGGTCTGACTTTACCATTGATCTAACTGTTGTTGTTTGCAAACATAAAACAGGAGAATTGAAAGGGAGAGAAACTGCTGCGATTAAAGCACATATTTAAAACAAACAGCATGAGGCACAAGGGAGTCTTATTAAACAATTACTCGACTATTGTATTGATCATACAGCACTCTGAAGTTTCTAGCAACTAGAACCAGGGGCGGGCAGGGAACTTTCCCCCTCCCCTCAGGGCACTATGGAAATGAGGCCACTTTCAAACATCCCCCCCCCCCCCCCCCCCCCCCGCGCATATTCTGGCTGGGGTGGAGGATGCGCAGCCAGAATATGCACATGGATCAGCCGGTCTGAAAGCCCCCCCGGCGCAGCTTTGCCGACTGACACGCGCAGGGAAGCAGAGCAGAAAATCAAGCTCTGTATCCCTGCGCATGTCTGCCAGCAAAGCCATGTTGGGGGGAGGGGTGTGTGGCTTTCAGAGTGGCTGATCCCTGCGCATAGTCTGGTTGTGTCCTTAGTCCAATCTCTGGGAATTGGGAGGCAGGGGGGTGTTGTTTACAGGGTGTACTCAGGATGAGAGAGAAGGGGAGCTATACCATACCCTCCAGTTGTACCTTTTTACCAGCTACAGTACTGGGTTTTCTTACCTTGTACTGGTTTCCAATCTGTTTAAGGTTTGTACCGTTTTCAGCAGCCAATGGGTGTGTGTGTCATTAACACCTCGTTAATCCAGCTGGAGAAAGAGAGCTAATTGAAGGGAAAGGGAAGAAAAGTGAAATTGAGACTAGGGCTCTGACTCAGTTACTGCTGGGGGTGGGGTAAGGATGGGCACTGTTTGTCCCTTTTAACTGTTGGGATAAAGTGGCTATCAAAGCACAAAGAAAAGGTAACACCCAGGCAGTAGGGAGCTGAACTAAGGGTGTGTTTTTAAACGAGCAAGGCTTGAGGAAGGGGGTGGGGGGTCAGCAGTTGCTGAGTGGCACAGCTGCGGAACACCCACTTACGTGGGGTGCGTGGGGAGGGGTTCAAATGGGCGGCTCCCAGGGTGGCTACCTCGGCCACAGAGGCAACCACCAAACACTCCTCCTGCCATGGACCATGGGGGGCTGCTGGTGTAGCTGCCTGCCCCAGTTCCTACGGGCAGGGACTCTGTGGCCGCCTATTGCCATGGAGCTATTTGGCTTGCCCCACACGGAGCATTCTGGATTTCCCAAGTGTGCTCCATGAGTGGGTGCTCCATGGTTCACGGGAGCGTGCATCCCCACGCTCCACCTTCAAGCAGACAGTGGGCTCCGTGGCTCCTGGGTGGCCATGCAGGGTAGCATCTAATCTAAAAACACCCTAAAAGGTAAGAATGTGTGTGTTCGTGAGGGATGATTCTTTAGGTGCTGAAAGAGACCGTCACTGCTGACATCTGGGCTCCTCCAAGTGTCTTTAAAACTAAAACTTTAGAGCCAGTCAATGCACCCTTTTGAGAATTTTGACTTTTTAGCAGGCTGAGTTTTAACTTGAACCATCAGTCCTGTATATACAAATATACAGCGTACACAGAGCTTCTCACTTAGACATCCAGATTTTCCAGGTCAGCCTCAAAGTTAGTTAGTGGGCTTTTACAAATTTTCACAGAAATACTTAACAATAATGCATGCAAATTAGGGGTGGCATGACGTACCTATTTCTCTACGTCAAATGTTGGAGGGTATGTTATACTATGGATCTGTCCAGGGGTGGATCACAATCTACTGGTAGATCAAAAGCAGGTTATGGTGTGGGAAGGGGAAACAGTTTCTGGGGAGGAGAGTGGGATTAATGCACCAGGGAGTGTCTCCAGAGGAGAGGACAGGCTCCGAGAACTTCTCCAGTGCAGCAGAGAAGACTCTCTCTCTAAAAGGAAATGCGCCTCTTCACTTCTGAGATTAGTCACCAAGATGCCGCAGAGCTGGGGTCCCAGCCTAGAGCACTGGAGCCAGCAGAAGGGATCCTGGTAGAGCAGCTGAGGCCTCTGGATCAAGTGGATCACATGCCCATTGATCTGTCCACCCTGATCTATCCCCTCTCCTTGCGTGCATGCCCTCATTTTTGCTCCTTTCCCCTGAGCTCACTCTTTCAGTGCTTGAGAGTAGGGAGAGGATCAACAGGCCAGGTCCAAGAATTGAAAAGGGGGTCAAATTAAAAAAAACCAAAACATGCAGGCTGATGGTTCCAGCCCCTAAACTCAACAATTATTGACATTCTGGGCTAGACTGATGCCTCCTGCAAAGAAATCTAAATGGAGGAGGGAAAACCTTTGGGGTTACTCTTGACATTCCCCCCCGCCCCGCAAAAAAAATGGTTTCCTTTATTGAGGGGGAGAATGGTGTTGAAATTTTGCAATGGATGCTAACCCCCTTCTGATATTTCTAAGAAACTGATTTTTTTTTCCCCCAGTTTATGCACATTTTGAAATTCTCTTGCAAAACAATTTGAATTTTTGTGAAAAGTTCTGAAATTCCAAAAATGTTTTGGAAATGTCAATTTTCGTTCAACATTTGTCACTGAAGCTGAATGTCAACATCAGAATTGTCAGAAAAATTAATTTAGAAGATTAGAATGGGAGCAAGGTATTCACAAGTTGAAGCTATCCTGTAGCTGATGCCAACAGTAATACATGATTTAAACATTTACAACAATATTTTTAAAAATTACAGCTCTACAGTCTTTTTGCCCAACATAGAGACCTCCTAGACATGATTTCTTTCAAGTTGTTAATTGGGCATATTTTGGTCTACTTGTTGGCCAAGCTATTCTTGGTGCATTAGCCAACCGAGTCACACACTGTCAACATTATCTTGAGAAAATAAAAAGCCTGGAATAGTTCTAATTCCAGCTTGTTGACGCCTGCCAATTTTGCATGCTCTTCAACGTCACAAAAATCAAACCCATTTGCTGTGTAATAAAATTAACTGTAAAAAGAAGGTTGGATGGCACCCAAGAAGCTACTCAAGTAGCTGTCAAAAGCGAGAGAGCATTCGTCTTGAATTTTACATGAGTACTTGCCAACGTATTCCAGATGTTGGACACAGCACATTAGGGCAAGCCTGAGCCTTAGCTGACCTAAATCAGCATAGTTGCATTGAAGTCAATGAGCTACACGTACTTACACCTGTCAAGAATTTGATCCCTAATAGCTAACATGGCAAAACCACAAACATCTTCCTATTGTTCCAACTAATCCCAACGAATCATGCGATCCTCTCAGTGGTAGACAAGAACAGGCAAATGGCTAGACTGGGCTGTGTCTTGTGGGCATTGCCACATTTAGATTTGCTGCTGGAAACAACAAAGTCTGAGAAGTTGTTTTAAGCTTCTAAAAGCTTCTTTCCCCATTCATATAGCTGAACATCATCTGGCTGGAGCCAAAGTTGTTGTCTCGGATCTCTTTGTATCCATGCCTCAAGTCCTTGGCCTGCTGCCGTCACTGGTTCACGTTCTGGGTGTAGCCCTGATATGCCATTTGGATCAAGATCTCTTGGAACACTGTCTCATTCCCGTAATACTTCACCACAGCATATTGGACCTTCTGCTCTCCCCATAGCGTGATGAAGGCCTTAGTAATAGTCATGGCCCTGAGCCAAATGCGGGTCCACAAGTTACAGATTTTCCCACAGAATCCCCCTCCCCCCACGTCTCCCAGCGCAGAATTTCCAGCCTGCACAGGGGAGACGTGGGGTAGATTACATGGGAGGAGGGGGATGATGAAACCCTTGGGGCTCGCCCCCCCACAGGCCAGGCTGCATTGGGTGGGTGGTGCTGCCAGGGCTTGCCTGCTCCCCCACCCTGGCAAATCAACACACCTGCCAGTGGCAGCAGCAGTTTCTTTCCATGCACTTCCGCCAGCTCCTTCTGGCCACTTCCTGGCCCCTCCTCCAATGAGGCCTCCCAGAGCAACACAGCTGGATGACATCATCTGGCTGCACCACCCATTGGAAGGCCTTTGAGGGCCAGAAGTGGGTGGATATGGCTCTCTCACTACCTGCCACTGCAACCACTCTGGTCCCAATCATGGAAGCTGTAATCTCTGGTGGAGATCCTTCCATGCCTGTCCCTGCCCCAGAGGCAACATGGGTCAACAAGGACACAAACACCATGAAACTCATGGTGTATTTTCTTCCAGCGGTAGCTGGAAGAAACTTAAATGCACAGCCACTGTTCATTATAAACAGGGGACTGCTGAAGCCCCGATTTTGAGGAAACCGCTTGACCTACCTTTCTGAAAATTTAACCATGGCTGTAAGTTGTAAGGACCATCATATCCACAAAGTTTGAAAAAGATACATTAGGAAAATAAAATAACTGCTTAAACGTTAATTGCTTGTGGTCAAAATTCACACCGTCCTCGCATATTTGAATCATCAATATCTCCTCCCCCTGGATGAGTTGAGCCCCCAAAGTGATCCCCACCCCTCCAAGCACCCCCTGATTCTGCACCCCACCCCTCAGTAGCCCTTGCTCCACACACCTAAAAGCATCCCCTGCTCCCCCCACCAGACCCCTCCCCTCAGCAATCCCTGCTCCTCATACCTCCTAATACCATTTCCCTTGCGCTCAGGATCGTCCCACCGAAGCACGCTTATTGCTGACTGCTCAGAGTTTCAGCTGTCTGAAGCAGAAAGCCTTTGTGATGTCACCAGGTGCTTAACAGATCAGCTGGTGACATACCTGAAGCACAACGCTGAAAACTCCGTACGTACTGAGCATGTGCGAACCAGCAGAACTGATTTTTGATCACTAATAACTCGGTTTTGGCTGCATCAGTCAGTATCATATTTCAAAGTGCATTTACTGTGCTTGCCACGGCACCCTTTCTAAGGTACCATCATCTCAGTAGTGAGACAAACTGGATACGTACTGAAATTGCATACAATTTACAGAATGAGCAGATAACCCTTCCCAAGGTACATCCCAATCACCTGAAGGTACTTGATTAACTCCTGTAGAACTGAATACCGTGTACTGAACAAATAGGGAACACATCCCAACGTAGTGTAATCCCTGCAAAGCACAGTAAATGCACTTTGTTGTGTGTTTGTGTTGTCTAATTATGTTAATAATTTTAAATGTACAAAATAGATAAGTGACCATGGTTACTTGTTAAGTAATGAAGCTATGGATTGTAAGGTAGTAGATATATTATGGTTATGTACATGCGTTTTGCTATATGTGTTGTAGGTGTAAATTGTGTTTTAATTCCCCTGTTTTGGGGGTTTTATGTCTTGTGCATTTAAGTGTTTTTTTTAAACTGGTACGTTTTTTGTTGTTAATCCTCTTGAGCTCGAGAGCCAGCTCATGTTCAAGGAGCCACCCAAGGTTCTGGTCGCAGGCACAGAGGACCCAGATGCCACCTTCTTAGTGGAGGGGGTGAAGGCAGAGGAGAATGGCAAGTTAATGCACAGGGAGGGGGCGGCAGGTGTTTGCATTTACACAGCTGCATGATAAAGGCTTCTGTTTATTATCTAATCTTTTTTTAATTGTTTACTGTGTTGACAAGCGGCCAGGAGGATGTGGAAGAGCAGGAGGAAAATCGCCAGGAAACAGCTCCACACAGGACAGGGGGAGACAAGGAAGGAAAGTATGCTGTCCTGGTGTTGGATGGGCCAGAGAAAAACACAGTGACACATAGGAAACATTTTTAAAGGCTTTATTGATAGCACAAAAAGATAAAACAGTTCATGTGGACGCTCATCAAACTGACATGGACGCTCATCAAACGGATGGGGGTGATGTGCCAGCACAAGGCATCCTGGATCTTTTTGGCTATGCACTGCTCTGTTTGATTGAGCTGGTCCAGAACAGGGGCACTGGTTCATCGGAGCTAACTGGCGGAGGGTTCTCCAACATAGCCCCGCTGGTCACACACATTTTACAGAGAACACAGTCAGCCGTAGTTAGAAGTGGAGAGGTCTTTAGCTGGAAATCAGTTCTGGCTGCAGCTGATCTCCAGTGCTGCTTTAATAGCCCCAAAGCATTCTCCACAACAGAGCGGGTGGCACCGGTTAAAGTACCTTTGTTCTGGAGTGCGGGCGATGCTGTATGCCTTCATAAGCCAAGGCTTCAGGAAGTAGGCACGGTCCCGGAGAACAACAGGCCTCATGAGCACCCTCTCAATGCATGTGTATCAGGATACAGGGCCTTTGGGTAAGTTCCCACAGGATTAATGTCAGAAGTCACAATCTTTAGGGGAATTGCTCATACACAGTGTTTGTTCTCTATACATACTCCCCTAGTCCATAGACACTAACACTCTCCACCTAGGTAACAACCCTGAAGTTTCTCCCAGCCAGACAGGAATCCCCTGGCTAGCACTCTCAGCTTCCAGCCCTCAGGTTCTAGCCTCCAGCCCTCGGGTTCTTTCAGGTCAATAGTCCAATATTTCCAGCTGCTCTGCTTACCCCTTTCAGCAGGGTTTCAGGACCTTGGCCACCAGATTCCAGGGAACTCTTTAGCATCCAAGCACAGACTGACCCTCTCTTCTGTAAGCTGCTGCCTTATATAGTCCGGATTAGGTGTAGCTAAGGCTCCATTCACTAGCCTTAAAGGGCCAGTCGCTCACAACTCTTGGATTCCTTCTTAAAAGGGTAACCACTCTGATCTTGTCTCTTATTTGAGCTGGCCCTGCCAAGTCCTTATCCAAATATTGCCAGCCTGCCCAATCCTCAGGCTGGCACCCTCTGCTCTTAAATACTCCACAGCCCTACCAGGTTGCTCCCTGCTACAGCATGTTTCTGTGGAGGGTCCAAAGTCTCCTGTGTACATGCGGCCAAAGAAGGGGGACTGATGGAAGATGCAGGCACCATGGTTCTTCCTGGACCACCTGCCAGCACATCCATGAACTTGGCACAGTGGTCCACTACAGCCTGGTGGCCTGTATTGGAGAATCACAGAAAAAACGCTACTGGTTCCGGTACTCATCCTTGCTATGAGGTGGGTAGATGATGGTGATATGGCTCCTAGCAATCACCCCGATACAGTTTGGGAACCCCTCCCGCTGACAGTCCTCAATCAACCTCCGTGGGGTCAGCCAACTGCACCACTTGGTCCAGCAGCACTTCCACAATCACTGTACAAACCTCCGCTAGTATGGCGCCCGCCATGGAAGTTCCAATGCTAAATTGCTAGGCAAGAGAGTAATAGGAATCTCAAGTGGCAAGGTTCCAGACGGCAATGGCAATACTATTCTCCATGGGGATGAGCAACCGCATCACTGTGCTCTGTTTCTCCAGTCAAGGCCTGAGGATCTTGGCTACCTGCAAGATGAGGTGACAGGGCATCCTGAAGTTTGCAACCCACTCAGCATCTCCCCATGAGGACAGTACATTCTCCCACCAGTCTGTGCTTTTCTTCTTCACCCAGGCCAGCCTTTCGGTGAGTACAGGCCTGTGCATGGCATTGGTGATCGAAGCCACGTCTCCCACAGTTTTGAATTTCCCCAGCATGGTCCGTTGTCACTGGAGGAAGGCAAATGCATGGTGCCAAAGCAGGAGCTGCCGCTGTGGTGTACTGCACCCCACTATCCCAGCCAGAGATCAGGCAAGAGCCTTTCTGTATCTTCACATCACATTGCTCCAATGACAGCAGAAGGCTTGGATCCATTGGATTGCTTAAGGTTTTTGCTCAGCAACAGTAAGAAAGACCTGGAGCGTGATAACAAGACACAAAGAAATTCTCGGCATGTGTCTCCATGGCTGCGGCTCTGGTGTTCATGAACTCTGCAGACCAAAGCACCAGGTGTTCTGAACAGCTTAAAGAATTGGGTGGCTTCCTACCTAGGATAAGCTGTGCTCTGCATGTGAGCAGCTATTGGCCTCTATTAGTCATTTTCTTTTCTTTTATTTATTTATATTTCGATACTGCCCTTCCAGCAAAGGCTCAGGGTGGCTTACAATCATAAAAACAAAATAAAAACTATTAAAAGTAGCAAAAAAACAGTAATACCCCACCCGATCCACCCATCCCTACCCAACCTCCTCCTTAACACCTCCCTTCCCTCCAATTCAGTCTTCGCTGCCAAAAGCCTGATGGAGCAAGATGGTCTCACACTGCCTCCAGAAGGCCACCAGGCTTGAGCACAGGTGGACCTTGTGGGGGTGGTGTCCCTACAGGACTGGCTGCATGCAGAGTGAGCTGCTATTAGTCAAAAACATTTTTGCAAAGCTTATGCTGGGTGTGTTGCTGCACCGGCACTGCCAATCCATGTGGCTACTAAACTGTCACAAGCATGTCACTGCACATCCCAAGTCATCTTAAAATGTTACAGATGTTAGCACTATGGAAGAATAGCATTTTTAATTGGGGTGGGACCACTGAATGTTAAGAAATCGGCAGGTGGGGGGGATCTGTAAGGTAGTGAAGGTCACTGTGCTTGAAATGTATTTGGGAGCAGAGCTTCCCATTGTTTAAAAGCTACTCATTTTCTTATCTTTTGAAAGTAACAGTTTTTGCTTGCAAGTTGCAACGAACATGAAGGGTCATAATCCCATAGAAAGCTATTGTTGCGGGTTGTTTGCCCAGGAAAGCCAAATGGCCTTGTTTTTTGTCTGTGGCTGCTGTGGCTGGCTGGGGCATGGGGCTCTGAGATGTTTGGGGGTGATGGATCTCCTGGCCTTTGCTGACATCTGGGTGAGGCCTGATTTACAGACAGAACTGTCAGAGCCATCCTCTGAGACAGTCTATGATGACATGTGCACAGTGGGGTTCTATGTATGCATGATGGAGTGCAGACACTGTGCAACTCCACTGCAATTTCAAGTTCAGCAGAATGGAAGAGCGGGAGCCTGAGACAAGGGAATGTAAATGAGATTGCAACTTTTCTGGATGTTTAAGCACTGCCAGCCTATTTTTTTTCTCATCACTGCCCTGATGACAGGAGGATACCCACAGGGTCGCTGGGAATGTTACAATCAGATGGTGGAAACTTTTGGGGGAAATAAGTGATGCAGGATACAGGGAATGTGAGCCAATTGGAGAACCTGCTGCCCTGTATGAAGTTTGGGCTCGCCTAGCAGTGCAGAGCACCCTTGCAAGCAGGGATGTTTTCTGCCTCAACTGTATAGTAATACACAAACTAATAGAAAGGCGGTACAAGAGTTACATGTTTGACTGGGGGTTTTATGCAAACAGATTTCCAACACCACAGCAGGCGAGACTCCAGTAAAACTATGTGCTACTATCTGCCAGTACATCACTGTGAGCATAGATGTAAGAAAACAGGTCATGACAACACACACAGATTGCAGGTATAATCCCAGGTATGAACCTCTGTGGGTAGGAAGGAATAGCAGCACTGAACTGCCTCCCAGAGTCATAGCCCAAAGAAACAGCTGGTACAGCTTCTTCTTCCCATGGGTTGCCACAGCTGTGAAGCATAGAGGGCAGGATACTGAGAAGGGGGTGGGTAGAATGCGGCAGGGAAGAACACCTGCCTGTGTATTAGGCTTGTCACACTAAACCTATGAGTGCGAGTTGCCCAAATGCACAAGAAATACACGCAGGGGGCTACCCATTTCTTAGGCTCTATACGCTAAACATGCGAGATGGGGCTGCATGGACCGAATCCAGACTCCAGGGGGCTATCGTCTAGTTTAACACCCTTTCTTACTTACACAGGCTGGATCCTGTTTACTGTTTCCCCCTTATCACCACCTATGGGGAAAACACAATGAAGCTAGGCCCCTGGGCTAGGCACAGTGCAGCTGTACACAACTCTTGCTCTGGATTCTGCAAATGTTTCTTGACTTGTTTTGGTTTTATATTTTAGCAAGTTTCAGTCTCACTTTACAGCAGTGATCTCAGAGTAAAGTCATGTTTCAAAGGGCTTACTCTTGGAACAAAGGAAAAAAGTGACCTGGAGAACAGTAAAAACTTGTCCAACTGTTTTTGTGGAATAGTAGAATTTAGCAATACTTTGTCGCTTCAGTGGCTGTTTAGTTTCATGGATGAAATCTTACTTTTCAGAAAAAAAGACTGAGGTAAGCTCTGTCAGGATGAAGATGATGAGTCATGCTTAAGAGGCACCAAGGAAAATGCAGACAGACAGGTTAAATGACTAGACCATCAAGATGGCATCATTGGACATTAACAGCTATAAAGTGAGCTATCCATTTAAGTCACAAATACACCGCTTGTGTTAGCAATCCACTACATGTCTACCATGCACTTGTTGCTTGCCTGCAAGTGGTGCAGGGAATGAGGAACAGGGCATTGCATGTAGCCACTTGTGTCTAACAGTGGCTACACCCAATTCCTCATCCCCCAAAGCTGCCTCCCCTCACTCACTGTATCCTGCTGTCCATGGTCACCTCAGACTCCAGATGGCGTCTCTGGCACTAAGCCTGGGCAAACAGGCAGGCAAGAGCCAGCCTCTCTCTTCCTCCAGCCCCATGCGTGGGGGAAAGAACAGCGGTAGCAGCCCATGGCTGCTCAGCTCCCCAAGCGCAGGTTGGGACTGCAGCAGCACTGCCTCCTTTCCCATTGCCTGATTCAGATAAGTGGCTCCAGCACCTACAGAGGCAAGCAGCACATGGGGGATACCCCTTGCTGCCCCCCCAGCTGATGGTCTTTTCCTATCAGGTAGCCACAACTTCACTTGACTACTGTGAGCCCAGGATGGTGTCACCAGCTTCCACGGGTTATGGATTTTCCCTGGCATGCTCTACAAACAAAAAAGCTGGCATGGGCTGCCCTGTGGGCTTCAACGGAATTACTCTGGGTAAGTGGTGACTTTGGAGCACTGCCTCAGTCTTTTCCAGCAGGAGGGAAAGCACAGTCTGACTCCTGGTAGCTTGATGCTTTTTGCTTGGCAGCAATGGGGAAAACACAGTGAACACAGGTCTCTGTTCTTAAGGCTGTTTCTGCATGTTGTGATCAGGATGTGAGAGGGCAAACGGATGAGTCACACCAAGAGTTTATTCTGTAAATTCTGCCTTTTTCTGCACCCATGCACTATATGTATTGGAAACTCTGAATTACCGGCTACTCAGCGGCCCTACCTGGTGGAACATTTGAGGCCACTGTGTGGAGAAAGCACCAGCACATAGTGCTAGCCTATGCCGTCCCTGCCCCCCACATTTACTTGGGTCCTGGGGAACAGCAAGTGGCGACGGCAGGAGCAGTAACAAGTCTTGGGCAGCATCAGGGACCCACCCCTGCTCCTGCCGCTTGCTGCTCCCAGGACCTGTCTCTGCCACCCAGGTAAGCATCTGGAACAGGGGTTCAAGTGGGGAGGTGGCAGCTGGTCCTGGAGAGCAGTTGCTCCTGGGACCATTGCTCCCATTGCTTTTCTCTGGGAACTACTGCCAGGCTGGTCACCTACACCCCCTCTCCTTCGACCGTGCTTTCTCTCGTGGTAGATCGCAGACAGCATCCTGCTCCAGGTTTCTGAGCCTCGGTTGCATTCCTGCCAGTCTCTTCCCCACAACGCTGCTGTCAGGAGGTGGATGCTGTTTCCCTCACCCAAACACTGCTGTTGGAAGGCCCAGAGCGCTTGCTGGCCCTCTCGCCCCGTTGCAACGCCACTGCTGGGTGTGGGAGAGACAGTCATGCCCCTGCCTACCACCTCCACCATGATTAAGTGTGACTATCTCTGTATGTGACTCAGGGGTAAAGGGGAGGGTGGGAGAGGGTCCTAATCTGGAGTGGGGAGCTGCTAGCATGGAGCCCAGCTGGGGGCCCAGTCTGAGCTGTAGACCATGCTAGGTTACCACTTAGGCACAGGAGATCCTGTAAGTCTGGTCTAGAACCTGTGTCTGGTCTAGAACCTATGCCAGACGACGCTGCAATCCCATCCTAAGTATTCACCTTGTATGGGCGAGCAAGCCAATGTCTGGCACACTGTTGCATATATACACGTTTTACTGCCACCTTGTGAATATTTCAAAAATAGCAGATTTTAGGAACATTTTTCTTTTATTTCAAATTAAAATTAATCAGGAGGGCCCTGGAACTACCCTCTGTATTCACACGGGGGCTGCTCATGGAGTAATATATTCCCCCTTGAAATTACTCAACGTAAACATAATCAGACCCTGTACAAACGCAATGAAGATACACGCAAGTTACCCTACAAGGTAGGGTCACATAATTTTGGGGTCACATAATTTTGCAAGTCAAGTAAACCCCTCTTAATTGATTTCCACTCTCTTTAGGATAGTGCCAAAAAATACCGCTATATTCTCTCCGATAAAAATATTGCAGCTTTACATCCAATTTGTATAGCATTCTTCAAAATGGAATAAGCCGGCGCCTATGAAAAAGAAAGAATTGTTAAATATAGTTTGTACCATGAGGAAAAGGTTACTATAGAACACACTGCAATAACCTATCTTTTAAACCAATGGTAGGAACTTCCGTCTCAGGGTCTAATACAGCCCACGACTAGTTCTTATTTGACCCCTCCCTGGATCCAGTCCCTGAATCCAGTTCCTATCCACAAGCACTGACAGACTGAGCTCAGGGGAAGGGAGCAGAGATGAGGGCCTGCACTCAAGGACGGGACTGATCCATGATCCGGACTCTCCTCTTCCAAGTGCACCCCTTAAGCGCAACTGCTCCCAACTTCTACGTCGCCCTTAGAGCTTGTGCTAATTTTCAAAAGGGAAAAGTTCCCCACCCTTATTTTAAATGTTATGGGCAAGGCAATCTATTATGGAACGTTCTGAAAATGTTGCTTAAGACAACGAATGTCAAAGCCACTCATGTTCGCTCAGCCAGCATCCCTTCCCCTGCCCAAACAGAAATAATAAACTGAGACAGTTTTACTCTTTCCAGAGGTAACTCCTTTCAGCTCCCTTTCCAATTGGGTTTCAAGGTAACCCAAACACTCAACAATTATGCTTTCTCAAAATTACAACTTGTGTAAACCTTACTCTACAATTTCATTGCTTTCCCCCACCCAGATTTTTTTCTACTTGCAAGTGGACTGTTTTCTACTTGTAACTTGAGTTCCTTTTATAGTGCTGAATTCCACAGGGGTCAAACTGGTATTCAAGCCTCAGGCACCTTCTTCCTAGCTGCCTCCCAGGAAAAGCATTTGAAAGGACAATGGGGAGATGATGGAATGACAAGAAACTAAGGGGAATGGTAAGCAGGAGAGCTTCTGTTCCTATTTATGCACTTGAAATGTTGGGAGGAGTGTGCAAGTGTGTGAAAGGGTGGAGCTTGTTCACTATGGGTGGGGCTTATCGAATGAGGGGGCAGGTCTCTTTAGCTGCTGGAAATTTTGGGAGGTATGGTATTTGTTGCCACAGAGAGAACTGTGTGAATGTGCATGACAGCAGCACAGAAGGAAAGAGAGGACATGCAGAGCTCAAATGGCATTAAGAGAGAGACGATCCAGCAGGTCATCCTTAAAGATGGAGAATTTGCATGAGATGGATCAGGGTGATCTCTGGATACCCAAAGAATATAAAGACAGCCAACCTTTCAACAAATATAGTACAGTAGAAACTCCTTTATCTAGATGCTGTAGCGTACATGCTTTTTGTTTGACTAAGGCCACTTGCCCATGTTACAGGAAACGCCTAACGGCCGAACTCATGAGTTGCTGTGAACTGGAGCGTGGGGGAATCCCGCAGCAATTTCACGGATGACAGGGCTCACAATCCAGCCCTATCATCCGAGAGAGAAATTGCCATGGGACACGCCCGATTACTCTTTTACCCCCGCGCCCACGTTCAGAGCTACATGTGAGTTTGGCCACCGGGAGTTTCCCCGCTGTCTCTCTGTAATGTGAGCAAGTGGTCTTAGAGAAGTGTCCAGATAAGGAGGTTTCTATCATAATACAGCATGTTTGACAGTTGCCGTGTATCTAGAATAAGTAGTCCAGAGAAAGCAGCTCCTCTGTACACCCAAAGTAAACAAATATTGAAAAGCCAAACTGACCATATATAGGCTACAATCCACAAACCATTTACTCCAGAGTAGTTCCAATGAAAACATGTCCGCTTACATGGGGCTACTTCATAGTAAAAGGTTTATGAATTGCGTCCATCATCTTTTACCTAAGAAACAAGTAGTCCTTTTAAATCTATGTCGCACGCAGACCCAATGGAAGCGATCCGACAATAAAAACCAGAAATTCCAACATGAAAATAAAAACCAAAACACTATTTCAAGTTCCAATAGCACTTCATAAGATTTTCCTAAGTTGGAAGAAGGCTGTTGTTTCACTATTGTCTCCCCCGTTTAGGAGTCTATATTGTTACCCAAAGAGAGGGAAATAATTTCACACAGGTGCTCCGTTCCACCTATTTGTGCTATGTCTGGATTTGCCATTGCCAGAAATAATTGTTCTCAAGAGAGGAGGTTCCCCAAGGAGTCAATGCTGTAATGCCTACCAATTCTGCATCATGGTCAAGCCCCGTGTCATGATGCTCCAACTCCTCATCCCGGAATTTCTTTAGTAACTGGTTTGAAAACAAATATAGCAGATCAGTAACTATTCTCTTACACGTCAGTCATTGAGATGGCAAGAATTATACACATTTCTGCAAAAGAATCCAAGTTCCAACCACACTGGGCTCAGTCCCACAGCCCGCGGATCTGAGTGCAAGCCACGTGACACAATGCGCCAGTAAGGAAGATGCATGTGGGCTGCGCAGACCATAGGACCGGGCCCATCGTCGATAGCGGATATAAACAAAGGTTCCTAAACTGCAGATCGGGACCTTAAGTGGGGTCACTGTCTTAATTGGTACCCAACATATTTTGCAGGACCTTGATGCTATCTATTCTCCAGAACTAGGTTTATTATATTATTGCATTTTATTATTATTATTATTATTATTATTATTGATTATGTGTTGTGAGCTGCCCTGAGCTGCTCTGTGAGCAGGAGGGTGCGGGGTAAGAGATAAATGAAATAAAATAAATAGATATATAGTCCTTGTTGTGTTGGGGGGGGCTGTCTTTGAAGCCCTACAAAAATTGATGTCAGATCTTTTGAATAGGCATTTGCCCCTTCTAGTTCAAGATATCCTCTAATGAGGAAAAAGTCAGACTATGTGTTGTAGTTTTTATATTTAAAAAAAAAAAAAAAAAGAGCCCAAAGTAAAATTAAAATATAGGCAAATTGCTACTCCTTCTTGCCTAAGTGTTCTCAAAGAATGCTGGGGACAACCTGATAGCTCTTGTTTGGTCCTCATATCTGTTGTGGTTTCTGTGTCATGTAAAAAGAAACCATAACAATATTGAGGTCTATTATGCCCACAAAGTGATTGAGCTTTTTTGATCAGACTGGGCTCTTTAGAGATCTGGCACAAGATTCCTTTCAATCTTCCTGGTCAGTGACTATGGATATGCAAACACAAAAGTTGGGATATTTCTCTACTGTATTACCTTTCTAGGGGATTTAAGGCTGTTAAAGCAGAACTGACCTCTAGATTGAATGATATTTCCCATCAATCGGATTTATCTGTGATTGTTGCATCCCCTTCATTGGGTCCTTTTCTTGCTTTGGCTCCAGTACAAGGGAAAATGGCTGCCTATTGGGAGATATCATCTCACTCCTCTACAGGCGAAACTATTTCTTCTTGCCAGATTCAATGCCTTGCCTACAATGGTCTTGGAAGGGTGCCGGCTGGCCATACCATTTGACCAGCGTCTGTGCCCCTTTGACCAAACTGAAGTAGAAACAGTAGGTCATGTGCTCTTCGAATGTCCGTTTTACCAGGCTTTAAGGTTGCAATATCCATTGCCTCTTATGGCCAGGTATTTGGGAGAACAACTTCAGAGCTGCGCTACTTAGATTCAGACTATACTTATGCAGTGTCCAAATTTTTGGTTCAGGCTCTTAACAAGAGGGAGAACTTTCTCAAGTTTAAATCTCCATAGTCCAAATCCTTATAGATCAATATCCCTTTTGGATGTAACTACAGTGTCACAGGTTTTGGGCTATTAGTCTAGCCTTGGTAAGGAGTGGGGTTTATCGTTTTGAGTGATATAACTGGATTCATTGTTTTATATCTTGTATGTTTTATACCTCAATGTTTTAATTTTATGTATATCTGCTGGATGTGCCCTGATGGCCACGCTATAAATAAACTTGACTTGAAGTGACTGAGCAGGTTTTCAGGATCAAATTTGTTTTTATTTTAATGCAGCAATTATGATAAGATGGTATGAATCTTTCAACACTGAAACTGCTAATAGTATGAGGACAAAAGCCTTTTGAAGTAAAATAAATCTAAATAGTATTGGGGAAGAGGGTCTGTGAGACCCCAGATCAAAAACTATCAGTGTTGTGCATGACAGTTTATTAAAATATTTATTGAGTTGGGGGGGTTTTAGACTGTGGACACAGGTAGTGTATTGTATGGAATGGCTTTTTATGAATAAGAATGTTTTAATAGTTAAATATGTTTGAAGTTGAATTCATATAATAAAGTTCATTTTGAATGCATTCCCAGAGGGTTTTTTAAAGACTTAAAACAACATGTGGTCACTTAGATCTAAAAACAAAAGTAATGCAGTGGTTTTTGAAATGATCTATAGTTAAGACTGAAAATTTATTTTTATTTATTTATAAAACATATTTATACCACGCCCTGCCCAATGACAGCCTAGGGCGGTGTACAGCATAATATATAAAAATACACATACTATAAAATCGTATTAAAATCCCCAAAAGTGAGACCCGGGAAGACTCCCATAAAACCCTCAACCACTACCCGGCCCCTTCACCAAATGCCTGGCAAAACAGCTGGGTCTTACATTTTTTACAGAAATAAGGGAGATCCGGGAAAAAGGGGGTGCCACAGGCAAAAAAATTGTGAACCACCGACATAACCAAAGTACTTTCCTCAAAATGAAAAGATTAATTTTCTTTTCAACTCTCTCCATTCCCTTTAATTAGAAAACATTTCAGAATCCATGTACTGTAAGATTCCTTTTCTCCCCAATGGAAAGCAGATTTCAACTCCCAGACTTGGGCTATACAATTGTTCTCAGGTGGTTATTTTTATGATATGGATTTAGTTATATTTACAGTATGGATACTTCAAAAAGGGAATAACTATTGCTAAAGGAAAGTGTTATTCTTCAGCATTAAGTGTTATATTGCCTCTGTGTTCAACAGCCTGATCCAAGGTCCATGCAGGCAGACCAAAACTTGAAAACTGCATGCATACACACAGCGTGTGCACACAGGGGGGGCCTAGGAAAAGTGCCCCACTTCCCAACCCTGCTGCCATCACAGCAACCAGCGTAGCCCTGCTTCTCCCACACATGGACCTTGGATCGGACAGCAATGTTCTAACAACCTTGTGACAAATTAATCTGCCAAAAACACTACTGCCAGCATGTCCATGTATCATTTCAGAAACAAAATCACAATGGAGCATTTAAGAAAATGTGATACGATTATCTTGAAAGTCCCTCAGATACCTGCAGAAATTCTTTGTACTTCTCTGGATCTTCTTCCATTAGTGTTCGGATTTGGTTGTTATAATGATCTGATATGCTTTCTTCCACTGCCACTGTGCAAGCCATTGCACCTTCCTTTCCAAGTAAGGCAGTACTAGCACCTACAGTCTCCAAACAAGTGAAATCAATTGTTGTCCATCTGCTTATTAATTGCTGTCCAAGTGCTTACTAGTGGTAAGCATAAAAAGAACATGACCTCACCTAATACAAACCCGGCAAGATTCCAAAAAGGCAATAAAACGGTAGGCCTGACTCTATATGCAACCATCAACTCATTGAACTTTTTCAAATGGTCCTTTTCCTGATCCCACATTTTCTGCAACAGAAACATAAGCAGCACAAAATAAAACATTGACAATAAAACATTTAAAAGTAGAGGGGTGAGGGGGAATAGCACTGAAGGCTTGATACTGGACTTAAAGCTCCCAGTGACTTTAACACTCAAAGGTATCCTAAATTGTAACCTTATCCCAGGGCAGGGACCCGTCTCTAATTAATGATTGTTCATTGCTGGGCACATTGCTAGCGCTATATAAATAAATAAAAATAATGGTGCAGGAATAGGGCTCAAGTGTTAATGTTGGCACACTATAGGCAGAGGCAATCTGATAAACAAAGGTGTCAAGAGCCATTTTAAAAAACTCTTTCAAAAGCCTGAAAGACAGGAATGTAGGGTGGTGCATGGTTTCATATTAGTTAGAAACAGAGTTATTTTTTACAGAACTAGTAAAGTGAGAGGATAAGAAATTCGACAACTGAGAGAAGGAATTCAACAACTGAGAGAAGGAACTTTAAGCTTTATTTACACTCAACATTCTGGATTTGGGAAAAGGGATGTAAAAGGTTATTGGGTAGCTTTCCTCATCACCTTGTACTTCTTATAACTCAAATCTTGTTTGCAAAAGTTATGATGACACCAGAATTAGAGCTTTATCACACTGCTCCAACAAGGGAACTGCACTGTTGTAATCCCTGCATCAGCCCACATGTTTAATTAAAGTCTGATACTACCCAATGGGAAGAGCTGACAGGTGTAAGGACAACTGTTTCATCCTAAACATTACAAAGATCATCTTATTCTCTATTGTTAAAGTGTTGAGTTTTAACTGCACAAGAAACACATATAACAAATTTGGATGCACCGATACTAACCTGAATGACTGGCCACACTGCTGTCCTGCCTAGTACAGCCATTTGCCCGGCATAAATGCGGTTTGCCCCATATTCCCCTGCATGATCCACTCTGATTATACGGTGTATAACTGGCTTATTGATGTCATCCAAGATGATTCCAGTACTGCAAAACCTATAAGTAGTCCCTTCTGGCTGTAAACTCCATCTTCTTACCAAACCTGTCAAAGAGATATTTCCCCTCACATGTGGCAGATGTGAGCCCCCCATACTCTGCCATCATTTAGCAAGAGAGAAATATTACTGTAATGGAAGATGCCTCTAAACACTTAATCACAGGGCTTGAAGGTTCCTCAGGAGGTCATCTAGTAAGACTTCACAGAATTATGCCAGACTTACCCATACCTCACGCATCCCCAACATATTTATCTAAACTATTTTTAAGAATATCCAACAATGGGGACTATAACTTGCTGTGACAATTTACTCCATTGCCAAAGTGTTTTTACACTTGGGAATAGGTTTGTCTACAATTTTAGTTCATTATTATGTGACCTAGTCTTAGTAGTCACAGACATTAATTGTTCCCTATCCGCTTTACAGTAGTTTTAGCAAGATAATTTCCAGTTCTTTCAAATCCTTCCTCATTGGTGTTTTTCAAACCCTTAGTCATTTTCATCACTCTCCCTCTGGCCTTGGACAGACCCCTGCAGAGACCCACTCAACACCTCCCCCCAACCTGTCAGCAACCCGACTGACTGGCTAGTGGCTACTCCTTGGGTAGTCTGAGCATGTGTGTCACTCCATGCAGAGCTAATGGCCCTGGGAAAATCCCTCCTTACTACACAAATCAGAGGTGGGGAACCTTTCCTCGCCCGGGGGCTACTTTGAAAGCTTGCACAAGCTCCGAGGGCCACACAGAAGTTGGGGCAGGAGTGCACTCAAGGAAAGGAGGGGCCAAATCATAGATTTGTGCCATGGAACTGTCCCCTATCCTGGTTTGCATGACCTCATCTCTGCTCCCTTCCATAGAGCTTGGTTTTAAAGTAATTGGAGGTAGGAACTGGATCCAAGGATCAGATCCAGAAAGTGGCCAGATAAAAGCTTGCTATGGGCTGCATTTAACCCCTGGGCCTGAGGTTCCCCATGCCTGGGGTAAATGATTATGGGCTGGGGATGAACCCTGGAGATGACAGATACCCTTAGAATAAGACAGAAAGAGTCTGAACCCAAAGTGGGGCTGTGACTTAGGTTAGAGGGGATAGGTGTCCTTGGAAAAGAGAGGGGATGGGGGAAGAGAGAGAAAGAGGGTTGGTACCCCTGCAGTGAGAGGGCACAGGAGTATCCCAGGGGCTTGAGGAGGTGGGAAGGTGTCCCTGAGATACAGTGAAGGCAGAAGGGTCGCAAAGGATGGGTAGGGTTTGGGGTGGGGAAGGGAGACAGGTGCTCCTCCAAGAGGGGAAAAACAGGAGGATCCCAGGTATGGGCAGCGCTTTGAAGAAAAGAGGGCCCCCGGGAATGGAGAGATCATGGGGGTCCCAGGAAGGGGCTGGGCTTGGGAGAAGAGGGCTCAGATGCCCCTGGAATGGGAGGGAGGGGGGCTGTAGGATCCCAGGGTGGAAAGACTTGGGGGGTAACTGTCCCTGGAACGGGGGAAAGGAGCGCAGGGGAGGGGGTGGGTCCCAAGGAGTGTAGGGTTTGGGGAGAGAGATGTCCCTAGAATGGGAGACGGGGGGGAACCCAAGGGGGCGGGGCTTGGAGGTCACGGACATGCCGGCTGACCTCTTCCTCCCGTGAGGGGGCGCGGCACTAAGGTGAGAGACGCCGCTCCCGTACTTGTCCCGTAGCCAAAGCACCGGCAGCTCGCGCGCAACCCCCACACAGCCGGAGCCCCTGCCATGACCCTCCGAGAGGAGGCTCCTTAACAGGGCCGCGCGGGATGATGACGTCAGAGAGAATTCGGGCCCTTCCTGAGGGTGCAACAGCATCCCGCCTCTCGACCGCTCCTATAGGCTGACCCCCCGGCAGACGGCGCCTCCCCATTGGAGTCAGTCACTGGCGAGCGTCCCGGTGGTTGCCATGGAAGCCAGGCTAAGGCGTGGCAGGGAGCTGGTTGCAAAGGAGGCTGCTAGATGGCTGCGACGTCCGTCTCCCCCCAGGACCTTGCCCGCTCTGTGGCCCATAGGCTGTAAGGGGGGATGGTGTGCGGGGCACTGGGCCGGGTCATGCTGGGGGTCAGGAGGTCTATGGGAAACGGGGTTGCAGGGATGCCCCAGTGCATGGGATGGCGGTGCCCGGTCACGGTGGGAGAATGTGGGTGAAGTGTGGCACGGACAGGAGGCGGCTGTTGAAGGGTACGCTGGAAAGCGGTGCCAGAAGGGGCGGGGGGGGGACTGCTTTGGAATGCGGGCTCCCGGGGGGGTGGGGTACCTAGGAAAGGTTTCCGTGGGGATTGCAAGAATATGGGGGAGCAGGCCCGTGGGAGGAGATAGGAATGGCCACTCCGGC
This sequence comes from Sphenodon punctatus, assembly GCA_003113815.1. Lineage (NCBI taxonomy): Eukaryota > Metazoa > Chordata > Lepidosauria > Sphenodontia > Sphenodontidae > Sphenodon > Sphenodon punctatus. Next base: position 3,785,269 of record QEPC01007559.1, on the reverse strand, counting down.
AGTGCCATAAGATCTCGCTGATGCGGGGCACTTTCCTTTGTAGGGAGGTAGAGGTAGGAGGAGGGCAATAGCAGAGAGAGGAAAGAAATGAATGGAAAGGCAGGGGGCCCAGCCCTTGCATAGACCCCCCGCGGAGTGGCCCAAAGATGCATGAGTTGGGAAGCGATGGAGGAAGGCCATGTATGGCAGGTGCATTAATATTGGGAATTGTGGCAATGCACGACAGTGGGGGGTGGCAGAGTTGCATATGAATATGAGGCATGAAGGAATATGGGACTACACCCCATGTTTTTTGCATTTCCTCCATTGCCACTAATGGTGGAAGCACAGAGCTGGGAACCTTGGGTATGGAAAGGTGAAAGGGTGCATGTGTGAAGCAGTGTATGGAGTATGCATATGTATAGGGCCGGCCTTACCACAGGGTGACCTGGGGCACTTGCCTTGGGCCTCCCTCTTTCCTATTTTTGCCAGGGCAGGATGTGGGGCCCCCACTCTCTCCCAGCAGGGCCCCCAAATGTGACTTTTAGGGCCCTGCAAATGGTGCAGGGTCACAAAGGAAGGGTGCGTCTCACATTTTATTTTCGCCCTGGGCCTGACAAATTCTAAGGCTGGGTATGAAGTACACACAGGAAATGGGTGGAGGCAAGTACACGTATGGGCACCAAGCGGGAATGGATAGTTAGGTGGCATATGTAATCTATAGGTGGGTGGTGAACAGCCTGAGATGAGCAGAGGGGAACAGGTGAATAGCTCAGGATTAGTGTTTCATTGGAAATGAGGATAGGCAAATCATATCAGGCACTGTTTGATAGTTCAGCTCAATATTGGGGTTGAATTTTGCTTAGGAAACTGTAAAAAGAGACAGAGAAACAAACCTGTGTGCAATAATTTGTTTAGGGAACCTTCTGGGAGCCACTTTGGAAATTAATACAAGCTTCAAGGGCCATGTAGAAGTTGGGGGTGGAGGAACTTGATGGGTGCCCTCAGGAAGAGGATGATCCAAATCATGATGAGTCTGTGTGCCATGGATCTGTGCCCCCATCTTTGCTCCTATACCCTGAGCCCTGTCTTTCAGTGCTTGAAGAGTAGGAACTGGATCTAGGGGCCAGATCTGGGAACTGGAAAGGGGCTCTGGACCTCAGGTTCCTCACCCCTGCTGTACTGCCACTGGGACAGCTGGCCCTGCTAGCCTGACTGTTCTGTTGGAAACTGTGTGGTTGGGTGAGTTTATTTCTAACAAGCACAGACATTATCCTTGGGTGCTAGAAGTGGAAAATGTATTTCTTTTAGAAAATATTACCTTGATGTGCAAAGAAAGGAAAATGGATTTGATTTATCCCAAGTCAGCGGAGAGGAGACCAGAAGTTCCAATTTACGTCTGGTGAGTCTTTACTGAAGAGCATATTGCGTTTAAAAAGGTGTCTAGTTCCTAGAATTGCAGGATTTTCTCAGAGGCAGGTCCCGGTCTCTCTGTGGGTTCCCATGAAAATCAACTTAAGATGTAACATGACCTCAGTGGGATCACAATCAAGGCCAGTAGTGTGCAATCCTGATTCCAATGACGTCTGTGTCTAAACCCCCATTGACTTCAGCGGAGGCAGGATTACACCCACAGTGTTGCCTGCATGCACTACGACATATGAGAGGAAAGGGAATTTCAGTGACTGAGCTAGTTATTTTTATTGTAGTGATTCTTTGATTTAAAGCAAGCAAAATGAAGGAAAGTTAGAAACTCTGATTTTACTTTTTTGTTTACCCTTTCAGCTTGAAGTAGTTTGAGAAAGTAAAATATAATCCAGTCCTCCTCGGTGAGACTAGAATGCATTCACTCAATTGAGCCTAGCAAATACTACGGTCATGACCCTCAGAACACGTGAGGTGTTTAAACAAGACACGTCCACGCGTGGCCTCCCACTGTCCACGCATCCGTCCGTTCATTTGCAGTTGGTGCCTGGGAAGCGCACTCCCATGACTCATGCACGGGCCACCCATGACCACGCATGGAACACTCCTGAAAAATCCGGAGTGCCCTGTGCAGGCCAGGGTGGCCGTCTCCATGGACGGGGCAGCCATGCTGGGAGCCACTCACTCGAAGCCCTCCCCACACCCCTCACCTGCTTGGGCACCCCGCTGCCACCCCACGCACCAATTACACACACTCCCCCTCACCTGATCTACACACACTCCCCTTCCTGCTGCTCTTGCTTAGAAACACCCATGCACATAGCCCCACTCACTTCACTGGACTCTATGGGCATATGTTTTCAAGATCAGGACCTTTAACAGTATCATTGGCTGAATGCCACATATTCCGAATCCTTCATTCCGCCTGAAATGCATGCAGTACTCTGTGGGGCTGTATAAAGAACAAAGTTGTGTAACTATTTAATTCGTGGTAAAATTAAACATCAGGAGGTGGAAGCTTTTTGTACAGCGATTACCTATTCTTAATTGAAATCCAGATGGACAGTGGGCCAGTTTCTGCTCACGTACAGTCCATACAACTTTCCTACCAAACTTTGGTGCAACCCTCCACCCATTGAAGTCAGTGGCAAAACTCTTGTCAATTTTAACAGTGAAACATTGCACACTCAGTGGAGTACGTGGACATGGAATTCTCTGCAGAATTTAGGCTGCACTATCTGTGGTATGGTAAGCTAAGGAGTATGTATAGACTGCTGTCTGTACTTCCTAGATGACATGCTGCCATTATCCTTCCTGTTACTGGCATAAGTGAGAGGTAGTTACCCAGGATGAAGGAGGAGGGGACTCATGTTTGATGCCTACAGAGGGCTGTTATTTAGTGAACAGTCTCCGTCACTTCTTGTGGAAGCCCACCCTGAAGAATGCATTCTCAGAGCACACTTCTCTACACATTGAAATCAATGGCTCTGTTCCCATTGACTTTAATGACAGAGGACCTCGCTTTCAGTGTCTGTTACTGTCCTTCTCCCCTTTCAGGAATGGAGTAGCTTTGTGGACTGAGTGGTTTCTCTCTGGAGGTATCCATACTTGACACACTATAGTTTTCTAGTCATACCTTATTTTGTATTTGTTACAGCATCCTGCAGGTTTTTCCAAACAACCTTACAATCCACCCCTTGAGCATGATTTCACAGAAATTAAACTGGAAGCATCCTTACGTGTATATACAGGCAATTCTCAAGAGTGTGAAAGAAAACTCCAGAGCAGCCCAGAAAGACAGCAGGAACTGAAAAAGATCATCAAAAAGAAAATGGCACAGGTAACACACTGTCTTCTTTGTACACAGTTCTAGGGTTGCCAAGTCTCTGGCTTTGACCTGGGCTTTTAAAAGTGGACTCTCCAGGCCTATCTCGGAGATTTGGCAACCCTATACAGTTCCCTGCTGGTCAAATATTAACATTACTACAGTGTATTTAATTGTTTAATTCCACCTTAATGTTACAAGCAGAGGTACTTTAAACCTTTTAGATGGGTACTTTGCTGCAGTGAACACACACACGAGATCCCAATAAAATAAATACATCTTATGAACAAGAACAAAAGCAATCTGGGAAAGAGATCTCCTTTTTGAGGCCATGATCCAACATGGGGGGTGGGGAACAGGGTTGTTCTAGTAAAAGCAAGAAAATCAGCCACTGGACTGAGCACTGCAGCTGGAAACCCTGGGTGAAATTCTGGTGGAACACAGTGTAGTACTCATCACCACTGTTTCTGTTTCCAGCATGGCAGTAGGGGTCGGAAGCAACACCCCTACACTGCCTGATCCCAGAGCCTGCTGTGTATGCATGGAGAGACTGACCACTCCCTGCCACTTCCACACACATCTGCTGTTTTAGTCCCCTGGAGCCTGCTGTACCCCATGTCCTGCCTGTCAGGATTTTCTGGCTGTGGTACAAGGTAGTGGCCCAGCTCCCTTTTACTGTAACTGCAGCTCCCTTTTACTGTAACTGCAGAGGATTTGCACCCAGAGTCTGAATTGTATGAAATTAACTCCAATAATGTGGCCCGTATGTCTGTTAATTTGAAGGACTTTCTACCTGGGAGACATTGCGTGGGCTCAGTCAAGAGAATGAGAAGGTAATGTGCCTTTCACAATAAATACTTATTACACATCTTCATCTACATGCAGCTTACTTACCAACAACAAAAATACTGCTATGCAGCAGAGCCAGATTCAAGCTTGAGGTTGAGATACTTGTTTCAAATTTGAGCACACTGTTAGGATTAGCCTGATGAGGCTTCATTCTATGGATAGATCAATAGATGGAAGAGAACTCTCCTCATCTGTTCTTCTTGCAGGAAGAAGAGTATTGTAATGGTGGCTGTGGGGAGAATTATATTGCGTAAAGCCCTGCATGGTCTCAAAACTCAGGCCCAAATCTGACTGCAGTGGGACCGGCCTAATGCAGCTGGGCTCTTCTGCACTCAAGCCTGACTGGGACTCTGTGTGTGGCGGGGGGGTGAGTGGACTGCACCCTTGGAGTGCCATGATGTCACAGCACTCCACGGGGCAGGGCCATGTCAGTTAAGGGGTGGGGGAATACCCTAATCCCCTCTTCTGGTATAGCCTCTTTTCTGTAGAGCATCAGAATGGGCATTTTTACACACACCTTAAAGTGCTGGTCTTTCAGTCTTCTGGGTTTACAAGTCCACAACTAAGTTCTGGATGCATTCTTCCCACACACACACTGCCCTGAGGCAGCCTAAAGTAGCCGCAGCTGTAGACGTGAGGGGCTGCCATGGAAACCAAGTGACCACAGCTGCCTGGAGCAAAGCAGTTTACCAGGAGAAACTTTTACACACAAAAGTTCTGGGAGAAGTTCTACGCAGAAGTTCAAAGAGCCAGATGTTTAAGATCTGGGTGAGTGATTTAGACACACAAGGTTCAGAATGTAACAGCAAACATACAGAACAACTGTGTGCGTAGAAACACCCACTGTCACAGTTCTCTGAGGGGCTGGGAGTGGAGGGCAAATCAGGAGGAGGGCAGGCTTGAGGTGTTCCACCCACTCTTTATCTGACATGGTCTCACTCAAGCAGCATAATGCCATGATGTCATGGTACTCGGGGGGGGGGGGAAGAGGGCCTTTTGTGTCAGGGAGCCTGAGGGGTTTGGGCTAGCAGAGCTACCAAACCAAGCCTGATGGGACCGCTTGGGTCCCATTGGGCTTGGTGAAGCATGCAGGTCTCTGATAAGGCATAGAGGGTTGAAATGGCAATCCTAGATAAATGGAGACTGATTTGTGAGGTGCAATTCCCTCCTCAAACTTAACTCTGATAAGCATCCATAGGAGGAGAAATCTTGGCAGTTTCTGTCAGTGGAGCAAGCCAGTTCAGGAAGGCCAATGGAGAACAGAGCAGGACTTAATTTGTTAGGGGTGGGAGGGTTCTTACCAGGGCTCAGCCCCAGTAATTCATTTCAAGCAGGAGCAGGGGAGACTGAGCCCCAGGAAACATTCCCAGTAGGATGCTGCACCCTGAGGTATGAAAGATGAGGAAAAGGTCAATGTTGGCCATTTCAAGTTTGGAAACAAAAGGCAGAAAAACCCTGACTGGTTTATTTGGCTTTCATGAATTACTTTCCTGCTCCACCCTCTGTGCTGGCTATCCTATAGATTCAGTCATAAGAACTCCTGTTTTATATTCAGCTGTAGAAAGGCAGGGTAGTCTAGTGGTGGGGTTGCTAACTGAAGAATAGTGCTCATTTCTTTGCCATGACAAACTCAGGGCTGGAAGGCATAGCTTCTGGGCAAGGGGCGTGGCTCCTGGGGCAACCTTTGGCCCCAGTAATACTTTTTTTTTCCCCGTACACAAATTGAAATTAAGCACTGGAATAGAGTATCGCAGGATGTAATGCATTTCATAATATTTACAGCAGTCTGGCTGCTTTATCATCATGACAACTGATGTACGTTAAATCCTGCACGTTGTTTAAACCAGCCTTTCCTACTCCTATGCAGACGTTTCCCTTTTTGAACACCATTGTTGCTGTAAGTTGCGAGTTTTCTCTTGCCACCGATAAAAATGCACTCTCCTGTTTAAATAGGAGACAGCAATTGCACAGTGGCCCCTCTGGGCTGCAGCAGCTTCCTTCGCCGTACACATCACAGGAAGAAGTCAGGAGACTCGTTTCATCAGCTTCCAAGTTAATTGTGGCCGCAGTAAGTAACCAGCCACGCTGCTTCTAACTGCAATGAGGTGGCAGGACACTTGCCCTACAAACTGTTGCTGCTCTTTATAAAAATGCATGACAGAATGCCACATTTTGCTTGCGGTCAGGTAGGTCTAAATCCACATTAGCTGCTTTAGCTTTAATGGACTTAGATGATTTATAGTAGATGTGGGGTACCTCTGTCCTATGGGCCAAATGTGGCCGATGGCTGGGGTTTTTCTCACTATGTGAGCCAATTAGGGCTAATGGGTGCCTGTGTATCCATGTTTTGTCAATTAGGTCAATCCGCAGCCTAGCAGGCATCCAGGTTCACCAGCACATAGAGTCCTGACTAGCACCCAGCCAGCTGAGGCAGGAGCGGTAGCAATCTCCCTTCCCCACAGCTGCCTCAGCTGAGAGGTGCACTAGAGATCTCCCTCTCTGCCTCCCAGCTAAGAGGTGCATAGAGATCTCCCTCCCCACAGTCTCCCTTCCTGCTTCTCAGCTGAGGGGTGGCTGCAGGAGGAGGAGACTGCAGGGAGGGAGACCTCTAGCTCGCCGGGGAGGGAGACTGGGTCTGGAGATTTCAGCAGGTGTCTCAGCTGAGATGTGGGGAGGGGGAACCTCTAGCACGCCTCCCAGCTGAGAGACAGCCACAGAGAGGGAGATAGCTAGCACCACTGGTGGGAGCTGCTGCAAGCGCATGCGCTACCTGTTTATTAGGCTGGATGCACTAAGGATGTGATTGGGGACTGCACGGACCGAACACGGACGCCAGCAGGTTATGGTCTCATTTGATTCTACCTAAGGAGGGGGCATCCCGGGGCGACGTACAATTCAATAAAACATTCATAAAAAATAACATTTTAAAAAAACCCTTAAACACAACAATATAAACCAAAACAGGTTGGGAGAATAAAATAAAAATAAAAGGTAGGGAAACCTTAAAACTCTAACCCCCCCTCCTCCCCAAAGGCCTGGGCCAACAGCCAGGTTTTACAAGCCCGCCAGAATGTCAAAAGGCTCGGGGCCAGGCGAGTTTCCTGCTCCCAGCTCCTCTCCCAGCCCACGAAGGTTTTACCAATTATTGAAGTTGCCAATGGGACAAAAAAAATCTGATTTAAACACCGTTACCAACAACAGAGGGTGATTTCAGACGTGACGTGGGCCCTGTTGGCCCCATCATGGAATCACCCAAATGATTCCCTGGCGGAATCAGACCGGCCCATCAACAGACGAGCCGTCAGATTCCGCTGGGGAAGGGGCAGGTGGTGCAGTGCAATGTGCGGCCGCACAGCCCCGCCCCCCCCATGCTTCCGAGGCCGCCCACCCTCCAGGAGACAGGTGGGCGCAACGGCTAATGTGGCCGCGCTGCCCGCCCCCCCCCAGGTATTGACCACGGCCCAGAATCGGCGGTAAGCATGGCTGCTAACTCCGGGCCATGGTCAGGGGCCAGACGTGACGTTGCACGTCCACCATGGTGAATCCCGCCATGGTTGAGCGTGGTAATGTCGTCTGTTGGGGGCAAAAAGTGATTCCCGCCAGGTGTTCACCCCCGGCAGGAATCACTTTGACCACGCTTTCAGAGATGGTCCCTGGACCATCCTCGAAAGCGTAGTTATTTTTATCCCCGCCAGTGGTTCGCTGTGGTGAACATCTGGCGCGGATCAAAACAGACGTTACGGCACCATTCCACACCATAGGGGATTGTCTGTGGTTGAGCGTGATCTCGTAACATCTGAAAATACCCAGAATGTGGCTCAAAGCCTTTGCAGCTCCATAATATCCCACCATAAATTCTTGTTGCCTTGCAGGATCCACAAGTCACAATACTAGCAGATAGAAGACAGGCTATTGCAGTAAAAAAGCAAACGGTCGCTTTGCAGTAGAAGTAAAAACCCCAAACCCTTGGTGCAGAGCTTCCCATGGAAAGAAATTTCTGTAGTAAACAAGCTATTTATTCCCCCCATTCTCAGGCCAGTCATTCTGCCAGATTCCAGACTTTCCGTGTCCTTGAGCTATTGTTTGTTTAAAGAATGCATCTGTAGAAATTTTCTGCCAATTATTTTTGTTTCTGTATAATATTTTCAATTTATGTGTTGAATAGTTATTGGCTTGAATGCTGATATAGCACTAGAAGCAGAGGTTTTCTGACAGTGGGAGTTTTTCCATGGATGGACTGTGATTCTAGCTCCTAACAGCCTCTATTTAAGAACCCAAATAAGAGGAGGCCTCTGTGTCAGAGATGCCGACACTCCCAAGTTCCTTTAATCCATTTTCCTCTTATAACCAATTAACTTGTGCAACTTTGAAGGCCAAGCACAGGCCTGGGGACTAGGGATTCCACAAGCTTAATCCTGTTTGTGACACAGCCATCTAAGGTGGCATTAGTCAGGACCCTGCCTGAGATTCCCCTCTTTGTAAAAAGCAGAATAAATGTTACCTGCTTTAAGGGGGGCTGTGATGATTTAATAGACAGTAAATAATATTCATATTATTTACTTATTTAGATTTATACCCTACCTTTCTCCGAGGACTTATGATGGCTTATACTATAATTAACCAACATCAATACAAAGCAAGAAGACCCTCTCTAATCCCCCCTCCTCCCCAAATCCTATACCAATCCCCATACACAGGAATGTATATAGCACCCCTCCCCGCACCCCTGCTGAATGGCACATGGGGCGCCTCACAACATTAGAATACTACAGTAACACACCATAAAAACTTCAAATCCTTGTAAGATGCATTGTAAAACAGAGGAAGGTAAAGGAGGAACAAACACACATCAAGGGAAGCCAGCAGTAGATTCTCTCAAAGCTGGTGGAGAATTAAAAAAAAGTCTTCAGGTGCGCTTTGAAGGTGAGGAGGGAGGAACCGAGACCCAGACATCTGGAAGGAGCAAGATGCACACCGAGGGCCCCTCCCCAGTAAAGGTCCGATCTCCTGCTGATTTAAGGCACAATATCGGGATCTTCAAACAGCAGGTAGTGTATGAATGCAGCTAGCCAGCAGGATGAGATGCCAGGAGCAGGTCTTAAATATAGCCAGAACCTATAATGTTCAGGGCCCTAAAAACCAGCAGTGCAAGCTGCAATATAGCTGCAGTCCTCAAAGTAATTGCATAGGCAGAGCCACAGGGAAGTCAAAGGACCTTCAGTGCATGTTCTGCTAGGATTGTGGGCTGCACAAGCTCTTGATCAGCAGAAAGGGCTTAAAGTTATTTTCATTTCTGCCAAGACATAACGGAGCATTTTTCATGAACAAGTGGGTTTATAATAATAATTTATAATAATTTTATTTATATAGCACATCCTCTGCCTTTCATGGCACTCAGAGCGCTTCACAAATAGTATCTGTAGTGAGCTCTATTTTTAAAGCTTTATCTCTGGATAACTGCATTTATATTCTTCTCAGACTTCTGAAGTCTCTCCAAAAGAAATAAAGGAGCAAGGATGCACTTCATCCCAACAGAAGAGAGAAGTGAGATGTAGTCAGAGTTTTTAGCGATAGCTGTAAGCAGTGTCTTTCTACCCCATGTTCCCAGGAATATGGACCGAAGAGGTATGAGGAAGATTTAAAAAGATTTTCACACATGGCTGGTGACATAATTGCATTTTGCAGTTTTCTACGCTGTAGCCTTTTCTGTTCTTTTATAGCACTTTGAGATTGGAATCTCTCAAGGTAGAGAAGAATTTCTTTATAAATTTGAGGGGTTTTATCTTAATTTGCCCCTTATCTTTCCTGGTATATTTTTTATTGTAGTTTAATTGTATTATTTCTGTAGGAATGTTTTTATTGTCTTCTGTGGGTTTTGATTTTGGTCCTGAATGCATCAGATTCTTACAGCAAAGAGTTCATCCCTAGAAAGATGGGACGATGGAGACATTAACCTTCTAAAAATCGGATGATTCTGTAGCCTTTCCAAGTATGTTAGATCATTTTGGCGTGTATGTAAGACCTGGCTGTTTCGTCAGGCTTTTGGCGAAGGGTGGGGGGAGGGTTTTTCTTTCCCCGCATATTGTATTTTTAAATTGTTTAAAATTATTTTATTGATTATTCTTGTTCGCCACCCCAGGCTGCCCTATGGGCAGGAGGGGCGGGATAAAAATTTTACATAAATAAATAAATAAAATTTAAGACAGTTACTGAATGTCTTAGCGGTCCAGTCCTTTGTCGTTACGTTCACAAACTCCTTATATAGTTCCAACCTTGCCCCTTCTGAGCTAGCTAACTTCTCTAGGAACAGAGCCCCTTTTACTAACAAATGATTTCATCTGCACTCCGCTTCTCACGCTAGTAATTGCTGAAGAAAAAGTATTTCCTCTTTCACAGACATGATCTAAAATTCCCCACAGGTACCATAACCATTTCTGTTTTTAAAAGATATCACACCAGATGAGTGATCACATGTTGTGTAAGTCTTTGTGGCTGTAGCAGTAGACTTCTTTAGACAGTGGGTACTTTCAGACGATACGGGGCCCTTTGGCCCCGTACCGGCACCACCGGCTTCGTTCCCCGCCGGGGTCACCCCGTCACGGCCCAACAGACGGGCCGGGGGGATCCCGGCGGGGAAAGTGGGAGGGGCCGGGGCCGCGCGGCGCAACATGCGGCCGCACGGCCCCTCCCCCTCCACGCACCCCGCCGCCCGCCCTCCGAGGAGACGGGCGGGCGGCGGGGCCAATGCGGCCGCCGCGTCCGGCCGACCATGGCACGGCCCGGGATCCCGCCGGGGATCCCGGGCCGTGGCACGCGGCCAGACGTTACTTTTCGTTGGCCACGGCCCGGGGTCCATTTGACCACGCTTCCCGGGACCTTCCCCCGGCTAGCCCGGGAAGCGTGGTTCAAACGAACCCCATGTGCCGATTGACCGTGGTCAACATCTGGCGGCCGCCAAACAGACGTACGGGACACGGTGACCCCAGGTGGGTATTCACCGTGGTTCACCGTGTCAACGTCACGTCTGAAGACACCCAGTATGGTGGTATACTTTGCTTTTCAACCTACTCTTATTCCTGGTCCTATTTAGAAAGTGAAACAATCAAAACAGTCTGCTTGCATTAAAAGAAATCCTTACAACTAATTTGGCTTTTCATTGAAGCAAATGAGTTTATTAATGGAAAGTAAAAACAAGCTTGCTACCACAGCTTTCCAGAGAATGAGAAGTCGCATGCCAAAGTCCTTCCTTATTTAATCATGCAGAGGGGTAGATGATGACTGTCAAACTCTTACATGTAGAATCATAGAATCTTAGGAGTTGGAAGGGACCTTGAGTGCCCTCTAGCCCAAGCCCCTGCTAGGATGCAGGATGATCATGGCTATTATGGCTCTTTTGTTAGTAAAGTCACTGTTCTGCATAAGGGACTAGGAAAATGGGAACAGTAGAAACTTCCTTGATTTTCTTCTCTGATAAGTCATTTCACACCACTAATAGCATTGATATACTTTATTTTAAAGTACAGAGGAATCCAATGATAATCTAGACTCAACAACAGAGTTCAGTGAAGAAGCTTCAGGAAATAAAGCTGGAAAAAGTAAGTTGTATTCTTTTAATCTAGGATCAGTCATTAACTTATTGCCCATCTGAATCGCTCAGATTGACTCAAACAATGTGCACAGAGTCTACAGATTTTTTTGCCGTGACCCATGCATGGCCATGAGTGGGTTCTGTGGGTCATGGGAGCGCACATCCCCCACCTGCAAATGGGCATTCAGGGGAGTGGTTAATGGGTGGCACTGGCTATGCATGGTAGCAGCTCATTTCAAAACACCCATAGACAAGGAACCTGTTAGAATGAGGTGGGTAAACGTTTCCCTCTCGGAGGCTTGTTACAAAATAGTACCAACTTCAAGGGCTGCATAGAAGGTGGGGGCGCATAAGGTGCGCTCAGAAAGAGAAGGGGCCCAGGTCTCGGCTCTGTCCCGTGCTTGTGTACATGCCCGCCCCTCTGCGCCATTACCCTAGCTTTGCCTTTCAATGCTTGGGGGTAGGAACTGGATCCAATAACCGGAAAGGGGGCAAAGAAAAGCTAGGCGCAGGCCACATTTGACCCCCGAGCTCAACGTTGCCTCACCCCTGCGTTAGAAAATAAGGACGGGCAGCAAAGCTAAGTTACTGTAGCCTCCATTTTTCACAGCTGATTTTGGGCTAAAAGTACAAAAATGGTTCCCAGGTACAGTTACAGGCTTTCTAATGATTAAGCTCTTTGTCCCAAGTGTTTTGTACAACCCAGTGGTTAAAACAATATGTTCCAAAGGTGTAGAATCTGCATGAGACAGAAAAGGAAAATAATTGTAATCAAACACCATTTATCTTAAGTCTGATCTAAACTCCCATTATTTTAAAACCAGATTTAATTCTTGCTCTCGGTGATTCAAATTGAACTTCTTGTTCCTTTCAGTCTCCCCCATTTTCAGCTGTTATGACACTCAACCAGATTGACCAGTGCAGGATCAGTGGCTTGTGTGTCTTGTGCAGGGGCAAGTGTGTTCTGCATAATATGGGTAAAACAGAGCATATTTTTATTTACTACAACAACTCTGTACACAGATGCTAGGAAACAGTTTCTCTCGCAGACTCCTTTGCTAGGAGATTCCTTGCTTGAGCAGAGCCTGATTTGATTGGTGTACGTAGATTATGATCCTCATGCTAACAGCAAAGGCATGAATCCCATTCAAGTGACTGGGATTAGCACACCCAGTAACTACTAGAGCATATGGCATCCCGGGGGGTGGGGGGATCATGCCAGTACTGCCAGAGGCTTTATAATTCAGGTATAACAAAAGTTAAGTCATAGAATCAAAGAGTTGGAAGGGATATCAAGGGCCAGCTAGTCCAACCCTATTTGGATGCAGGATGACCACAGCAACAACATCCCTGACAGCCTCTTTTTGCAAACCTCCAGCGATGGAGACGCACCAACTTCCCTTGGCAGCTTGTGCCATTGCTGCACGACTCTTACTGTTAGAAAGTTTTTCTTTATATTTAACCAAAGTTTACCTTTCTCTAACTTGAACCCATTATTTCTAGCCCTGCCCTCTGTGTAACCATGAAGAATAGTTCCTTGCCGTCTTCTTGGTGGCAACGCTTTAGCGATTTGAAGACCGCTATTATGCCTCCTCTTAATCTTCTTTTCCCATTCTGTTCCTTATTTCCATCTTTGCCTTTTTAAAATCTCCAGTTTGTTTCACTCTCCAACCTTGCCTCCAGAAACTCAATCTCTTCTCAATTTCACCCCTTCCTTGCAATCACTTGAATGCTGCTTTGTAATTTGTCCTTTCACCTTATATGGTATTTGACTTGTCCATTCTTTTTTTAGTTTGACTACATTTGCATAAGTCACTGTATACCCTTTTGTTAAAACAAAATTAAGGTATAAAATAGAAGAAAGAATTTGGTTCAATATATTTTGAATTAGTGACTTCAAAATCACCAAACTCTTACGGTATCTATTTCAGATTTGAACAAAACCAAGAAAGGAAAATATCTAATAAACTTGAACAGAGCAAACATACTTGACAATCCATCGGCCATCTCCCATAACTCTTCTAAACGTAAGAGTGGATTCTCTAGAATCTCCGCAAAAGCAACTGATTTAAGCTCATTCACAAGTCCTCCATCTTCTCATGTGCAAGCTGAGAGAAACAAAGCTTATAGGAAAGGTATTCTTAAAGGAGAGACCTCTGTCTTGTGCAGTTCTTCAGTGAAGTTTGAAAGCCAAGATGAAGATACAAGTGCTGGCTACGCATCAGGCTTGAATGACTTTGCTGACTCCCAGAAAAATGGAGGTGACTCCAGAGGTCTCTGTAAGCCATCGAAATTCAAAAAGCAAAAGCTGCCTTGTACATCCACTAGAAAGCTTTTAGACTCCAGTAGTCGATCTAGAAAGCTTTTGGGTCCAAGATCAAATTTGAGTTCTAGGAATATTCTGTTATACCGAGAGGAGAAAAGAAATAGTGAAGAAAAGAGAGAGTTACATGGGAAAGTGAATTCTGCTTTCTCAACAGCTAAGGTGACAAATACACAAAGACCAGTGGTAAAAGAAGAACAAAGAGGTTCTGTTACGGCACCGAGATGTGTCATTCATCGTGCAAAAACCAATAGCATGGGGAACAGCACTCATCAGAACATTAAGGCTACAGGAAAAGCTCAAAGTAGCCAGTGTCAAAAAGAGAGAGATTCATCAGCAACAGGAAAAAACACTGTATGCCGAAAGCTCAGTTTCCAAAATCTACAGCAGAAGCAGCTGTCCATAAATACTGAACAAAACTGTGATCACGTGAACAGTTGCAGCCTGGACAATCGTAGATTCCCTGACAAAAGTAGTGAAGATAGCATTAGGACCATTGCCTCAGAAACGGAGTCTGTAGGAGCTGCAGCACATCTTCAAGAGAACCCGAATGAAGAAAGTATTCCTACGGACACACGTGGTTCATCTTCATTTCTCTATCAGATTTTCCTGGAAATGGATCAAGATGCATCAAGTCTGCACAAGTCTAAGGATATGGACTACAGTTTGGAAAATTAAAATATACAGCAGTCATCTAACCAGCTATTCAATTTAAATGCGTCAACAGAAGGCACGGTAATTCAAGACGCTGCCTGTAATATGCATGCACATGACGCTACTTTCATGGATTCTTGTGATGAACCAAGAGAACATATTCCAGACACAGCTCAGCGTCCTTGCATCTGCTCAGAGGAACAAAGGAACTTTGTGTCTGAAGCATCTGACGAAGAACAAGACAGCGTCTCAGGCTTTTCTGTTACAGTGACTACTATTTCCAGCGCTTCCAGTGAACGCTCTGAAGACGAGTTCTCTGTATCCTCTACATCTGGCAGCCTGAGTGCTAGATCACTAGTCAGCATGCAAGAACAGATGGTAAGAGCTTGGAAATGTTGTTACAAATGAAGCATGATTCCTCAATTGTTTAGGCAACAGTGGATGTTTCTGTTTCAAGATATGTTTAATGAGTTGTAAATATGTTTGAAATCATGGGAGACCAAGGTGCAGTTCTTTGGTCAGACAGTAGTGGCACTAGCACTTGGCACAGAGGTTAGTTCCATTGAAGCGAATGGACTCTCACCCACATTAAGCGCTAATTCAAGCACTATCTACCCAGTGGATCCTGTCAGGGACCCGAGTTGATTGCACCAAAAAATCTTAAATTCTGCAACCAGTGAAGCCAAATTCTGCAAATGTACCATGAGCATTAGTATTAGCATAATTAACTTGATTTGTATAACTATGCATGCTGGGAAGCAAATTTGCAATAGGTGTGACATAGAATCACACACTTGCTAATCAAACACAACTCAAATCCTCTGGAATTTCAGCACCTCCCTCACGCAAACATAGGGCCTTCAGACTCCACCCACCCACAATTCATCTCCCAGGGGCCTATTTACCCTCGGGTCATGGTCAGGCCTGGCTGATTCTGCGAGGATTGGCTGATTCTGCGACAATCACTGCAAATTGCAGCAACGCAGTCAACTCGGGTCCCTGATCATGCTGCCCATGCAAAATTGCCAGTTACAATTTTTGTCTCCTCTAAAAAAACCAACGCATTTAAACATCTGTAAATAGGAAAAAGAGGTATGCTCATAATGGATTCTAATACTTTACTGTCAGTACCAAAACAAATTTTGCCGAGTTTTTTTTTTAAAATTTATTTATTGTGGTAGCTGATGACACATACAGGCTGCTTCTGGAATCAGTTGTACGTTTAAAAACCCAGCTCTGCTAGTGGCCTTCACATAGAGTGAAAAAAGACTTCCTTTTGTTAGCGGAAGATTCGACACAAACAAAAGGAAGCACTTTTGTACTCAACGTACAATTAACTTGTGGAACGTGTTACCAGAGAACGTTGCGAAAGCCAGTAGCAGCTGAGTTTAAACAAGGATAAGTTCTTGGAGGATAGGTCCATAAGTGGCTCTTAATCAAGTTGGTTGGGGGAGGCAGCCTCTGATTGGTCAGGAACTGGGAGTGAACAGCAGGGAATGGATCACTCCTTTATGATCTGTTGGGTACTCGTCTGAAGCATCTAAGGGTGGCCACTATCAGAGACAGGATGATGGGCTTGATGGATCATTGGTCTGACCCAGTATGGCACTAATGTTCTTACTCTCCAGGCAGTGAATATATATATATACACCTCTTCATGTGAACTAGTGCCTCTTGTCTTTTGTATTCAGTTGAAACATTATTTAAATTAAAAACTGGCCATCTTATGCCATGCTATACAATTGAGTTGATGCTCTGCTCTTTTAACACTGGTATATTTGACTCAAATTTTCATAGTTGTAAAAGAAGAGTTTGCTGATCTCACTCTAGCAGAAGCCTCTATTTACCCTACCGGATTTTGTAGCCTTTATTTGCCATCCTAGTTGTTGCTGCTGCTGTTGGGGCTACACTGCTGATAACTTTCCGCTATGAAGTTGTTAATATGGGCACAACACAGGGGACAGCATGTGATGGACAGTGATTTTGAGATTTGGCCAAAGTGGCCATTTCTGCTGCATATGCCTGATATTGGAATAGCAGGGATGCAGATATTCAGGACCAAGAATAATTAGCTAATCAGAGGTAGTGGCACATTTGGCAGCACCTTGCCCTCACAGCATCCGTTCACCCACAAAATAAGGGGAAAAAAAGATTTCCATGTACAGCAGCGTTTGAGGGCTGTCGTTTACTCTGAAAAGCAGATACAGTTCCTACAGAGACAGTGTCGTAGCCAGAGACGCCATCAACCCAATGCAGTGTAAAAAGAAATGTCCCCTCCTCTTCTGTTCAACATAGGTCCATAAAATAAGTCCATTGACTCCATTTTGCAGCTGGAGAATGCGTGAAGCCAACTATGTAAACGGAAGTGCTCTGTAATAACTGCAATGGCCTTCAGTCCATTTATTCAGACTCAGGGAGCGATCTCCCTCGTGTCCACTAGGAAGCAGCATAGACTTTCCACTGGGCATGCATAGAACACGCCTTCGCTTCCCAGTCGAAAGTCTGCCTCTGTTCCGATAGGACGCGCAGCAGACCTTCTAGCCCTCTTTTCTCCTTCCGAGAGAGGGGTTCAGTTTTTGTCAGGCGCTACCACCACGCTAAAGCGCCCAACGGAGTTTTTTAGATTGAGCGGCCTCCCACTCCATCTCTCTCCCGGTGCTGGCCCCTGGGTACGGCCCGGGTGTTCAGGTACTGAGGGTTCTGCCTCTGGGTACGACCCTCCAGGACACTTACCTGAAATGGCGGAGACCACCAAAACTCGCAGGGCGGCCGCCCTCCGAGCCGCGGCACGCCAAGAAGGTGCCACTTCGCCCCGGCGCGAAAGTGAAACCACGCTGGATCTTCCCGCCCAGGCCGCTGCCCCCGCTGAGCAGACGGAGGAGTTGCACGGCACCATAGAGGACGGGCAAGAGGAGCTGGAAATTGTGGAAGAGGAGGAGGCAGCTACTTCTGCCTCCTCACAAGTAAGGGGGGAGCACGCTATGGAGTCCTTTCAGAGGCTCCAGATGGCTCAGGTCTACGATGGGAGTTTTAGCGCGCATTGAAAGCAATCAAAAACGCAAGCGAAAACCCCAGCCCCCCCCTTCCTTTAAAGGGGATTCTAAGAGAGCCGTCAAGGGCAAGCACAAGAGCCCCTGTAAGCAGGCTCGCAAACATTCCCTTAAGGACCTCCTTGGGTCTTCCTCGGAGAACGAGCAAGGCAAGCCCCCCTCAGAGGAAGGTGAGCTATTGCCCTCCTTTTCAGACTCAGAATCTGCCCCTCTACCCCCGCAAAAAAAGCGCAAGGGCCACGCTCGAGCCAAAGCCCCTCTGCCCGTAGCCTCCTCCCCCTTGGAGGATTCAGATAATAATGATGGCTACTTTTCGGGGGAAGGGGATCACAACACCCCTGAATGGGAGGAGATCCTGGCAAAGGGCCCCAAGGATGTGGGCAGAGAACTCCCTACTGATCAGGGCCCCAAACTCCTTAAGAGGGCGGAGAGGGTACTCAGAATCACTCCGAGTACCCCCAAAAAGGGAGACTCTGATTCCTCCTCTGAGGGCGAAGATTCTGACAGGGACTATATTCCCAGGCTCCACAGTGGCAGCAAGGGGGTTACCCTAGATCGGGCCTTTGAAAGAATCATTAAGGCCCAATGGAAACAGCCTACTAAGGCGACCAAGCCCTATACACGTTCACCAAGCAGAGTGACCCCATATTCAAGCCTTCCAGGGTAGCCGCAGTAGCCGCCTCCCTTGCCTGCCAATCTGTATTCCCCTCATCAGAGGACCTTCTGCCTAAGGACCCCACTGACAAGGGAATTGAAATAGGACTTATGAGGCATTATCATATACTCTTCAGATGGCTACCACCGCTTCTTATGCCTCCAGAGCCATCATGAAGTGGTTCAAGCTGGCAAAAGATGCAAACATTTCAGCCTCGCTCTCACACAAGCTTGCTGACAATGTCACCCTTGCCCACACTTTCCTCATGGATGCCTCCATGGACATAGTAACCTGGGCAGCCAGGGGTATGGCGGCAAACATGGCAGCCCGCCACCGACTATGGCTCCATTCTTGCCATGCAGATGCACACGCCAAAAATCTACTAGTAAACAGCAGATTCGGGGGGGGGGGGGGGGGCAAACTATTTGGTCCTGCACTGGACAAGGCTCTCTCCGATGCCTCTAAAAAAGAAAAGAAGCACTCCCTTAACCAAGTGCAAGAATTAAAGAGTTTCTTTCGTCCCTTACAGAGATTCAACCAGGGACCCAAATGGACCTTTTCCTCGTACAATGCATGGAGCTCCCAACAACGCGGTAGAGGCCACAGGGGATGTGGATCAAAATCTGCCAGGTCAGCTACACACTCCACTTACACCAGACGCCCCGGGTCGCCTTTATGCAAGCAGGAGTCCTGACTCCTTTGTGCCCTCCTCCCCCGGCTCCGAGGAAGGCTCCTACACTTCGCTCGGCAGTGGAGCCAGGCCACTTCAGACAGCTAGGTCTAACAAACAGTAACAAGAGGATACTCCATCGAATTCAAAACCAGGCCAAGGGAATTCTTCCGCATTTCCCCTCTTTCATGCATCACCAGCAAACACGAGGCAATGCGGTCCGAAATCGACGGATTGCAGAGTATGGGTGCCATAAAAAGAGTGCCATGGCACGAGAAGGGAAGGGGGCTCTACTCGATCCTCTTCCTTGTACAAAAGAAAAGCGGAGAATGGAGAGCAGTTTTGGACCTGAAGCGCCTCAACAAGTCCATCAAGCTCCAGAGATTCAAGATGGAAACCTTGACCTCTATCTCCTTAGCCATCTCGAAAGACGATTGGCTCTCTTCCTTGGACCTAAAAGATGCATACCTCCACATTCCCATTCTCCCAGCTCACCACCAATGGCTCTGCTTCGCATACAACAACCAGCATTGGCAATACCGGGCACTCCCCTTCAGTCTGGCCACAGCACCCAGAACGTTTACCAAAATCTTGATTCCCCTCATCGCAAATCTCCGGCTCGAGGGCATAGCCGTCTTTCCTTATCTAGACGACATCCTGATTCGGGCGGCGTCTTGAGATCTCACTCAGACCCACCTTCAGCGCACCATCTCTTACCTGGAGTGCCACAGATTTCAAATCAACCGAGCCAAAAGTCACTTGACTCCCAGTCAACACGTAGAACACCTGGGAGTAATATTCCATACCCGCCTAGACAGGGTATTCATCCCACCCTCTCGACAGTGCAAGATCAGGAACCTCATAACTTCCATACGGACGCAACCGCGCCCTTCCCTGCGAACTCTAGCATCCCTGCTCGGATCCATGATATCCTGTACCCGACACCTTCAGTGGGCTTGGTTCCACGCATGCAGCCTACAACAGTTGCTTCGGCCCTGGCAAGTGCAAATAATCAACAACTGTCCGGTATCTCTCTCAATCCCGACCGAGACCCTACTCTCCTTCAGCTGGTGGGAAGACCTGCACCGTTTCCTGCAGGGCGTTCCCCTAACAGAGCCGCGGAAGATCATACTAACAACGGATGCCAGTCTCTCCAGATGGGGAGCCCACATCGGAAACAACCTAACACAGGTGGCCTGGTCAGCCACAGATGTCACACACAGCATCAATCGGCTGGAGCTCAAGGCCATTCGACTAGCCCTCCAACCTTTTACCACCCTACTGGAGGGTTGCCATGTGCTCGTCTTCACGGACAACACCACAGCCATGGCTTACGTCAGCCATCAAGGGGGCTCCCGGTGCAAGACACTACACAAGGAAGCCTCCCGCCTGCTGCGTTGGGCAGAGTCTCACCTACTCTCTCTCTCTCAGCCCTCCACAATGTCGAGGCGGATTGGTTGAGCCGCCAGGCCCTGGATCCAGGGGAATGGGCCCTCAGCCCTGCCACATTCCAACTCCTCATAGAGACATTCGGCACCCCGATCCTCGACCTATTTGCCTCCCCGACCAACCACAAGTTGCCCCGATTTTTCAGCAGGAACCCGCATTCCAACTCTGAAGCCCCCGATGCTCTCAGCCATCAGTGACCTCCGGGCTTGCTCTATGCCTTCCCTCCGTTTCCCTTACTCAGCCGAGCGATCCGCAGATGCAAGCTCCAGCGAGCCACTGTGATATTCGTAGCCCCCTTTTGGCCTCGTCAGCCATAGTTCACGGACTTGCTCACCCTGTCACACGGCAACCACCTCACCTTACCTGTCACACAAGACCTGCTGTCACAGGGACCCCTCCTTTACCAGCAGCTGTAATTCCTGAAACTAACAGCATGGCTGTCAAGACCCTAACTCTTCAGGGTCTAGGCTACTTTGACTCTGTCATATGCACACTTCTGGCTTCTAAGTGAAAATCTACCCAACGCATATACCAGTGTACTTGGAAGGTCTTTGTGGGCTGGTGCCACTCTAGACTTGTCCCCTCTCAATCCCACTCTATAGGTCAGGTCCTCCACTTCCTCCAAGAAGGGTTAGACAAAGGCCTACGCCCCAATACCCTGTCCAGACAGCTGGCCGCAATTGATAGTACCCTAGGGGCTTCTGCTAAACCACGCCTTTCGGCCCACCCTCACATACGTCAGTTCATTAGGGCCACCCGTTGAATTTCAGCACCAGTAGTACACAGGTTCCCTACCTGGAATCTCAACCTGGTTCTTAAGGCTCTAATGGGGCCTCTGTTTGAACCCCTGAACCAGGTTTCCCTATTCTATCTCTCAATTAAGGTGGCCTTCCTCATAGCCATCACCTCGGCCAGACGTATCTCCGAAATTTGGGCTCTGTCGGCCGATCCTTCCCTCTGCTCCTTCAGGAAGGAATCGGTCTATCTTCGTCTGGATCCCTCCTTCCTCCCGAAGGGTTCCTCCCTCTTCCACCTCTCCCAAGATGTGGTCCTGCCTTCCTTCTGCCCTCGGCCCTGCCACCCTCTAGAGAAACTGTGGCATTCTTTAGACGTGCACAGGGCTCTAAAGATATACCTGCATCGTTCTGCCCCCTTCAGGCGTTCATCTGGCCTCCTATAGCAAGCTATCATCCCCGTCACCGGGGCAAGGCCTCCAAGTCAGTCATTGCCGGCTAGATCTCAGCCTGCATCGCCAAAGCGTACAAAGCTTCAGGCCTCCAGCCTCCCAATCCCATCCTGGCGCACTCTACCGGGGAGCAGCCACCAATTCGGTGTTCCTCTCCCGGGCCCCTCTAAGTGAAATATGCAAGGCAGCCACCTGGAAGAGCCTGCATACGTTTACCAAACACTATAAGATTGATCTGCACCAATCTGCCAAAGCCGCCTTTGGCAGGCGAGTGCTGCAGAGGGTACTAGGGTCTTGTTGAACCTGCTTTCCCTCCCTGCTGAATAAATAATACTGCTCTGTTATCTCCCTGGGTCCAAATAAACAGACTGAAGGCTATAAAAAGGGCAATTGGGATTCTTACCTGAGAATTGCCCTTCTGTAGCCTTGCAGGGAGTTTATCCGGCCCACCCAGGCTGTATTGTTGAGTTTCCCCCTTAGTGCTGGGGGGATTAGGGTTTAGAGTTTTATTAACATTACTCCTCGAAGTTTCAGGGAAGGCTTGTTTATGCTTCTTTCAGACTACGGATACTTCGGCTGTGATACTCCTGGGGAAGTGAGGGCGCGCTCTCCCTACGCATGCCCAGTGGAAAGTCTATGCTGCCTCCTANATACTTCGGCTGTGATACTCCTGGGGAAGTGAGGGCGCGCTCTCCCTACGCATGCCCAGTGGAAAGTCTATGCTGCCTCCTAGTGGACACGAGGGAGATTGCTCCCTGAGTCCGAATAAACTCCCAGCAAGGCTACAGAAGGGCAATTCTCAGGTAAGAATCCCAATTGCCCTTTCTATTGGGTCTACTTTCAAACAAATATTTCCAACCAGGACCCATCCAAAGGTATCATTGCATTCTTTTCATCCTAGGAAGGGAGTATTCTTGCTGATCTAGAGGAGGAGGAGGAGGAGTCTGACTTCAATACAGAAGCTCTTGTTCAAAGAGTTCTAGATGAAATGCAGAAAAACAGCACCATGGAGAAAGCAAGGTGGTACCAGCAGAACACCTTCCATTTGAGGTAATATTTAATTCTATCAGCAAATAATAATTAGCCTGTCTAGTTAAAGCCAAAACATTCGAGGTATTTTGGCTTTAAATAGGAGTTAAACACCAAGGGCCTGATGAAGGCTTCTTTATACTAGTATGACAGTAGCTTAACTTTAGAGAAATCCAAATTTATAAGGCCACTTCCTTGCTATGTGCAAGTGACAGAATTGTGCTACTGAGGATCCATTACCAGCAAGAACCAGCAAATCATCCAGGCAGCAATCCTGAAACTGCTTATGAGCTCCTAAGTCCTGTTGACTTCACCAGGACTTAGGGGTTTGCAAGTGTTTTCAGAATTGCACCCCCAGGCTATGCAACTGGAAACCAAGTCAGAAACAGGCCTCATTAATGGAGGGTCTGATATGCTTTGCCAAAAACACGAGAAAATAGCTAGGTAATTAAATAATTTGCTATACCAATATAAATAGACAACCAACAAATTATAAAGCTCACTGCAATACAAAAAAAATAATCTATAAAATCAAATCCCGACATGTTTCAAATAAAATACTTTTCACTGGGGATTCTTCACAAGCTCACATTAGAAGACCAATGGTAAACTATCAGCAGCGAGTGCCATATTGAATGCTTGGAGGCTGCTTTGCAGACCCATTTTTTAAAATGTGAATGAGGGGGCACTTTTACAATCAGGCTTGAGGCCATAGAGGACCTTTTAAAGATGTATTTACTGACCCAAGACATTTACTGACTCAAGACACTGCTGATAATTTACCATTGGTCTTGTATTGTGAGCTTAGGAAGAATCCTCTGAAGAAGAGTATTTTACTCAAAACTCTTCAGGGTTTGATTTTATAGATTTTTTGGGGGGGTATTACATTCAGCTTTAATTTATTATTATTATTATTAACAAACATTTATATAGTGCCAGCAGTGTACCTGGCACTTTACAAAGTAATAAAATAGACACGGTCCCTGCCCCTAGGGCTTACAATCTGAGAGACAGGAGCTGGGGGAGAGACTTAGGAAGGGGAACAGAGGGAGAGACAAGGGGTCTAACATTCATGAAGATGCGAGGTCTCAAGTGCACGTACTTGGCTTGGTTACGATGAGAATGACAGCAGGCAGGTCCATGTTGCAAGGATAAGGGTAAACCGATCGTAGGTATAGGAATAGTGGCTCAGCAGGATAAAGAGTCAGACAGAGCAGAGCGAAAGAGGTGAGTTTTAAGGAGAGATTTGAAGGTATGAAGGGAGGGGGCAAGGCGGATGTGGACAGGGAGGGAGTTCCAGGCATGGGGGGCAGCAAGTGAGAAGGGACGAAGGCGCTTAGGGGAGCAGGGAAGGCGTGGAAGGGTGAGAGAAGGGACAGAGGAGGAGCGAAGTGCACGGGCTGGAGTATGGAGGGCGATAAGTGCAGAGAGGTAGGGGGGAGCAAGGTTGTGAAGAGCTTTATAGGTGAAGACTAGGAGCTTGTGCAGGATTCGTTCAGGAAGGGGAAGCCAGTGAAGCGAAGAGAGGAGGGGCTGCACATGGTCGAAGCGACTGGCGAGGTAGATGACCCTGGCAGCAGAGTTTTGGACAGAGATGAGGGGAGAAAGGTGAGACCGGGGAAGGCCAGTGAGAAGGAGGTTACAGTAATCGAGGCGAGAGATGACCAGAGCATGAACAAGAGTTTTGGCAGACGAGACAGAGAGAAAAGGGCGAATCTTAGCAATGTTATGGAGGGAGAAGCAACAGGATTTAGCAAGAGAATCAATAAATTTGTTAGTGGTCTATTTATATTGTTGATTGTTTATTGGTATAGTAAATTATTTCATTACCTACCTATTTTTTGTGCTTGCTGTTTTGTGTTGCTGGGTTCCCCTCATTTGGGTGTTCTGCCTCAGCTCTCCTAAGCACCATCTTGATCTTTTCTGAGATAGCAGCTTGCTTAGCTCATATGCTGGCTTTAATCTTGGTCACATACAATGTATGAAATGCATGTCATTGATTTTCACACAGCTCGACAGGGGAAGAGGCAAGAACAAACTTGGATCATGCAACTGGCAGCATCAATGCCAGTCAAGTATTATATTTCTCATCATTTTAACATGCAAGGTATTGATATAAAATACATAAAAATAAAAACCTGAACATGCAGTGCCACATACAAATGTTAGTGTTTTCTCCTGCTTTGAAGTTCAAGTTTAAATATAATTGTAGCTATTGCTTTGTTAATGGATGTTGAACTGCACTAACTTTGTTTAAAACCATGTTTGTTACACTCAAGCTTCTCGTAACCAGAACTAGGACTTTTAAGGTTTTAGGCCGCGATCCACAAACCTCTTACTTCAGAGTCCCATTGAAGCCCTGTGGGGTTGTGGCAGTACTCATTAAAAGTCACATTCTTAGTCACCAAACAAAACCTTTCTATGGATTTTTCAAACCAATTATGATTCTGATGAACTTGACCATCCCTAGCAACCAGACTGAATTATGCTTAGCTCCTCTCATCCGTTGCTAGACTTCATCAACATGCTTATTTTTCCTCCATTGTTCTAAGTAAAAGAACTCCCATTTCACTCAGTTGGAACAGGGCCGCCCCACGGGTTTATGGGGACTGGGGCAGGTGTGTTGTTGGGGGCCCCCTACAAGGACCCATGTGCATGCATGGGTCCTTGTGAGGGGGGGGGCAGGAGGAGGAGGAGGAGAGAGGGGACGACCACTTGTGAGATTTCTTGCTTGCCAGGATCTTTTTTACCACTTTGTCATCTTCACTCTAAGCAGGGACCCCAGCTTTGCGGGGGGCTGGGGGAAATTGCCCCCCCCCCCCCCCGGGCAGCCCTGAGGTGGAAGCAGAATCTCAGACTAAGTTAGTTTAAGCAACAATGAATAATGGATACCAAATTTTTTAAAAATAAAAGCACAAAACAGATCAAGCACACCACATCCATAGTAGTGAATCAATTTCTATTTTCACATGTATTAGGAAAACAACAAATTGTTACTATTTTTGAAAGCATGCTGTAACGGCATGCAAGACCCCAATCTTGCAAGCTGATCTGCATAGGATTCGCCCTTCGTGTATATGTGGAACAGCACTGACTGTAATGAAGTTTTATGTATATAGATCATCTTGAAGGGGCCTAAATATCATTTATTGTAAAATTCCTTTTTGTTCCACAAAGATGCCTGTCTGCAAATAGGAGGGAAAAAATAAAATGGAAATACTATTTGGGTCCAGTCCTGCGAGACCTTCATGCACAAACCTCCCACTGTAGCCTCTGAAAGCTCTACGTGCCTTGTGGTTTGATTTGCCTCAATATTTAGACCCCAATCCAGCAAAGATTAACACTTCTTGTTAACTTATGTACGCAACTCCCTCCAGGCAATGAAAACCATACAGTTGATGGCAGAAATCTATGCAGCGAAGTCTTAGCCTAGCTGTAGCTAATGGGAGCTTTGTTATAGACTTCAAAGAAACTAGTATTTCATCCACAGGTTTTAAGCCGAAATATGTGTCTTGTCCCATGATCAGAGCCAAACTGATTTAACTTATGAGATCTACTCAGAATGTGCAATTTCCTAGTTGTGAAAGAAAATGATTTTCTCTTACATTAAACAATAATTGTTGGTGTGTAAATCACAGATCTGTTGAATTTTTTGATGTAACTAAATGTATTAATTTTAAAAATTATTTCTGGCTAATCTTTTTTTCTTCAAAAATGATAAAATAATTTCAAGATATGAGCCTTGTTTTATATTACTGTAGGAAAGGGTCCATTGGTGAGATGGGATATTCCCTGCAACAAGCAAATAGGATACACACAGAATACAAACAATTGGTATTCTTATCAGGACATGGTTATTCTGTTCTCAACAAAAAACCAAGTCTTCCCTTTAAATAAACAAGAGCTATCCAAGCAGCTGCTTACTACTCTCAAGGCAGCTGGTAATAATTGAGGTCCTTCTTCAGCAAGGAAGATTAATGTCTAAAGAGAAGTCTGGTGATGCCCAAACAATTGAATCAGTCCATCCAGGGTGAGCACAACAACAGAATCTTGCCTTAAATAGGATCTTTTAAAATAATAATAAAAAATTTAATAAATCATCACCACCACCGCAAAACCTGTAGCGTATTTAAATTAAATAAAGCAGTTTATAAAGGTAGGAAAACCAAAAAGGGTCAGATTCTTGGATAGGTGGAAGTTAGCATTTTTCAAGAATCTGATCGAAATGTTTAATAAAAACCAGTTGTTTTAAGAACTATCTGTAGGCGAGGTAAAAGGTTCATACCTGTTTATTACATGTTAGCTTTAAAAATATATAACATTCTAAGATTTGTGGTCTGAAAAATATAGTTACTTTGCATGTTAAAGATTAACCCACACCCCTGAAGCTGGTAAGTACGACCTCATAACAGGTTGCATGTTGTTCTCTACAAATTTTGCATAATATACACTTTTACCAGACTTACTGTACTAAGGACAAATCTAAGCAATGGAAGCAGAGTCTTCAAAAATATATATAGCATACTTGAGAAAAATCTGTTTGATAGAAACGTAGGTCCCTACTTTCTTTAAGCCAATAGCGTATTAAGGAGGTACTGCTATAAGAGTATCAAAGTTTCCAAATGTTACATTTCCATTTTGCTTTATGTGCACTTATTTTGCTTTATTGCTATATGTGGACCTGAGAGTTAAACACCGAAAGCACTGCAACATTCAAAACTCGGGCAGAATGAGATTTGAGTAACAAAACATCACAGGCTTAAAATGAGGACCAGAGGCTCAACTGAAGTAAATGACAAAGCACTATTAACTTCAGCTTTGCTATGGTTTTCGACAAAGATCTGCCCCCAGTGGTTTATTTTCCAGTGTTTGCTCATAATTCTTCTCTGTCTTGTTTCTGAAACACAGCAAATGTTCTAATGGATCACAGATATGAATGACCATAAGAGCCATTACAGAGCAAGTCTAGACTAAAAAAATATTTAGGAAATCTACTTCATATGAATGAAATGTTCCCCTCACAAATGCACTATTTCAACATAGTGACCTAGATACCTACAACGTTGCAGGATAAAAAGAGAATTGCAAATGTGTAAAACCGAGCAACTCCCCCACCCCCCATTCCTGAAGTACCATTGATAAATCAATGAGCAGATATTACAAGTGGTTTCAAAGCTAAAGCTGTGATCCTTCACAGGCCACTTACTCTGAAGTAGTCCCATTGAAATCCACCCACAGGACATCAATCGGCTACTTCAGAGTAAAGTGGTTTGTGGCTTAATTGCTCAGTTCAATAAGGCACATGCACTGGCAGGGCCATCACCACTTAAGATAGTCCTGGGCAAATTCTTCTCTAAAAGCACATTTTTACAGAAATCTCTAAACCCATGGAAAAATAGGGATTTAATGTCAACAATGACAGTAAATCTGGAGCAGCACAAACAGCCTTACCACAAAGTTTTAGTGCATGGTTAGTACAGCAATTACCTGATTCTGTCCAAACAGATTTAAGGTCCAAATCTTGCCAAAACTGCACATGCTTAACTAAAAGCATGTGACTAGCCCTACTAGAGACATAGGCTAGCTTGTGCAGAATGGTCTGCAAGACTGCATTCCAGAGTACTCACGCAGCTGTAGGCATATCAAAAATGGTTATGCTGCGATCCTCGGGGCATTTAAGCCTGCTGAAAGCTATTACTGGCAAACATCGCATTGAAGTACGTAGGATTTGCGCAAGCGTTACCAGCTAGCACTGATGCTAAATGCCCGTAAGGTCATACTGCCACTGTTTGTTTCTGCTGTAGACGCATTTCTGGAAGGTGTCTGGATGTTAACATTTGTCAAGTACGTAACAGGTTTCCAGAGTTTTTTTCTCAAGAATGCCTCTGAGCTTCAGTCAGCTTCCTTATTAGAAATAGTTTGTCACGGCTCTCCTGAAAAACAATTAGAATAAAGTACAGTAAATATACATATATGTGGAGAAAAATAAACCTGTTATTTCTAAGTTAATTGAAAAACCACCCTGCATAATAAAATCTGTGGAAAGGACACCATAACCAACACCAGGCTTCAGTAACAATTAATGCAAAAGATACACTACAGGTGGGTTTTCAAAAGCTCTCCGCATGAAGCTAACTGTTCCCATGGAAGCTAAAAGCACTGGCCTGGGAAAGAGGGGGACCAGAGTTGGGCCAACGCTAGGCACTTTGGAAAAGGTGGATACAATACAAGCCAAATAGCTACAGATTAATTTAGGCTTTGTTAGTGCCCTGTAGACCAAAACAGCAAATGTTGCCAAACCTCAAAAACAATTAGTTCAGGCCCTACATCAGTACTACATCCAGACATACAAATATCCCCAAAAGTCGGGTTTGACCTTAGATGGGAAGTCCCAGCCTTGCTGAAAATTATTTCCATGGTCAATAATTCATGAGTGTAATTTATCCCAGATTATCCTGGACAAAACAAAGGCTATGACATTCTCAGGACCTTAGTTAATATGGAGCTCAGTGGTTACATACAATTATTAAATTATTATTATTTATTTATATCCTGCCCTATCCCTGAAGGTTCAAGGCAGTTCACAACATATTAAAAAAGAAACACACGTAAGTGTTGAATTGAAATAAACATGAATATGAACTGGAATGTGTGTGGCTTATCAAGTACTCTCTTAAAACTAGTTTTTAAAAAAACCAAAACTCATAACTGAGGTCTACTGCATTGTAAAGAAATGGTTAAAAAGCCCATTCTGAGCTGGTTTCTAAAACAAAATGCAGGGAAGAGGGAAACATCCTTCCCAGCATACAGGAACAAGTGCAGTCCAGTGGATATACTGGACTGGTAATCCTCCCAGTGTGTTTGTCCTGTGATGAGCACAGTGGAGACCAATCTTATGCAATTTCCCTAATAATATAAATAGACATATAGGGCGCAATCCCATAGCCTGTGGATCCCGCGCAGAAGCTGCGCACGCATGTGGTTTCTGCGTGGTATAATGGGCCATCAGTGGGGATGCGCATGGTTTGCGCGCACGCGGATCCGCACAGCATCCACAGGCTATTGGGTTGAGCCCATTGCCATGGGCATGAGGGGGCGGCTAATAAATGTAACAAAATTAATAAAATAAATAAATAAATTGCACTGTGGCCATATTTCTCAGCACAGATTTGCCAAAGCCAGACCTCCCAATACACACAAAGTCAATTTGTACTCCATTGAAGTCACTGGGAATTTAGCCACCAACTTCAATGGAGCCGGGATCGTGCTCTGAGAGCAGGAATAAGAGGAATATGTAAAACAAATTAATTGGTTCTTTTTTGTATTTAAACAAGAAAATAAACAAAATCCCCATAGCAAACACGGCACAGCAATTTATTTGAAATTCCCAGGTTTTCTATCTCGACTACTGGTTTTGTTATGTGTCCCCATATAATGAGCACCTATTTGGAGAGAAAGGAGTATATTTCTTTGCAGACTTGATTGCTAGAGCAACACGGAATAACAGATTGATGGCAAGCAGAAACAAAAGCCTCATATTGGGTCTCACCATAACCAGCTGTTCCCTGAGTTGGTCAACGACTCGTTTGTGCGCTCCAGCCAACGCAATGAAATAAAACATAACGAGGCTGAAAACAACAGGAGACAGTACAACACGTTACACCAGCTAGTCTAAAACACACAGAGAGCTCTTGCGTGGCAATTAAAAACAGCTAGAGCCCTGCACAAGCTCAAAGAGCAAGGCCCAGTCTGACCTGGACCGACCCAGGAAAGACCCGATTCCAATCCAGGCCAAAATGTTGTGCAGGATCAGGCTGCCTAACCCAAACCAAGCCGAGTGCAACAGCAAGCTCTCCACCCACCCTCCCCCATATCATTTGCTGTACTGGGATGACATGGCAGCATCTCGGCTCTCCTCAGTGTTTCAGAGGTCAGTAGCTGTTTGCAGCCTTCTATCAGAGAGGGAGGAAGGGAAGAAAATGTGTGGCTGGCTGGCCTGATGTTCTGGAGATGACCAGTTCCTACAGGGACTGGGGAGGAAGAGTAATGGACAGGGAGAGCGAGGCCAGGCTAGGGAATGTCTAACGTTTTAGAACTGACCCAAGCACACCATTCCCACTGCTTCCGAGTCACACAAAGGGCCAGCCCTCCCTTCCTCCCGCAGGTCACAACAGCCTGCGACCCAGAGTGCTGCACGCTGCATTCTTGGAGCCGCTGTGAATAAAAGCCACCCTTAAAATCTCTGCCTGAAACGACCCGAGCCCAAAAGGCCTTTGGAGAAGCATTTTCTGATCTGAACCGACACAGATGGTTGGGTCCCGTCAGGGTTGGATCAGGCAACAGGGGCTCTAGAAGAAGCACTAGCGCAGGGGGTGGGGAACCAAATACGGCTTAAAGCTAGTTTTTATTTGGACCCTTTCCAATTCCTGGATCTGGTCCCTGGCACCAGTTCTAGCCCCCCCCCAGCACCAAAAGACTGAGCTCAAGAGAAGGGATCACAGATGAGATCAAGCACAGAAGGATAGGGGACAGATCAGTGATGTGGACCCTCCCCTTCCTTTAAGTGCACCCGCCCCCAGCTTCTACACAGCCTTCAGAACTTGTACTAATTTTCAAAGTGACCCTGGAAGGGAAATGGTTCCCTACCCCTGGGCTAGAGCAATGGCTGTGTCCCCCCCATTTTGAGACTTAAATACTATGACTGCAGACAGCAACGCCTATCCTATATCCAGAGAACATTTTACTTATTTTTCCAACTTCCCATGCCATGACCACACAATGGAGGGTTTGGGAGCAGAGATAAGAAGTTGAAAAGGTGGCTGCAACTGAGTGGCAAGGGAAGGGAAGGGAGGGGGAGGCAGAAATACTAAAGAAAAGAACATAGAACCTGCCAAAAGGCAGCAGGGGTAAATAAATGCTTCACATCAGTTATGTAAGGAAAGAACTGAGGGCCAATCTTAGGCTCTTAGATCCACTGCTGCACCTGGATTGCCAGCTTGCCCCAGGCCTTACAGGAAGCCCTTGCCCCAGAAGGCTCAGGAAAAGCAGCCGAGTTCTGTCACTGCCACTAAGGCCCCCAAGCAGGAGCTTTCTGCAGCACTCTACCCTTGCAAGCCTTGCAGTGGGGTGGTTCCCACAGAACCACCTGCCCCCAGGGCCAGGAGCAGCACCATCTCCGCCCCTCCTGTGACAGAATCCTGTCATCACACCAGAACTCTGCTCTTGCCACTAAGGGACCAATGGCAGGGAAGGGAGGGAAGGTGACAGCAGGAACCTGGCGCTGGGTGGACACCGTCGCTTCACACCTAACGGGGCTCAGACCTCAGGACAAGTTCTTCTGTGATGTCCTGTCCTCTCTGTCCTGGCCCCGAGAGCCTGCTTCCCCATCCCCATCCCCATCACTAAGGCCAGCCCTAAGAGAAATGGAAGCTATAACTGCATGGACAAAAGCAAAGTGCAGAACCCCAGGAAAAACCCTGCTGGAACTCACCAGATTACCATGAAGAAAGGCACTGCAAAAGCCTCCGACGCAATGCCATTCAGGACCTTCCGCAGAGCTGCTGGAAACGTATGTATCGTATACGGAACAACATCCCAGGAACGGTTAAAATTAACAAATGGTCCACATGCTTTCGAGGAGCGAAGGCTATTGAAAAACCAACCAGGGAAGAGACACATCATTATAAATACGAAACTGCAACATAGGAAGCAAATCTCATTCCAGCTCTTCCAAACAGTCAATAGGTTTATATTTAAAACACATTTCTATTTATTTATTTTAAAACCTTGCATACATGCAATCACTGATAATCCTAGGCAGGTATATTCTAATTTATCAACCAATAAGGGTAGAAATAATATTTTATTGTATTTATTCATTCCACTTTTTACCCTTTCCTTTCCAAACAGGCTTAGAGCAGCTTACAACATAAAAACCAGCTAAAAAAATCCCCTTGCCCCTCCAACCTTTCCCCTATCCCCTCACCAGCTTCACCCAACCCTGCCTGCCAAATGCCTGGACCCAAAAAAAAGGTCTTGCGTCACTTCCAGAAGATGAGCTGGCTTTGCTCAGGCAGATCTCCAAGGGGAGGGAGTTCCATAATTGTGGGGAAGTCACCAAGAACACCTCTCTGCATGCCCTTGTTGTGAAAACGTCATGGGCAGACGGTACCCGCAAGAGGGTGCTCGGTCTACCACAGAGGCCGTGACAGAACAAAAGGGAAGAGGCGGTCTTTCAGATATCTGTGGCTCAAGCCGTCCAGGGCTTTATAGGTCAAAACCAGCACCCTGAATTATGCCCGGAAGGCTACTGGCAGCTAGTGCAGACTCTGGAGCACTGGTGTAAAGTGCTCCCGGCCACCCACCCAGACAGAAGGCGGGCCGCCGCATTCTGCACCAGCTGCAGCTTCCAAGCAGTAATCAGGGGCAATCCCACATAGGGTGCATTGTTGTAGTCTAGCCTCAAGGTTACAAAGGCATGGATGATGGTGGCCAAGTCCAAATCTGATCCCTCTCCCCAGATGTAGTTGGTGAAAAGCGCTCCTAGCCACCCGCAAGCTGGCAATCCAGGTGCAGCAGTGGATCTAAGAGCATCCCAACTTAGGCTGCAAACCTGAGTGACCAAAGGAGGCTGAACCCCATCAACAACAGGGGTTCCTATATTTCCCAGGTCACGGGGTCGGCCAACCATCATCACCTCGGTCTGGGTTGATTCAGCTTCAGTCAGCTACCCATGTCCAGTCCCCAATGGCAGCCAGGAACTGGGTAAGCACTGAGACCGCATGACCTGGGTCAGATGAAAAAGAGGGAGTTGGGTGTCCTCAGCATACTGATGACACTTCACTCCAAATCTCCAAACAATCTTGCCCAGGGGCCTCAGATACACATTGAACAGGAATGGAGACAAGGTGGAACCCTGAGGGACCCCCCCACAAGGGAGCTCCCAAGGGGACAATGAGCCACCACCCATCACCACACTGGTTTCTCCCAGCCAGGAATGAGTGGAACCACTCAAGAGCAGCCCTGTGAACCCCTGCCAGGTCACCCAGCTGTGTCAACACCACCCCATGATCAATGGCATTAAAGGCTGCCAAAAGATCTAACAGAATCAACATGGTACAAGATTACCCATATTGATTTTCAAGTGGAGATCATCAACCAAGGCCACAAGTACACTCTCAGTGCCATGCCCAGGACAAAAACCTGACATGATCCAGAAATCCAACATCATCAATATGTGCCTGGAGCTCTGAGGCAACCACCCGTTCAATAACCTTCCCTAAAAAGGGAAGATTAGAGACAGGGTGGGGCGATAGCTGGCAGGGGAGTCAACATCAAGAGATGGTTTCTTGAGCAGGGGTCGGACGACCGCAGCTTTGAGGTTATCAGGCACCCTGCCCTCCCTAAGGGAGGCACTGACAACCCATGCTAGCAACAGCCTCAATGTCTCCGGGCTAGTTTTCACTAGCCAGGACGGGCGTGGATCTAGTTCACAACTGGTCACCTGCAGAACTCCAAGCACAGTCTCCACATCAGCAGGCAAGACTAATTGCAGCTGATCCAAGCAAACTGGACAACACCGAGCCTTCCCAACTCCGAACTCTGCACTCAAACTGGCAGTTCCCAAGTCGTGCCAAATACGAGTGACTATCTGCAAAGTAGATAGCAGTTAATGACTCTAGCTCCAGGTGGAGCGCGCTAGGGTTTAATAAGCTATTCATCACCCAGAAGAACTCCACTGGATGGCACTTTACAGACGCTATGGCAGCAGTAAAGAAAGCTCTCTTTGCCACTCTCACAGCCATGGCATAGTCCTTCAAAAATAGTCTATGCTGCAGTTGGTCAGCTTCAGCTTGAGTTGAGCGCCACCTGCGCTCTAACCGCCTATCTGCTCGCTTTAGCAGCCTCAGGTCCTCCATATACCAGAGAGACCTGTGCTGCCGCAGCAAAGGAAATACACACCTGGGTACCACTGTATCGATGGCCCAGGTCAACACAGCATATCACAACTCAACTAGGCCATCGACAGAGAGACCATCAAGGTCAGTGGGTAAATCTCCCGGAGAGTTCTGGAATCCCATTGATCTGCTTCAAATTAAAGCAAAACAATATACTTAATAATTAGGAAATTGTTCTTTACTGTGTCATGCTGAGTCCCAATGGAATAAAAGCCAAGACGAGCCCAATCAGGAGCACCACCAGGAAGAAAAAGTTAGAGCTTGACGCTCTGAAAGGTCGTGTTGAAGGTCTACACGTATGCATTAAACTGATCTGGAGGGGAAGAGAGAGGAAGAGAGCTCAGCCACTTTCCCCAACACACTGGTGTCCCTTCCCTTAATTCACTGATCCCGCTTCTTTTCGGTGCAAAACATTTCACATTTCAGTAGAAGCCAAATGCCATCCACCATGTTGGGGTTGAGGTTACCCTGCTTGCTTTCAGAGTTCCATTCTGGACTCTGAATTCCATTCTGATTCCATTGGAATCAGAGTTTAGCTTTCATTTATGCACAGAACTCAAAGCAAGCATACAAAGCCTCTACGGCCCCAATCCAATGCTGTGTGGATCCCACACGGAGACGAGTGCGTACGTACACAGCCGAGTGCAACCCATGCAGAGCCACATTGCTGGCACATTAGGCCGCACGCAAACTGTGTACATGTGCAAGCGGCGATCCGCAGTTTTGGATTGCAGCCAATGACTTCAATGGGAAACTCATCATAGGATGGTGCCTTTAATTTTAATTCCAAAAGATCCATAAAAAAACCCAGCTATGAAACCCATGCTAGAAGGGTCTTGCTACTCAAAAAGGAGTAAATCTAACTGGTAGGGCAGGGTTTCCATAGTTCCTGAGATACAGGATCCATGGAATTGTCCCACTTCGAAAGCAATAGCATGTATTTTTGGTTTTGTTTAAGAGAACAGCAAATATAAAAGATTGGGGAAAACCTCTTGCTTTACACTCTCATGTTGGTAAATTTGTTGGTACGGCAAAAGTAGCTTCACAACAGTTTCATGTAAGATGGACAAATAATTAACCAGCGGCCGCAGGAGTCATTAAGCAGCTAATTTTCTACGTCCTTTCAAAGTCAAACATCTATCTTCTTTTTTTAAAACACGCAGCTTCCCCAAAGGCATACCATTGTGATTATCCCAATTCTTTGGTCTTTTAAAAAGTTTAACTCAAGACTAGTTTTGTTATACAAGTACCTAATTACAAAAAGTGTGGGAAACACACACAAATTTTATTTTATTTGACATGTTACCTTTTTAATGTAGAAGATAACAAAATATTTTATAGTTGCTATTGCAGGAAGGAGTGGGGAATAAAAGGTTCCAATCCAGCAGATAGTCTGCCCATAAACGATTTCCAGTACTTTGTCAGGTATTGCAAATTCCTGAAGCCCGCACCACTGAAATGCCTTCCATGAGGAATAGGTAACTATCAACCTAAAACACAAGACCGCTAGTTATAGACTCCAGGAATAAGACCAAATTAAGCTCATCAACGTGTTAAAAGTGCTTTCAGAGTTATAGAAAACATAAAATCTAAAACAAAAGCATATAGCAGTTTGCAGAAGCCAGAACTCCATCGCAGCAGGAAAATTCACAACTGGATAGGACAATTTTATTTTTCTTTTGGTTACTTGATAAATTACTATTATAATTAGTGGTGTTTTAAAAAAAAAAATATTAAAAGTTGAAAGCCATTTAGAAATGTAGAGGAACTAGGCCAATGATAAAAAGAGTGCCTATAAATTATTCTAAAATGCTCTGAATAAAGAATACTCATGAAGAGCTTACACTTACTTTCTTGGAAAGTCAACAAAGACCGTAATAGCAAAAATTATTATGAAGTCAAAGATCATCAGTTTATACATTTCCTGCCCAACTCGAGATTCCCAGCACTAAGAGAGAGAAAAAGAGAAGAGTCAGGGAAATGAGGATTCAGAGAATAAACATAGCTGCTACTGAGGAAAATAAATAAATCTGTTAGTACCCTAAAGCAACCGGCTTCAAGCAGCTACTAAAAGTTACAAAGGCAAAATTCCTATTAGCAAATTTTTTAAAGTAGCTAAATTTGTAGTTTTGATTAGTGTACTACAGCCACATATAGGCAATGAAAAAAATCAGTTTTACACTAAACGCTATAGGTAGCACTATCCCCCAGTCATGATGAGTAACCACTGGTTTTAAAGGTGTTGCATAAAATAAACCACCACCAGGATTGGGGGAGAGAAGCAGAGGGTTCCTCATGCGAGTATGGTGCGGTGCCAAGGAAATGCCAAGCTGTCCGTTGTGGACTGGGATCCTGTGAGGTAGTGGATTCTCTGAAACAACACACACTCCCCTGGGCATGTGGATGGTAAATCAGTTCCTAGCGTAAGCACAATAAAAGGGCCAAGTGTCAGATTAAGGACACCTTGCCTAGCATCTAGCAAAAACCTATACATCGCCTCCATCCCCCTCCAGGCTGCTGGAAGGCCTAGACCAAAGGTGGGGAGCCTTTTTTCTACCAAGGGCCACTTTGAAAATTGGTACAAACTCCGCAGACTGGATAGGATTTGGGACGGAGATGCTTACAGTCGTGCTCGGGATGGGGAAAGGAAGGGGAGGGCCTAGTTCATGGATCTGTACCATGGATCCATCCCCTACACTTGAGTACATGCCCTTGTCTCCAATTCCTTCCCCCAAGCTTGTTCTCTCAATGCTTGACTTCTATAGGAAAAAGACTGATGAGGGGTGCTGGGGAAAGTCTCATCCTGGTCACGCCTGCCAGCCAATCCTCCAGAGTCGGACGGTGCATGATGAATGTTTGACTGTGTTGGTTTGTTACACCCACTACTGCTGTAAGTTTAGGTTTCCCTTGGTCTTTAACCCTTGCCACATCCAGGCAACAAACACACCAAATTCATTTTGGCCAAAATATCCTCTAAATAGGTGTAGGTCCCCAATTGTGGCTGTATAGCTGCTCTGATTTTTGGTTGAGAATTCTGTACTAGAAATCTCAGGAATGAGCGACTGTAACACATCCTGATGCATTCTGGCACTATGCCAAGCAGCCTGAAGTCTCCCAGAAAACTCATATGGAATTTCCAGGGGTCTCTGCCAGATCAAGGAATCAGAAAGGGGCGCATTTAATAATAATAATAATAATACAGCCATGGGCTGGAGGCTGCCCACCCTGGTTCCCATACGGAATATCCAACCCCAGCTCCAAGGCAGGATATACCAAAGGTGATCAAACTTTTTTGAGCCGTGTTCCCTGCTTCCACTTTTATTTTTATTATTATAAGCATTTATATCACGCCAGCAATGTACCTGGCGCTTTACAAAAAATAAGATGGACATAGTCCCTGCCCGAGAGCTTACAATCTAAAGACAGGGAGAGGGGAGACAGGGAGGGGGAACAGAGGGAGAGACAAGGGATGTGACATTCATGAGGATGTGGGAACTCAGGTGCACGTTCTTGGCTTGGTTACAGTAAATTGGGAGTTTACAGATAGCAGGTGGGGGATAAGCCTGGGTGGGGATGATTAGCAGGAGTTAGGAAGGGCGGAGCGGAAGAGGTGGGTTTTGAGGAGGGACTTGAAGGTGTGGAGGGTGGGGGCAAGGCGGACGAGGGCAGGGAGGGAGTTCCAGGCGTGCGGGGCAGTGAGGGAGAAGGGACGAAGGCGGTTGGGGGAGCAGGGGAGGCGTGGGAGGGTGAGGGAGGGGATGGAAGAGGAGCGGAGTGCTCGAACAGGGGCTTGGAGGGAGCTCAGGGCAGAGAGGTAGGGGGGAGCGAGGTTGTGAAGGGCTTTGTAAGTGAGGACAAGGAGCTTGTGCAGAATACACTCAGGAAGAGGGAGCCAGTGGAGAGAAGAGAGGAGCGGCTGCACATGGTCAAAGCGATGGGCAAGGTGGATGATCCTGGCAGCAGAATTTTGAACAGAGATGAGGGAAGAAAGGTGAGAGCGAGGAAGGCCAGCAAGGAGGAGGTTACAATAGTCGAGGCGTGAGATGACTAGGGCATGGATGAGAGTTTTGGCAGAGGAGACAGAAAAGAG
This sequence comes from Sphenodon punctatus, assembly GCA_003113815.1. Lineage (NCBI taxonomy): Eukaryota > Metazoa > Chordata > Lepidosauria > Sphenodontia > Sphenodontidae > Sphenodon > Sphenodon punctatus. Next base: position 3,746,540 of record QEPC01007559.1, on the reverse strand, counting down.
CGGATCTTGGCAATGTTGTGGAGGGAGAAGTGGCAGGATTTGCCCCTCCCCTCACCACATACTTCTTGCTTCCCCCTCTCCCTACCCCCTTCTCCTTTGACTTCCCAACCCATCCTCTGACACTTGATTATTTTGGAGATCCCCCCGTCTCAGCAAGAGTTTGAAACTAGGTGTTTTCCAGCTGGAGTCCTTCTTCAACTCACCACAACACCTTCCGCGCCCCACCAGTACGAGCACTATGCCTCCATTCTTAAGAGTTGGAAAGTTTTTCTTAATATTTAAACAAAGTCTACTTTGCTGCATTTTAACACCATTGCACGGCTGTAACCAGTGTAAAAAAATAAGGACTCGGGGGGTGTGTGTTTATTTACTCTCCCTAAATGTCTATTTTTTGCTGTTTTATTGTGCAGAGGCATGAAAGGCTTTGGTTTAATTTTTTTAATCGATAGTGCCCTAGTTCTGCATAGAGATTAGAGGATATGTAAGGCCAATGCCCTTGTCTCAAAATAAAGCCGCCCTCAGATAGCCTGTTGTGCAAAGGAAGAAGGGAAAAACGGAAACATTTCCCACAAATCTTACAAGTTGAAACCGATTAGACAAATCTGAACCTGCTTACAGGATAGAGCTTGTAGTTGTACCCGCAGGCTGTGCACTTTTCACTGGCGCAGGATGTGATCCGCGTACCCAGCGAGAACAAGAGGACACCAATGTTGGCCAGTCGCACAAAGACACACCTATAGAAGGAAAACAGCAAAATAACAAAAATCCCCACAATCTAAACCAGGGGTGGTCTTTTTCTTCCCACGGGTGACTTTGAAAATTAGTACAAGATCTACAGGCTGGATAGGAGTTGGAGCTTAAAGCCTGCACTCAGGATGGGGGTGAGTGGAAGGAGAGTGTCCAGATCATGGATCTATGCCCTGCATTCACCCCGTGTTCCTGCATTCAAGCCCTCGTCTCTGCTGCCTTCTCCTGAGCTTGCTCTTTCAGTGCTTGAGGGCAAGCGTTGGATCTAGGGATAAGGGACTACATTAAAAACAGCCTTGGGCCTGATTTGGTCCTTGGGAGTCCCCACCCCTACTCTAAATGATTTGTTTATTTTATTTAACATAATTTATACCCCGCCCCTCCTGCAAAAGCAGCTCGGGGTGGCTAACAATTCATAAAAATTGAATATAAAAATAGTATAAATGCAATAAATATATAATAAAAATAAAACATAATAAAACCTTCACTCTAAAATGGAGGATGTCAAAAAGAAAAAAACCCAGAACATACAACCCACCCACCCCCAACCCCCACCCTTCACCCTCACCAAAAGCCCGGCATTGTCGACGAAAGGAGGAGAGGTCCGGGGCCACATCAGGATAAGGATAAGACCTGCCAGGGACGGGCCACCGTGAGCACATTACTCCAGTGCTCCGTTCTCTGCACTGGCTGCCTACAGTCTTCCGGGCCCGATTCAAGGGGTTGATATTGACCTACAGAGCCCTAAACGGCCTGGGCCCTGCTTATCCGCGGGATCACCTCACCCCCCCGGGCTCTGGACAGACCCCTGTGATCAGCTGGATGTTCCCCACAGGTGGAGATGATGAGAGGGGTGTTTTCGGTTGCCGCACCGCAGCTGTGCAACTCCCTCCGGACGGAGGTCCGCCTAGCCCCGGATCTCCGCTCTTTCTGAAGACAGCAAGACCTGGCTGTTCCAACAGGAGGGGTGTTTGTGGCTCCGTCAGAGTTGGTTTTATAGATTTTATATATTTTTATACTTTGATTGTTGTTAGGTTTTGTTATTTATGTGTTTTAATTTTGTTGTACGCCGCCCTGAGATACCGTGGTAGGAGGAGGAAGCTAAGAAATCTACTAAAATAAAATAAATAAATATTCAAGCCTGGCTCAACTCTCCCAGAAGGCAAAGGGCATCTGTTCAATCTATTCAACCATCAAGCAGCTAGGCAGCACACTGACTCCTCTCAGCCATTACAGGGAAACTGGGCCAGTGACTTCTGGGACTCGCTCTATATCTGCTCCCTAGTTTTGTGGCATTGCTCCATGGGACTGCTCTCCAATGTATGAAGACAACACCTGGGTACCACTGTAACTAGCACCTTCAAGAAGCTGATAGCAATAAACACACTTACCTCATCAGCGTTAACCTGATTTCAAAAGCTGGTGAATAGTCTTCGAATTTGATTATAAGTGAAAAAATTAAGGGGGCGATGAAGTTGGCCAGGGTGATCACCATGGAAGGCAAGTACTGCACCAAGAGATTGTCAACATTTGGTTTCCCACTATCCTGCACAGAGAAATTGAATCTAATCAAGAGCATACCTGTAAACAGAAATAAACTGCTGCTCTTTCTGTTCCCCATCCAGACTTCCCACTGGCCTCTCTTGTCCAGAGCTTCTGGCAGCATCTTTGATTCAGTTCTTTTCCAGCAACATCCCCATGGCCTGTAAATCCATCTGTTGCCACGTCGGCTGCTTTGCCAATACACACCCCTCTGCCTCACCTTCATCTCTGCCCAAGCTCTCATCCAGGTCTTCAATTCACAACATCTTCAATATTTAAACTGTTTCTATATGGCCTCCCAAAGGCCCAGTACATACTGAAAGTTCCTGCCAGCTTTTACCTCCATGCTCAAACCTGAAGACAGCATCTCACCTCACTCCACACCTCTAACGCACTTCCTTCCTAGTAAAAAGCTGCACTCACTATGTCGAAAACCCTACTTGGTCTTGTCCACTCACTTTTTTCTGCTTCTATCGGTTCAGCATCTCTCCCCCCATCCCCATTGCTGGCTCAAAAACCTTTGACTGTCTATGCAATTCCTTCCACAAAGGAGGACCCTTTTCTACCCAACTCTCCATATTAAGTTCTCATACAAACACAAATCTCTCTCTTCTCTTGCACACATACCTATATTGCCCTTCTCATTTGCTGCTACTCCAGTTAACTCTGGGTGAAAACAGACATGACGCTAACCACCCTTTAACCACCTTTGGTGGTTAGTTATGCATGTTGCAGGGCTGTATTGGTGCCCTATGCAGCCCTGAAACATGCATAAACAAACACCAAGGGTGGTTAAAGGGTGGTTAGCGTCATGTCTGTTTTCACCCTCTGACAATTGTTTTGGGGTGTACAGGGAACACTGTATACAAAATAAAGATGCATCGTGCTGCGATGCTCACTTCCTTCACGATCATTAACTTATTTCACCATGCACAAACTGGGGCATCAGCCTGTCCAATACTTACGTTGGAAATCTTTTCTTGGGAGAAGACAGTTGCTCTAAAGAGAGAGTAAAAGCATCCTGACAAAACAGCAAGAACAATGATATTTAAAAATATCCTCAGGCAGTAGATGCGCAGCTTTTGGTCCGTTGTTCTCTCAGCTATTTTCTGTCTCAGTCTTTCTTCCTCCAAATCGGTCTATAAACCAAAGAAAAATCCCATTGGGATCTATAGTTCTAGAATGCAAAGCAGAACACATTTATGAATCTACACCTTGATCACCTGATCAAGGCAAAGAAATACAAGCTTGTTCTTGGGGTGCATACTTTGACAGACCGATATAGGGACCGCAGACGCCAGCGAGAGTCCTTTTCACTGGGTTTTAGATCAGCCTCGGAGTCTTATAAACCACTGCAAATTCCTTGCCTTAGTCAATAAGGTAACTAATGTATACTCTCTGTGGGACACAGGAAGATTGTTCTATCAAGTCCCTGACACACCTCTGAATGCTTTTTAGTTACAAGGAAGTGGGGTGTATACTTCGTAATTCAAAACAAACCTATTTAGTCAAATAAGCTATTGTTTTACGTCAGTCCACAATATTGTGATTCAAACAATATTCAGGATGCAGAGAGGATTCGACGGGGAATGCAACAACTGGTAGACTTCTCTCCAAGGGTCATCATCACACATTAAACAGGTAGAGACAGGTCAGAACAATGCCAGCCTCATCGAATACCTTTGGAGACTCTAGTTCTGCACAGTAAGCTTCCTTGCAGAGTTTGGAACTATTTGGATATGTCCTTCAAATCTTTTTCACTGCATGGTCCCACAAAACAACAGATTCAAAACTTAAGCATTTTAAAATGCCATTGTTGCAATTTGCTAATAAGCTAAAAGGTTAATTGCACAGTATTCCCAATAGACAAATTCCTAAAATGTTGCAGCCTTGCAAAAGTCAATGGCTTTTCCTGTTAGCATGTGTAGGGACTAGCATAGGAATTATGATGTAAGCAGGAAGTTGAGCCAGAGGCAGACAAGATAAACAGCAACAAGGGGAGAATCAGACTTTGGCAGATGGAAAATAGCCCAGCAGCACACCATCACTCCTGCTAGCAGTCTGACAGACAGCCAAATCGCCTGAAATACAATGTAAAAGGATGCACTTGTACATAGGACTGTAATTTCCGCAAGCCACTGTTCCACATAGAATCGTACACGTGTAGTCTTAGGCCCTTTTTACACGGGCAGCACCCATGCATGCACACTCAGGGATCTGCGTTTGCATGTGTGGGTGAGTCCTGTGTGTACAGCGGTGGTGGTGGTGGGCGGGCGGCTGCACTCCCGCCAAACACGCACGCCCACCCACTTCCACCCAGGCACGGAGCAAGTGGCGAGACGGCAGTTTGTTCCATGCATGGGGATGGGTATGTGCCTGTATACACCCGTCCCCACCCACCGCCCCTGGACCAGCACACACAGCCACCCCCCTCCCAGCGCGGCCTGTTGAAAAAGGGCGATTTTGACACACAGCACATCAAGTTGGTGTGCAAAGACCAGAAGTTACTCACTTTTAGCTCATACTGCAAACTGCTGTGTTTTAGCCGGGCTGCATTGATGTCCGTAATACAGAAGTCCCAGCCTGCAAAGATTTTGTTGCAATAACTCTGAAATTGATCTTCATCGCGTATCAAGCTTTGCTTAAATCCTTCCACAGATCTAATAAAGGTAGTGCATAATTTCAATTACAAAAGGGTAACAGTGATATAAAAGATTGATTTATTTTTACAAAATAATTTGCTACCCTGCCCCTCCTGCTCCAAGCAGCCTCTAAAAATAAGCTAGGTCCAAGATTTCTGCATTTTTTCACATTCATTTACTGTGTCTTTCTGCCCTTCTAAAGCTACATTGGGGGAGGCAAAATTCTCAGCACAGAGAATCGGTTTCTATGATTTTATTATTCACTAAGCTCTTTTAGAAAGATTTATCAAACACCAAGAGATGGAAACTCTCTCAGCTAATCTCTTCTCCTGAACTAACTTGCATTGAAGAAAATATGAAAGCTTTCACGCCACACAAGGCCCCCTCCTCAGGCAAGTAAGAAGTCAGTGGTAATCACTCCAACGCCAAGATCTCACAAAGGAATTCAGTTTGACGTCTCTATAGTTCCACAAGACTAAGGTTTCATTCAATTCCAAAACAGACTTCTGAGTCTCCTCAAGTCTTAACGCATCTTCAGAAGTAGATGAAGACAGTGGAAATGGTTCTCCAAGGTAGGAACCATTACCTAGGCAAAAAACCTTCGGTTTAAGAAGCTTGTTAAGACGGCATTACAAATTATACTCAAACGTTAAAATGACAGTAAATTGTGTGTTAAGGCAACTTTATTAAATATCAGACCAATCTATACATTTTTCTTTTCTCATTCATTAATAAAAAAATTAGGACAACTGAAGTTAAGCTGCACATGCGTGGTATGGTGACTGAACAATACTTATACGTGATGAAGAATGTATACAGTTTAATTTCAGTTGTCATAATTTTTTTTATTAATGAATTTTGTTAATCCGTTTTGGGAACCTTCCAACTTATTGGGTGTAGTTTTTTGTTGCAGGTTCCTAACATTCTCACAACACTCACCATTCCAGCCCCGCATGGAATTGTTTTCTTATATTCCTAGAAAGGGTTGGAAGGAACTTTTTATACTAGAGGAGATCAAGACCATCACGTGGTCTATTATTTGAATATGGTGAGCATGCACAACCCAGTTGTGAGAACATTACAAGCCATCTCGAAGAACCTTCTTTACAAGGCAACAACCTTCTGATCACTCACATGGGGAGGAGTTATTTGTAAACGAACAGCTTTATCTCCCAGTCCGATGTGTCCCGCTGCTGCAGCACCACTAGCAGGCAGAGGCAGGTGAGGGATGGGGACCTTCAGCCCCCACCCCGCTCCTGGACTCCCCTTCATTGTTTGTAAATCACAGAAAACGTGTTGCTGGAGGAAAGCTAGAATGGTCGCCAGCCAGACGTTTTTACTCTACTGACTCCCACTGAACAGCATAGGCGCTGTTCAATGAGAGTTTGCTTCCGCCTTAACTGTGGCCCTATAATAGTTAAACACCCCTCTCTCAAAGTCAATGGAAGCTAGGTGTCTGACTACATCAGTTGGTTGCAGCCGAGCGCTCTGGTTGGTGAGTCAAACATGATTTGAACTTATCCTGCTGGGCTATGCTTGGCTTGCAACGGGACTGGTAATGTTCTTCATTTGCTTCATATGGTTTATTTTTTATTAGATTAGTCATATGGGTATACGTGGCTTCTCAGACAACAAGATTTACCTTGCCATTCTTGCAGCGAGATAGTTCTAGAGTCCATATGAGAATGTAGTACATATTTACGTTTTCTTTCTTTCTTTCTTTTATTTTTTAAATTTATTATCCCGCCCCTCCTGCCTCAGGCAGCTCACATCATACAAATATAAAAACACTTAAAACAACAGGAGGTACCAAATACCCACACCCACCTACCCCACTCAAACCCAAACCACCACCTGTCACCCATCTCCCTCGCTAAATGCCTGGCGGAACAGCCAGGTCTTACAACTTCGTTGAAATGAGGGGAGATCAGGGGCCACCTGGGCCCTCACCGGCAGGGAGTTCCACAGCCACGGTGTGGCCACCAAGAATGCCCTTGTGTGACCCCCCAGAAGACTGGGGGGACCTTGAGTGAGGCGCCCCCAGATGACAGCAAGGGCCGATCCAAAGCCTGGGGGGGTGAGGCGGTCCCGCAGATATGCAGGGCCTAGGCCGCTTAGGGCTTTATAGGCCAATACCAACACCTTGAATCGGGCCCAGAAAACCATTGGCAGCCAGTGCAGAGAACAAAGCACAGGTGTAATGTGCTCCCGGCGGCCCAGCCACACCAAAAGCTGGGCCGCCGCATTCTGCACCAGCTGCAACTTCCGAGCCATCACCATGGGTAGCCCCATGTAGAGCACGTTACAATAGTCCAACCTGGAGATGATGAAAGCATGGACGACGGTGGCCAGATCAGAGTCTGAGACATATGGCCGGAGCTGTCGCACCAGGTGTTGTAGGCGAAAAGCGCTCCTTGCCACAGCCTCCACCTGGAGATCCAGGCGGAGTTGTGCATCAAGGAGCACCCCCAGACTTTGAACCTGGGAAACCAATGGAAGACAGACCCCGTCAATGACGGGGGCTGCCATTTCCATCGGCTTACCCATCAACATCACCTCCGTCTTGTCAGGATTCAGCCTCAGTCCGTTTGCCCTCATCCAGTCCCTCACAGCCATCAGACACCAGGGAAGCACTGAGACTGCCGGGCCTGGGTCTCTTGAAAAAGAGAGGTAAAGCTGGGTGTCATCAGCATATTGATGACACTGCACACCAAACCTCCTGATCACCTCGCCGAGTGGCTGCATGTACACGTTGAACAGGAGAGGGGACAAAACAGAACCCTGAGGGACTCCACACGAGAGGTATGATGAAAAATAATCCCCGAGCACCACTCGCTGAATTCTTCCGGTCAGGAATGAGCAGAACCATTCTAGAACAGTCCCGCCCACCCCTGAACAGTCCCACAGGTGTGTCACCAACATCTCGTGGTCAACGGTATCAAATGCAGCCGATAGATCTAATAGAATTAACAGGGTCGAACGACCCCATTCCCGTTCCCAGCGCAGATCATCCATCAAAGTCACAAGTGCAGTCTTGGTGCCATGACCTGGTCGAAATCCTGACTGAGAGGGATCAAGAAAACTGATGCAATCGAGATGCCCCTGCAGCTGCTGGGCCACAGTCTGTTCAATAACCTTCCCTAAAAAGGGAAGATTGGAGACAGGCTGATAGCTGGTGGGGGAGTCAGCATCAAGCAATGGTTTCTTGAGCAGAGGTCACACCACTGCCTTCTTGAGACAGCCCTGCACTCTGCCCTCCCAAAGGGAGACGTTGACCACCCCAGCCAGCAACAGACCCATGGGCTCCCGGCAAGATTTAATCAGCCAAGACAGGCACAGATCTAACTCACAAGAGGTGGCCCTAACTGCCCCAAGAACATCGACCGCATCGGTGGGTGACACCGACTGAAATTGATCCCATACAATTGGACAAGACTTTCATAACCTCCAGTTCCTCATTTATATCAACTGCAGCATCGAAGTCCTGGGGAATACGAGCGATTTTCTCCACAAAATAATCCACACTCGTGTCACAACGGGCCTTAGATGACTCCACTCCCAGGTGAAGGGAGGCTGGACTGACCAGCCCCCGCACCACCCAGAAAAGCTCCACTGGACGGGATTTTGCGGATGCTATGAGGGCAGCAAAGAATTCTTTCTTTGCTGCCCGCATAGCTACGGCATAGGCCCGTAAACTGGCTCTATGACGCAATCTGCCGGCTTCAGCATGAGAACGACGCCACCGTCGCTCTAACCATCGCCCTTCTCGCTTCAGCAACCGCAGCTCTGCGGAAAACCAAAGAGGCCTGTGCTGCTGCCACGCAGGTAACGGATGCTTAGGACCCATCCGATCAATGGCCCCAGTCATCAGAGTATTCCATAATACGACAAGGTCATCAATGAGACGGTCGTCGAGATCAGAGAGTATCTTGCCCGGAGCCATCTGGAATCGCTCCGGTTCCATCAACCTCTGGGGGCGAATCATTTGAATTGATTCTGCACCTTTCCGGGGGAAGACATGTGCCAGAAGTGAGGCCTGCAGGAGGTAATGGTCCATCCATTACAAAGGTATAGTTGATATCTCCCCCCACTAATGGATCACCTGCCTGAAGGCCAGTGCAAAACACAAGATCCAAGGTATGCCCCCCACGACGTGTTGAGCCAATCAGACATGATGAGATGGTGTACAACATATTTGTATACCATGCTAATTTAGGATTCATTTTTTGTTGACACTCTATCCCTGAGAAAGTTTTGTACTCGAAACACATTGGATACCTTAGTTGACTTTCTTTTCTTTTCTGTTTTTAACATCACTTTGTACATTTTGATACTTTGATATCAAAGCTCTTTAATTATATACAATAGCTTCTTTTTATTTTTAAAAATCCTTGTAGATCTCAAATACATTGGCAGAGTATCAGAGCTTCATTATGACTAGCTTTTACCAATCAACGTCTATGGTGACCTTTAAGATTATAATCCCAGAAATGAGGATTACCCAGTTTAACCAGCAGTTTGGATCTACACATCAGGTAAGCACCCCACCAAAGGCTACTTATTTGGTGTAATGGCCTTTGGTGCACATGGCACATTCATTCCACTTGCTGTGCTTTAATAAATTCCTTTGGCAAAATTCCTGGGTTTGACAGAAGCTTTACCATTTCCATAACAATAAGAAAGGGAGTATAATTCATGGTGCTAGCTATGTTTTGTGGTAAAATATCAACTGTATACTATCAAAGAATTAATATAGATATCAAAGTTCTCATTACCTTTTCACAATCCAGATGAGACTTAACGAGAGATAAGCAAGTGTGGTCAGCAAATACGCCAGCGGCACGTTGTATTTAATGACGTTGAACTGGACTTTGTCAATTGTGTAATAGCCATAAAACAGACTTGTCATTTCCAGGAAACCCTGTAACGGCACACGGTGAAAACAAAGCTAGTCACAACATTAACAAACGGCATGTTCCAACCTGGCCAAGTTGGTTTTGCCAATTACTTAACAATTAGGCAACACTGCTATTTGGGCCACAGGAAGTTGTTACAATACAAAGATACACTATTCAATTATACAAGCTCACATTTACTTCAGTGCTTCATAAATTCCTTGTCTGTGTGATCCCACTGTGAGACTTAAAATATAATCTTGTAAACCCCCCCCCCCCCCCAACAGCAATAAAAGCATGCCGAGTATATGAACTGTTGATTGGAACTATAAACCTGTCCACATATCGCATGACCTCACTTGGGGTTCTGAGCCATAGTTTGGGAACACATTCCCCACAAAGTTAGGGGCATGAGTGACAGCAATAGACCTGTTCCCCCCCTAAATTTTCAGTTAATTAGTGCTGCCTAGTTGGGGTTGTTCCCTGAGAGAGGAGGGAAAGCGCAGAGCTTGACTTCTCCTGCACAGCACGGGCATGTGTGGAAGCCGCCACTGTCCATCGCCAGGACTTGGTGAGTCAAGAGGGGCTTCCCCCACGCCATTCCTCATTGTCCCTTCTCGAGTTTGAGGAAAAGTTATACCACTGCTTCTGAATTACTACCTTCCTGGTAATCTGGACTAAATCAACCCTCTGTTTCCGTTTGGTTATCAAGTCTGACATCTTTGCAAATTAACCCAATTCTGAAAGCTTCCACACGCTATGCAGTAGGTGGCTGGTGGCTAATGACCGCACTCTTCTAGATCCGTCTCCCACTCCATGTATATAACAGCTCTCTTCCTACAACACCAGCCACTTTTACATGGACAAGTAAGAATAGTGGGGTACACTTAATTTTTAAAAAATTACCCTTAAGACTGTTTAGCAACAGGAAAGGAGGATGAGAGCAGCATCATGTGACCAGCCAGCTCATCTAGAACCACCAGGAGTTTATGACTCAGTTTGAAACCCTCTTCTCTGCTGTTTAAATAGGGCAAAAGCTTTTTTTCCCAAGTGAATGGCATAGATTATAATTTTCATACTGATCTAGTAAGTTATTCTCTCCCCCCTAATGAAATCCCACCTCAGAGTTCATGCATTATTTTGAGTTTAGAAGTGTAATTACTCACAGTGCCGGAAAGCAGATCTATTATGTAATTATAGAAGTAGATGAGTCCCTTGGTACCACTAACTGTATAAACTGTGCATTGTGGCTCTGTAGGGGAAAAGGCACAATAAGAGTCACTAGAACAGTTCCATGCGTCCATTTTACCGTTGTTTTTTTAATGTATATCCTAATTCTTTACTGATTAATTTTATGCTGTTAACTGCCTCAGGGTGGGCTATAAATTCAAATAAATAAAGTAAATTTTACCATGAAACTCCACTCATTTCTAAGAGATTTTAAGTATACACGTCAAGCATTCTCTGTACTTTTGTGAGTAAGACACTTATTTTTCCATGCAAAACCCTTCAAGTAATAGATTACTAAGAGTATGCTTACCTATGCTCTTTGGAGGAACTTTAACATAGCTGCCATTAAGAACTCCATGCTTAGAAACAGCACTAGGAAGTGTAATAAAGCTGAACATGAGGACAAAGATTACAAAATTCAACAGCACCAGGAAACGCAAGAAGGAGAAATAGGACTGGATTCCGGTGCCAAATTTCCCTAAAACAGAAAATATTTCATTTTATAAGGAAAAAATTTTTTACTTTAACTATATAAACTAGCATTGAAGGGAGCGGGCCAGATCCTGAAATCAGTTACACTAACAAAAACTGAACAGAATGCCAGTTTAGTTACTCTGAATTTATTTACAAAGAATAATATGGTGCAGTCTCAATAGAATGTGGAGCCTGCCATGCGGGAGAATGTGGGCTAATATGTGCCCATGTGTCCACGTCCCGTCAATTAGGTTGTGTGCAGTACCTCCATGCATACAGGTCCACCAGCACCATAGAGTCACAGGTGAAAATCCTAGAGTGTACAAGGAAGGACTGCTTCCCTGTCCCCCTCTCTCTACTCTTGCTCTCACTGGCAATGCCAGGGAGGCTGCCAGCAAACACATAAAATACACACCGTGGGCTGCCCATTTATTAGGCTGGATATGCTAAATGTGAGAGTTGGAGCTGCACAGACCGAACCCAAACTCCAGCGGGTTATCGTCTCGTTTGTAAATACCCAATGACTAAATTATATACATACTGGACAAACCCTGTGGTAACTGCTTAGATGTACACACTTATTTCCTGACCTGCCTACATAAATACACAGACTGACCTATACACTTAACAATCCTGCTAATAAGTGGCAAATAAAAACTACGGGATACCCTCTATGTTCCGAATGTCGTGTCTCCAGAGTTCCAAGTAAGAAGATAGCTCTTTGGTCTCATCTAGGAATTTTCTCCACGATTTGCTCCTCGTCTGTTTCCACTGATCCCAGCCAGATAAATATTTTGTGTTTGCCTCCTGAATGTCCCTAAAAAAAATAATCATACAGAACAGGAGCACTAATCAGCCCTCTTTCCCACTATCACGAATGTCAGTCAGGGAAGCCTGTCTACATCAAGTACATTTTCTAACCATTTAAAAAAAAAAAATGCTTTAGCTAAAGAATGAGTCAATACAAAACCAGGAAATAAAAGTTCCAATCTTGCAAACAGAAGTGAGCCGTCTCCTCCCATGGGAGACAGGAAGGACAGAGCCAAGAAGCCCCCAAACTTCTCTCTATTTTGTAACTGGTTAACATGGCAGATGATTAGAAACACCAAGAAGCTGCAAAACATTTTACAAACACTTTCAGATTTGAAAAAAATAAATAAAAATATTTAGGTGTTTGTCTACTTATTTTTAATGTTACAAGCCCCAGACCAGTACAAAAAACATGTAAACAGTCTATTTTACAATAATTTAATCTTGAATTTCAGCAACTCAGGATACCTTTTGGACACCTCCAGTTAAATATTATATAAAAATAAATAAAAATCTGCTGCATAATCATATCATGAACAGCAATCCGGGCACTGGAAATTCTCAAAAGCAATCAACAGCCTTCTGAATTACTATTATTTATATAGCACAAGCAATGAGCCCTTCTATGGACAGTCATGCTTAGAGAGAGGTCCCTGCCCCTAGTAATTCAAGTTTTATTGAAACACAGTACCTGCGTGCACGGTATATGATTATGTATATAAACATAGAAGGGAGTGCCAACAAAGAAAGCTGCAAGCTCAAGCATCAAAACAAAAACAAGATCCTCCCTAAAATACTAAAAGGACCATAGAATACCTCCATCTAATACTTCCATTCTCAAAGGCAGAAGACAGCCTTAAGAATGAGACAATACAACAGCAGGAAATAAAAGTTCAGATCTTGCAAACACAAGGCTGCTTGCCCACATTACCGTGGCACCGAATCTCCTGGCGGGGGAAATCTCCTGGCTGGGAATCTTATGGCGCGCTCTGTCCGTGGGCGCTTGGTTAAAAGTATAATCAGCTGCGTCATGTGGTTTTCTTTCTTACGATTGTCAGGGTTGGATTTCGAGCCCCGACAATTGTAAGAAAAAAAGCCGCATGATGTGACCGCTTACAGCTTTATCCAAGTGCCCACTTACAGAGCGGCGCCGTAAGATTCCCAGCCGGGAGATTTCCCTGCTGGGAGGTTCGGCGCCGCGGTAACGTGGGCAAGCAGCCTTAGTCATGTGACTAGTCCCATTCTGTTACTTACAGATGTGTTTGCGGGATCAGGGTCACACATGACAACACATGGTGCCACGTGTACTGTGTCGCTCTCGTTTCCAGAACCTAACTGAAGTTTAGACTGGCTGCTTGTCAGGAGCAAGGAAGTCACACCTAAACTGCATTGAATGAACTGACAGACTGCAAATGACTTCATCTTTTTTAACACTTCAGCTCGTGCGGACAACAAGCCTCAACATGCAGCATTCCAGCAACCAAGTTACCTCGCAAAATTACTGGGCTGTAGTTTACCTGCACTTTAGATGGTTACCTACAAACGTAGCGCAACTATGAACATTTTATGTTCATTCTAAAAATTATTATTAAGCCCCTTGAACTGGCAACTGTTGAAGCGTCTGTAGCGAAAGTTCACCTGCCCTTCGACTTTTTTGACTTTTAATTTGCTGCAGCTAGTCTTCCCACAAGGCCAACCGGAGGTCAACACAACTTCTCTTGGGAATAACAGCTAACTATGGCAAGTCCAATTTGACCCACAGCAGCTTTAAAAATGTCTATGTCACAGATTTCAAAGAATTCAATCATTACATTTTATGTTGGACAGTCTCTTTTACTGGAGGTATTTGGTAAGCTTTAAGGCTCAATAGACTTCATATGCCTAGCCCGCATTTGCCCACACTCTTAGCACAAGGCTAGAAAAAGGCTGAATAAAAAAAGACAGTATTTTGCAAACCTGAGTTGTCTTTTCTGTGACATATTTAGAGGATATTCTCTTATTGACTGAACACGGTCTAGGCTTTCCACTCCTAATCCTTCTAGGATACTTCTGCTTTCCACAGGAGACCGCCTCACAAAACCTTGGCCGTCTCGTGTTCTTACAGTTGAAGGTCTCCGTCTCAACATGGACTGATAACTCGGCAATTCTTGTAGGAAAGTAACTGTTGGTGGTAGATGGTTCGTATCAGGAAGGAAGACCTCTGTGATTCAAACAAGCAGATAAACCCCAAAGTTAATTCTATGTAATGCAAGTCTAGCGAACTGCGTAGCAACGGTGTTAAGGTCACTCCTCGGATTTAGGCCACATCTTCAAGAACGTTTGCAGTGCAGGCAGCATTTCACACACTTTAGGTCAAAGTTATTATTATTATTTATATTTATAATTTATATTTATTTTATTTGTTCCAATTTTTACCCGCCCCCTTCCCAAATGACTCAAGGCGACTTACAAAACAAATAAAAATAATACACATAAAACAGCATAAAAACTCACACCCCTACCCCAAACACCCACCAAACCCTCCATTCCCTATCCCTGCCCACCTAATGCCCTATCAAACAGAAAAGTCTTATACCGCCTCTGGAAGTTTTCCAGGCTCAGGCTCAAAGGAACCTCTGGGGGAAGGAATATAGCACCAGCAATGTACCTGGTACTGCACAATCATAATTAGAGACAGATCCCTACCCCAAGGGGCTTGTAATCTGGGAAAGACAAGGAAGGGGAAGGGAGAGGAGAGCATATAGAAAGAGAGGGATAAATTCACAAAACTGAGAAGTTGCAGGTGCACATGCTTAGTTACAGAGGAGAGGGGGATGCTAATTGAAAAGACAGCATCAGTGAGCAGTCTGGGAAGGGTAAGTAGTTACGGAAGGCCTGATGAAAGAGGTAGGTTTTTGGGAGAGATCTGAAGGTTGTGAGGGAGAGAGCCGATTGA
Source organism: Sphenodon punctatus (assembly GCA_003113815.1). NCBI lineage: Eukaryota > Metazoa > Chordata > Lepidosauria > Sphenodontia > Sphenodontidae > Sphenodon > Sphenodon punctatus. Next base: position 3,731,265 of record QEPC01007559.1, on the reverse strand, counting down.
ATGCATTCAGGAAGGGGGTTCTAGGCATGGGGGGCACCATGGGAGATGGGGGCGAAGATATTTCCAGGAGTAGGGGGCACTGGGGCAGGTGATGGTGATAACCTCCCTGCTGTCCCCATTGCCAATAATTTGGCAACTGCTGCGCGGCAGCAAATCACTCTGCCGTTGGATCAGGAAGCTACTTGCTCCGGAGCCACTGCTAAATTACTCCAAAACCATACTTATATAGAGATGCTTACTCGGAAGCAGGGACCTGCGTTGCCACCAATGGGGAAAACGTGTGAGGAACACAGATCCGTGCTCTAAAGCAACAAGCAGCAGCAGACATTTCGTCTTAGAGCAGATGAAGTGCCCAACTGCAATTTATCTCAAGGACACAGCCTTGCAAAAACCCTATTGCTGTCACCAGAATGCCTCCGCGATGGAAGCAGGCTGCCAAAACCGCAGGATGAAGCTACCAAAGCATAAAGGAGCTTGCAAAAAAGCAAGAATGTTGCAGCTGATGCTAGAGCTTTGCAGCTGACAAGGCTATTGCATGATTAAACAAGACCATTTAGTCCTATCCACACACCTGTATTTTAATTATTTCTTGTATTTAACTACAACAGGACTGGCCAATTGGAGACCCACAGGCCACATTCAGCTCATGGTAAAGTTCACCCAGCCCCACAGCCTTAAAATCCAACTTCACTGAACATCAGTATTTTAAAAATAAAATCTAAATTTCCAGAGTGGCATCATGCAGCAACAGCTCCCAACTCGACATTTTTGACTCGCACCGTTCATGTTGATAAGTCTGAGCAGGGTTTGACTATCCCAGCATTATAGAAACAACATATACTGCTCTCATGAGGAGAGATTGTTTCAGTAATCTGGCCCGCTAGCAAATTGCCAAGAGGTGATCCAGCATATCAGCAAATTGCTGTAAGGCAATCTGGCCCATGGTGGCAGAGAAGCTGAACAGCTCTGAAGTACAAACTCAGGCATTGGCTTGCTCTGTTTGGTCCCGGTCTATAGTTGTAGCTATTGGTGGGATTTCTCTGTGCGGACGGTTGGGGGGCTGGACTACATGACCCTTGAGGTTCCTTCTAGCCTTGTGACTGTATGACTCTATATCTCCAGTATCATATGTTCTAGGTATTTTCATTATTATTTTCATAAGGCTGATGATTGCTCCTTCCTTGGATGTATTCAACACCTGCTGGACAAGCATATGTTTGCAATGCTGTACAGCAGCGTCAGAAGACATCCTGCTTTGGAGCAGGAAGCTGGACTTGCAGTTCCTTCCAACCCTTCAATTCTATACTCAGATATGCACAAGTAGAGCAGAATTTGGCCCTAGTGTGCTGTGGAGTAAATGACGACTAGACACAAGAGGCAAAGATGAATAAGGCCTAGAGACTTTACAGCAGAGCCGCACAGGCTTGATTTGGGGATTCTGACCCAAATTTGACCCAGTCTGTGCCTTACTTAAATCAAAATGACAGCCCTTGAACACAGGAGCAAACCACCAAGTGGGGTCATCACACCATCTGTGGCGATAGGGACATGATTCCAATTGATAGCGGATGTGCTTTGGATGTCTTTGCTACTGTATCTGGAATCGTGGGATTATATTTATGTTGCCTCTCAAGGACATCAAAATGCAAGGGGATTAAGTTTGGGAAGAGTTGTGGAAGCAGTTTTTGCCTGAACTTCCTTTGCAACCCTTCCTCCCATCCCCTGCAGCAGAAGCAAGTACCACTTCTCCAGTTCCTTGGAGAGAGGTTTTAGGGGGCAAAGAGGACGGAGCTCCCCCTACCCTCCCTAGTTTGGACTGGGATTGGACTTTACACCTGTGCTAACGAATGCTAACAGCAGCATGGCTAACACTCCTCATTTACTCGTTCACACGATGTTTATCCCTGGGCAAGTTATATATACATACACACACGTATACAGCTTTACTTCAGGAATAAAGTAATCTATGTCCAGGGTTAAATTATCCCAAACTCCCCATGATCAGATAGGACAGGACACATAAAACACTGTTTAAAGCCCACTAACCCCAGTGGGAGGTAATTTACCTCCAAGTAAATGTTACCAAACACTAACGTTTCCTATGACTGCTCTTATTGATAACATGGCACTGGGTTAGAAGCAGCCAGATTAGATTACTTTACCCTTGAGTAATCTACCCCGCGGTAAACATTTCATGTGAACAAACAAATGAGAACTCGTTAGCTATGCTGTTATTAGCTACATTAGCGTGAGCGGCAATGGAACTCCTCCCCTGGAGGTTTGGCTAAGCTCAAGCCTGCTCATCTACTGAAAACAGTATAAGAATTTTCCTTTTGGTTAAGCATTTGGCAGGTAGGAATAGAGTTTGGGATAGGAGATTTTAAACTGATTTTATTTACATGTATTTTTATATAGGTATATGTATTGTAACCTGTCCCAGGGATTGGGCGAGCTAAACATTTAAATAATAAACACAGAGCCAGCTTACAATGCAATGTATGGACTGCTTATTATTTATGTTGAGGAAAGTGGGGTAGCAGCAATCCAAGATAAGGAAGGGGGGCAGGCCAACCCCCCGGAACTAGAGAAGTGGCACTTGCTTGTGCTGCGGGGGGCGGGGCGTGGTGGTTTACCCCGGGGTAAACTGTTTGTATGAACACGCCCTGCAGGGAAGCCAAAGAGCAGTTCAAGGAGTAGTGACGGGTCCTCGTCCCAGCTACCGGGTCACTTTCCACCCTACAGCCCCCGCTGTCCCTATCCCAGGCCCTGCCCCCCGGTTACCATTATCATTGATGCCGCCGGAGTCCGGCTCCCGCGCGGCCCCCGCCTCGCTCATGCTGCCGATGGGGGACGGGAGGGGAAAGGGATCCCCGCTCTCTCCACCGCGGCCTCCCGGCCCGTTCCGGAGGCCTCGGAACCGAACGCGAGCGGGGGTGGCGAGGCCGGCCGAGTTCCAGCTTCCGGGAGTCCCGGAGCCAATGAGAAGCGCGCAGAGGCCGATGCATTGTGCGGCCTAAGCCACCGCCGCCCTCCCCACTTCGGGAGCTCCCTCCTTCCATTCCTCGCAGCGCAGCGCAGCGCAGCGCCCTTATTCCTGGCACTCAGGCTAGGCCAGTAGCAGGGAGGGAGAGTTACCCCGTGGTACAGCCCCCCCTCGCTGCCCAACAGGGAGCTACCCCGTGGTACAGCCCCCCCTCGCTGCCCAATAGGGGAGCTTCCCCGTGGTACAGCCCCCTCCATCCCTGCCCAACAGGGGAGCTTCCCCGTGGTACAGCCCCCTCCATCCCTGCCCAACAGGGGAGCTCCCCCGTGGTACAGCCCCCCCCATCCCTGCCCAACAGGGAAGCCCCCCCTTGCTGCCCAAAAGGGGAGCTTCCCCGTGGTACAGCCCCCTCCATCCCTGTCCAACAGGGGAGCTCCCCCGTGGTACAGCCCCCCATCCCTGCCCAACGGGACCTACCCTGTGGTACAGCCCCCCATCCCTGCCCAATAGGGGAGCTCCCCCGTGGTACAGCCCCCCCTTGCTGCCCAAAAGGGGAGCTCCCCCGTGATACAGCCCCCCATCCCTGCCCAACGGGATCTACCCTGTGGTACAGCCCCCTATCCCTGCCCAATAGGGAGCTACCCTGTGGTACAGCCCCCTCCATCCCTGCCCAACAGGGGAGCTCCCCCGTGGTACAGTCCCCCATCCCTGCCCAACAGGGGACCTACCCTGTGGTACAGCCCCCCCATCCCTGCCCAATAGGGAGCTACCCCGTGGTACAGCCCCCCCATCCCTGCCCAATAGGGGACCTACCCCGTGGTACAGCCCCCCATCCCTGCCCAATAGGGGAGCCTTCAGAGACCTTTCCTGCCTCCCTCCCACAACGGAGTCCCCTGCCCACCCCCACCGTGTCCCAGCAGGAGAGCTACCCCATAACCCGGCCTAGCAGGGAGCCCCTTCCATTCCTAGCACAGGGGTCCTCCCTCCCAGCCCAGCAGAGGCACCTGGACACGACTCGTCCCTGGACAGGCAGCCAGCTTGGCCCAGAAGGAGAGTCACCTCGTGACACAGTCCCTGCTCACCCCTGCAACAGGGAGCCCCTTCCAGACTCCCAGCTCTGGGGCCCAGATCTCCCCCCAGCAACACCCACTTTGTCCTAGCAAGAGAGCTGCCTTCCAAGACAAGTACCCTTCTCCCACTCAGCCCACGCCGTGCAGGGAAGCCCCTCTTGGCCTAGACATCCAGACTTACCTCTCATTGGGTCAGGAGAGCTCCTTCCTGGCGCAGGCACCGAGCTAATCTCTTCCATTTTCTAGCAGGGCTTCCTTCCCAGCATAGGCATCAACCATCCCCACACCCTTCAGTAGGGGAGCACCTCCCATTCATCCCAGCACAGGGACCTGGTCCCACCCAGCAGAGAGGCATTTATTATATTGTTACCCCCGTCCCTCTTGCCTAGGCGACTCAGAGGGGCTTACAATTTAAAACAACAACAAAAATTACAATAACAATTACAATTTTATAGAATGTATAAAACTCCAGCTAATGCATAAAAGAAAAAGAAAAAAAACATTCCCACCCCCTTACCCATCCCTCCTCCCCCACCAAATGCCTTGCAGAAGAGCCAGGTCTTACAGGTCCACCGGAAGGCGAGAAGGTTGGGGCTGAGGTGAACCTCCACCGGGAGGGAATTCCAGAGTGACAGTGCAGCCGCTGAGAATGCCCTCTCCACCTGAACCAGGGCGACCACAGGGACTGCTCAGGGGCCCAGGGGGTGAGGCGATTACTCAAATAAGCAGGGCCCAGACCGTGAAGGGCTTTATAGGTCAAAACCAGCCCCTTGAATTGGGCTCAGAAGACAACAGGTAGCCAGCGCAGTACTTGGAGCACAGGTGTTATGTGCTCCCTGCGGTCTGTTCCAGTTAGGAGGCGGCCCACCGCATTCTGCACTAGCTGCAGCTTCCGAACCATTGCTGAGGTGTCGGGACTTACAGGGGTAGGAGGCGAAGCCAGTATGGGGGGTCTTGATGGCTGCACTGCCAGGGTCGGAGCCGGGTGAACAGCAGGGGTGAGGGGGGCTCTGGTAACGGTGGGACTGAGCCCTCGGCGCTGCGGGACCCCCGCAGCTGCATTCAGCAGCAGGGGAGAACAGGGTGGAGGAGGCCCAGCCCAGCCGGAAGCGGCGTGCCCAGCACCTCAACGCATGCGCAGCGTTGGGGAGGTTGCCCAAGCAACCCAGACACTCTGCACGCCTGCGCAAGGCAGCAGAGAGAGCCAGGGGGTATAAGAGGCAGCAGGAAGCAAGCTGCCCTTGCCGGTGATCAGCATTGCTTCTTTGAGACCGGCCCCCTGTGTGTTCGTGAGTGTGGTGCTTATGCTACATAACGAAGGTTGACTAGTGTGTCGTGCGTGAAGGTAAGGGCGTTGGTGTGCTTGTGGGTATTACGGCGGTGGGTGGGTGCGAGCATGGGGCGTGTGTGTGTAGGTGCATGAGTGGTAGAAGTGCTTGTCCGAGGGAGTGTTTCCCTGTTCCTCCCTTGAGCCTATCCCACTGGAGTGTGAAAAAGCCCTATCCTATCCTCCCTCACTCCTCACCAATCCCTCTCCATATCCCTTCAGGGCCCCTCAGCCTTCCCCCCCCCACCTCCTGGGTCCTGTGCATACGGTGTTCCCGAAAGTGGGATCCTCTCCAACGAGCACGCTCAATCCTTGCCCAGTGATGATCTTGCCTGCTTCATTACGAAGCTATAGGGCTTTTGTAAGATCTTGAGGGCACATATTACCTTAGGGATTGGGGAGCGTGTGAGCATTGGTGGCTGCCCTCCTGCCTTTCCTGGGACCCCTCCTAACACAAGGGCAGCCCCACATAGAATGCATTGCAATAGTCTAGCCTCAAGGTGATGAATGCATGTACGATAGTGGCAAGATGAGGCCAAGACATAGGGGCAGAGCCTCTTCACCAGATGTAATTGGTGAACGACAACCCCTGGCCACAGCCAACACCTGGGAATCCAGGTATAGGTGCGGATCCAGGAACACCCCTAGGCTCCACACAGATGGAGTCAAAAGTGGACGAACGAATACCCCCAATAACGGGAAACCTCACCCAGTACCCCGGTCCTGCCTACTAACACCACCTCTGTCTTATCAAGACTGAGCCTCGATTAGCTCAACCTCATCCAATCCCCCACAGCGGCCAAGCACCGGGACAGCAAAGAGACAGCAGGGCCTGGGTCGAATGAAAATGATAAATACAGCTGGGTGTCGTCTGCATACTGATGGCAGTGAACCCCCCAGCTGGGCACAATCTCCCCGTGTGGTTTCATATACACATTAAACAAGAAAAGGGAAAAGGTAGAACCCTGCGGGACCCCACATCGGAAACCACCAAGGGATGATGTACAAACCCCAAGCACCACCCACCATGATCTATCTGCGAGGTAGGAACAGAACCATCGCAAAACAGTTCTGTCCACCCCAGCCAGGTCCTGTAGGTGTGTTACCAACAACTCATGGTTAATGGTATCAAAAGCCGCAGGGAAAAAAGGGTCATGGGACCCGTGTACAATTCTGCAAGGAGATCGTCAACCAAGGCAACAACCACTGTCTCTAACCCAGGCAAAAACCAGACTGAGTGGGATCAAGCAAACCGATGCCATCCAAATGCACCTGGAGCTGATCAGCCACTAGCCATTCAATAACCTTCCCTCAAAAGGGAAGGTTAGAGACAGGTTGGTAAGTGGCCAGGGCATTAGCGTCAAGTGATGGTTTTTTGAGGAGGGGCCAGACCACAGCCTCCTTGAGGCAACCCGCCAAAAAGGGAGTGTTGATAACCCCCACCAGCATCGGCCCCACTGTCTCTCTGTTAGCTCTTCGTAACCAGGACAGGCATGGATGTAACTCGCAAGTTGTGGCTCAAACAGACCCCAGCACATCGGCTGCATCAGTAGGCATTGCCAATTGGATTTCCTCCCACAAAACACGACCAGACGGGGCATTCCTAACCTCTGGCTCAGCCACTGCCTCCGAAATGGTAGAGTCAAAGTCGTGCTCAGTGCGAGCAATTTTGTCTGCAAAGTACTTCAAAAACATGTCACAACGGGCTGCGGACGAATCCGATTCCAGGCGGAGACAGGCTGGATTGACCAGACCTCTCACCACCCGGAACAGCTCCGCTGGAGAAGACTGAGCAAATCCTGGAGAAGACTGAGCAAAGAACCAGTTCTTTGCTGCCCTCACTGCAACAGCATAGAACTTCAAAAATGTTCTATGCCGCAGTCGATCGTCTTGGGCGCAGCTACCACACACACACACACCCACCCACCCATCCTTGCACAGGCAACAGGTTATCCTAGCAATGGATCTCGATCTCTCTCTCTCTCCAGCAAGGGAGCACTTTCCCAGCACAGACCCCTACCACACACACATATGCATACACAGCCGCCCTGAGCTGCAGGAGGGGTGGGGTATAAATATATTAAATAAATAAATAAATACACACCCCTTCCAGCATTGGCACCCCCTCCCCCAGCATTGGCAACCAGCTCTCCCAGCCCCCAGTCACCTCTGCCTGCCACCAGGGAGTTCCCTTCCAGCACCACCTACCAGCTTTCTCAGCCAAGACTACACTTAGAAGAGGCCCCCATTCCCAACCCAAACCAAGTTACAGGCACGTTATAGGAGAGGCTTGTGGAGATGCTATAATTAAATTGCTCAATTCTTTCCATTCTGGAGGATTATTACAAATTTTATTTTCAAGAAGCTATCACAACTGCGTTGTTTGGCAGTAGTCCCTTGAGTCCCCAAGAAGACCGGGGAAAGAGGAGTTGTTACATGATAATTATGAATAGAAATATATGAAAGCCAGTCCAAGCTGGATTACTTTGACCCTATTTTTTCCTGCAGTTGGTGACCCTCTTGGAAGAGCTCAAAAGAAAGGTAGCTGCATGGGCGCCTCGGAAATAGGGGCATTTTCAAAAGGTTAGCGAATCAAATTGCAGACATACCATTTCCGCATGAGTTCGCATCCTTGGCATGTGCTCAGGAAATTCTATGAAAAATATTTCTGATTGTAAGTTAATGGCATTACGTGTGAGCGCGTTTGTAAGATTTGGAGCCCTTCAGGATTTAAGGGTGGCGTTAACTAAGCCAGAACTAGCAGGAAAACGGAAAAACTTTCCATGGCAAATTTGGTGTTTGGGCTGGGTACGGAGGGAATCATCCTAACTGCAGGACCAGGCTGTGGGCCTCTTAAGGTAGCCCTGGGAGTGAAGACTCTTGAAGGAAGGTGGGGTACGTCTCTGAGCCCTTATTTTCCTGTCCTACTAGTGCAGTAGAAATGCCAAAAAGATTAAGCTTTCTATTTCTGATGGAGGAATCATCCTTTGGGCCCGTCACAAGAAAATCAAAATGCAGTCCTCTGTCACTGAAAATCTATGGCTCAGCTCCCATTGACTTTAAAGGTAGAGGATTTCACCCTCAGGTTTCAGCATTCCCTTCTTTTTTTGTTTGCCAGCACTGCATACTTCCCAACATTTCAAGCAGCCAAAACAAGCGCCACCCCTCCGTGAATAAGCCCCACTGGTTGGGGGGGTACGGGGATTTTCAGATATTTTTATTGATTGTAAGCTGCCCTGAGCCTGGATGGGGGAAGGGTGGCATATAAACTTAAATAAATTTACACACACATGCTCGTCACAACATCCTCCCAAGTGCATAGAGACAGAAGCGTTCCTGCTTATCATTCCACTTATGTTTTTTGTCATTCCATCAACTCCCCCATTGTCCTCTCCAGTGCTTTTCCAGGGAAAACAACCAAGAAAAAGGTGTCTAATGAGGTTTGAATACCAGTCTTTTTTGTCTCTCTTTCCTGAGAGACAGTGGTATTCAGCATTCAAGGAAGGGACTGAGATATGGAACTGGACCTGACCATGTTCTGCTCCACTATATTAAGCTAATTTTCCTTCTGATAATTTGAGTAACTCTGCCAGTATATTCTGCTCCAGGGAAAGAAATTAAACAATCATCCTATTCTGGGATGATCTGCATTAGTGTGTGGGCCTACAGGATCTCAAAGTCCATCAGGATGAAGAGTTTGCAGAGCAGAGTGACCTAGCACCAAGCAGCGAAAAACAGGTTGCAATCCTCAAACCACTTACTCCAGAGGAAAAAAGTAATTTGAGGATTTTGGTCAAAGTGGTATGAGGTCACAACAGTTCAATCCAGCTACCGTGATTTGAGCACAGCAGGAAGATTGCAAACTGGTCATCCATAGAATATCTCCCACCTAGGCTGCAGTGCTGAACCCACTGACTAGAACAAGTGAGGATTGCACTTTGGCTCAACCCAGCTAAAGCACAAAGCAGGGTTTTCTTTGATGATTTTTTAAACTCATCTTTGATCCAGGAAGAAACTAAAAGTTACTGTCCCTAGGGGTGAGCTGTCGCTCAGGTGCTAGAGTGCATGCTTTCAACGTAGAAGGCACCAAGTTCAATCCCTGGCATCTCCAATTCAGGATCTCTGGTAGCACGTCTGGGTGAGGCCTCTGCCAGAGACCCTGGAGAGCCAGATTTGAAACTCTGCACCGTGTCAGGTTGTGATAATACTGGGCTAAGATGGACCATCGGTCTGACTCAGGCAGCTCCTTGTATCCTTAACCAAGGGAATTACAGGACCTAAATCGAATGGAAAAATCCTAGCACTATTCATTCAGATTATATTCTCATCAGGGAAGACGTGTGTGTTCAGAGGTCTCAATAAAACTAGGAGCTGGTTAAAGAATCCCTATGAAACAGTGTAAGGAGATAGTCCCATATGCTTCTTTCGTCAGTGATAGCTATGCCAGAGTAACTTAATACTTGAATCATACTTCTGGTGAGTGGCACAAATTCCCCCATCCACACTTCAAACAACTGGATGATAACAATAAATGTAGTTTTTAAAGTGTTTTGGGTTTATTTTGAGGTTGCTTATTTGGAAGAGCTAATTGTGAGCACACTCTCAAGACTTAATTTTGCCGATTTAGATTACTGTATAAGGAAAAACAGTGTGCTTTGAAAAGATTTCATCCAATACTGAAAGACACGATACATTGTGTTCATCAAGCAAAACGTGATGGCTCGGTTCCAGGGATCCTTAGCTCATTTGTTTTCCGTTGCCGTTGACATTGTAAAGCAATATTCTTCATGCCTTGTAAAGCAATTGCTGTAGCTTTTTATACCTGAAATTTAGTCGTATGTTTATGAGTAAGAGCAACAACCAACATTTTAAATCTGGTGTAGCTAATAAACCTTTTGTTCATAGGTGAGTGTACAATGAATAATAGCACAAGGGAGTTGCAAAAGCTTGTGATTTATCTCTCTCAGCAGGAGGTTCACCTGTACTATTAATGCTTTTACAACTGCAAAAAGGAACATAACATGATCATTAAAGAAAGAACAGGTCAAGTGGCTTTGTAGCTTTTTCTTAAGTAAGAATCTTGCAGCATAGAAAAAGGATAACTTTTTTGTTCAACTTCAGGAAAAGAAAATTGATTCTACAGAGGGGCGGCTGGTGGGTTTTGATGTTGGAGGGACAGTAAGGCCAGCGGGCCTAGGGACGGAGCTAGGGGGACGGTAGGCCAGTGGCATGGCATAACCCAGCAGCAAGGAGTTCCCAGGGTTAACACTGGATGGAAGAAAACACAGTCCACATGCACATCAAGCTTAAAATAAATAGTTTATAAACCCAACACACAGGGACCCATCCTTGTAAAGCACCCCAGTCACAGCCTGAGTCCAATTTTACCACGCGCATTCCATTTCCAGCATTTTGAACACAACTGAAATTGCATGACTTGCAGTGATATCTCATGATTTCCAAACCTCAATTCTACCACACACATTCCATTTCCAGGATTTTGAACACAGCTGAAATTGCATGACTTGCAGTGACATCTCAGGATTTCTCCTCATAGCTCTGCATCCTCCTCCTGCTGGGTAGTTCTAACATTGACCGCTAGGAGGCAGATGATACAATTTTCTTCACTGCGCCTGCATCAGCGGAGTTACCTGGCTCTCTCGCCCAGTCCATCGTCTGCCTTAGGACCATTAGGATGTGCGGCAGTTTCCTCGGACCCGACCAAAAAAAGGAAAGAAAGAAGAGGAAAAGAAAGTGAGGATTTGGCGGGGCATTCAGGGGCAGCGATCCCGGACGCGTTCTTGGGATCTCTAGGCCAGGCCACGAAGATTGTGTTTTAAATCCCCGCCGGCTCCCTTGCATTACGTCTTGGGAGCAGGGGAGGCCGCCTCCTTCCCGAGTAGTGAGCGCAGACTGTTCAGCGGCGCTCCCTCCGCCTTTTTCGATCAGGGCCGGCGCTGCTTGGCCCTGCCGACCAGAGAAGCCCCTCTGAGAAAAGAAAAAGGAAAAAAAAATTAGATCGGAGGATGAGCTCTGCCGGGAATCAAACGGCCCCACCCCCACCCCTGCTGGTGGGTCGGAGTCGCTGCCTGCAGAAGAGGGAACCCAGGATCCTCATGTACCCTCTCTCGCCTCCATAGTCCACACTATGGGGGAAATTATGGCTTCCCTAAAAGCCCTCTCCCAGGCTAAAACAAGTGGGAAAAGGAGGAGGGCTCCCTCCGAGGCTGGCCCCTTCAACAAGTTTCAGAGAGCGGGAATCTGGAGAGCTGAGAAGGAAGGCAAAGGCTCCACCAGGGGGAGCAAAATGCCAGTTTTTATCTTCTTCTCAGGACTCTGAGGTGGAGGAGCAGGGGGGTGGGGGGATGAGCAGGGCTGCAATCCCTTTCCAGTTCAGCCTCCGGTTCATCTCAAGAGATGTCTGATGTGGAGGAAGGGGAGTGGGTGGATTCCACTACGGACCCTAAAGCTAGGGAGAGGCAATTCCCTGCACATTACAGGGAAGAATTGCTTTCCCAAGTGATTAAGACTCTCCAGCTTAAGGAAAAACCCTGTAAGGAAGACTCCTCCGATTCACAGGAGGAGGAGGAGACCAGAGAGTACATCCCCTCTGTACATGGGAGAGACCAGGGCCTGCCCCTAGACAGGGCTTTTGAAAGAATTGTTCTAGAGGAATGGAAACACCCAGATAAAGCCTTTAAAATGAACAAGACCCAGGATTCCCTGTACTCTTTCTCCAGGAGGAAGGAGCCCCTGTTCAAAAGCCCTAAAATAGATGCTGCAGCTGCTTCCCTGGCCCGCCAGACAGTTTTTCCTACTGAGGGGGACTGTCACCCACGAGATCCAACAGATAGGGGGGTGGACTCTGCTCTAAGGAGGGCAGTCGATTCCACCGCAGCTTCCCTGAAGATCAATATAGTGGCAGCATATGTTTCCAGGGCCCTCCTGGCGTGGATGCAAGACGCCCCAAACCCCGAGTTGTCGGAAAGGAGGTCGCAAAAATTATCCTCCCGCAGTTACATGGCTTTCTAGCAGATGGGACAACAGATGGACTATCTTGGTCAGCCAGGGCTATGGCCAATAGTATAGCAGCCAGACGTAGAGTATGGCTCCACTCCTGGCAGGGGGACACTACTGCCAAGAACCTCCTCACCTCTGCCCCTTAGGTTCTTCGAGCTGGCTCCGCACATGAACTCGGGCTGGCGTGACTTTTTTTTTTACCTCCCGGCGGCAGTCGGGTCACTCGGGCGACTCCTGGGGCCCCAGTGGCTGGGGGGGCATTGCCCCTGATGTCCTAGGGGCCGCACCACCAATGAGTCTACAGTTAGAGAACATAATGCATGTAAGCCACAAAAATAAGGCCCTGGTTTTGCAATTGTCTCTTCAGACAGATCCTGCCAAGATTCTTGCTTACCTAGTCTCAATTAAATCAATGGGACTAAATTACCAAAAAGGTTTGCAGGATCAGGGTGCCACCCCCCATGCACCTAGACTTCTGTGTCACATTGAAACTGATATTTCTGTTTTGCAAACTTCAAGTGAATGACTGTTTAGGAAAATCTGGGTTTCCTTTAGAACTTTTTGCAAAATTTCCAGGGGAAAAAATTGGATTTGTAAATAAAACTTGGGGTATCTTTTAAATTGCATCAAATTTTACTACTTTATCAAAGCCTTGTTTTTACAACATGCATTCTCTTACCTGCTCCCCAGCTGCCACTACCGAAATAATTTTTCTTCTGCAGTGTTTGCAATGGAAATATTATTCTTATTATAAGCATTTATATAGCGCCAGCGATGTACCTGGCGCTTACAAAGAACAAGCACGTAGCTCCCTGCATGTATTTCATTTGCGTTTGGACAGCCCACACTCAGCTCCACTCACATGTTTAGCGTGACAAGCCTAATACGCGGGCAGGCATTATTGCCTGCCCTGCGCCTCCCACCACCATCACACACGACCCTTCTCAGTATCCTGCCCGCTATAATTTATTTATTTTTAAAACAATTTTCTACCCCCGCCCCTCTTGTTCCAAACAGCCCGGGGCGGCTTGCAACATTAATGACTCACAGCTGTGGCAAACCATGGGAAGAAGAAGCTGCATCCGCTGTTCATTTCTTCCTGGGTATGACTCCAGGAGGCATTCCAGTGCCTGCTATCCCCACCCACCCATGGAGGTTCATACCTGTGAGAACCTGGAGGTTGAAAATAACCTTTTGCTGTGTGCATAATGCTGAGTTTGAGCAAATCACATACTTTTTTGAGCAATTACAGTAAAGTAAAAAATTGTAGGGCTGGGCGAACAGAACTGAGTTCGGAAATTCGGTTTGGTTCGGTTCAGTTCGGAAATTCGGTTCGGTTCAGAAGTTCGGTTCAGTCGACTGAACTATTTGAGTTCGGTCCGAACTTCCAAACAAAATTCGGACTTTCAAAGCCCATTGAACTAAATGGAATATTATCTTTTAGGGATCGGCGAACAGAGACGAGTTCGGAAATTCGGTTTGGTTCGGTTAAAAAATCAAGTTCGGTTCGGAAGTTCAGTTCGGTCGACCGAACTGGTCAAGTTCAGTCCGAACTTCCGAACCGTCTTCGCCCATCCCTAAAAAAATGAAATCGAACGCAATTGGTCTTTGCATGTTATCACCACCTGGTTTCTTGCATACTCGGCTTACAGTGATGTACTGGCAGGTAGCAGCACACAGTTTTATTGGACTCTCACCTGCTGTGGTGTTAGAAATCCTTCTTGGTTTGCATAAAACTCTTAGTCAGATATGTGCCTCTTGTACAAGTTGTACCCCCTCTCTAACATCTTCTGCATTACCATGTAGTTAGGGTAGAAAATATCCCTGCTCACAAAGGCGTTGTGTAATTCTGTGAGTGTCCAAACTTCATATAGGGCAACAAACCCCCATAGGTTATTCACTGATGTTTCTCTTTAAACTGTCTCCTTCAGTCGGTTCACATTCCCTGTACTCTGAGTCACTTGTTTCTTAATATCTGACATTGGATTGAGGTACCTTCGGTGGCCCTGCATGTATCCTTTTGCTGTTTCCCCAAAGAGATTCCTCCATGTGATCTGGTCGAGGCACTCCCCATGGGTGTCACCTCTAGCTGTCATCAGGGCAGCGATGAGAAAAAATGGTAGGGAAGGTCCAGCCTCCATTAGCGACTGCCCTACTTCTGGAAGTGCATAAATGTCCAGAAAAGTCACAGTCTCTTTCACATCCCACGCTCATCTTGTCCAGGGCTCCCACTCTGCTGAACTGGGAACTCCAGCAGGGTTGCGTAATGTCTGCACTCCATTATGTGTATGTAGAACCCCATTGTGTCCCTGTGTGTTCCTAACTGAAGCCTGCACCTCTGCTTTTCCTATTGGCATTCACAGGCTACCCAGGTCTGGGAATGCCAATAGGAGGCACAGGCACCCACAAGTGCAAGCAGCAAAGGCATGGCCAGCAGACTCCCCACCCCCATTTTTGGTGCACAGAAGGGAAGTTCCCTTCAACTCCCAGACCTCAGAACAGCTTGTTGCTATGCCATACCACCATTCTGCAAGCGCCCCCTCTTTCCCTTCCCTGCCCCCGACCACCCCTAGAGCAGCTTATCGCTATGCCATACTGCCATTCTCCAAGTCCCCCTTTCCCTTCCCTTCCAATTCCCAGCCCCCAGAGCAGCTTGTTGCTAATACCATACAGCTATTATCCATGCCTCCCCCTCCCCCAAACATCCCTCTTTTCAAGAAGCACGGAAAGCATGGATTATGAAAAATTAAAGAACTTAATTAAACTATTAAGCTTTATTAAATGAAATAACTTTAGATATAGAACTGCTGCTTTTTCCACCTGCTTCTTTTGGGGGGCAGCTTGGTGTGCTTGCATGGGTGGTGGGACTGGCAGAGGAACATCTTCCTGATCCTCTTCCCACAGATCCAGCTGTGGAGGAGTGTTTGCAGGAGGCGTGCCTGACCCAGGAACTGTACCTTGGCATGAGCGCAGTGCAGAGAGGACTTGGGTGCTTTCCCTGGGGTGTGGACCAGGGTTGGGAATCCACGTAGGTGGGCATGAACTGCTGTGGGGGGGTTAGGAAATGGTGCCTGCCTCTGTGCAACAAAGCTTGCAGTCGTGGCGGCAACATGCTCCAGCAGGGAACTCTGGAGCTGAATGGACCGGGACAGGCTGCTTTGAGTCCGTGCCCACATCTCACTCATCTCCTTGCTTGCCTTCTCGATCACGCTGTCCGGCCACTCAGACCACTGCCAGAGGTGGACCCAGTGCCTGTCCTCTCACTGGTGGGCCAGGCAGACCTCAGCAGCCAAGGCCTTTCATTCTCCAGTTTTCTGCCACACCAGCCGCCTATATTCCCTGGCAGATCTGCTGCACCAGATGCCATGGCGTTAATGGCTTCTCCACCCACTGCACATGGTCTCCCCGAGCAGCTCCATTGCCAAATCCTCCCTGTATCGCCGGTTGTGGACCTGCAGGTCCTGGTTCCACTGGGCGCTTGTGGCGGGGGGGTTCCATCCACACCCATTGTACTGGCAGACCTATAGCAAGGCAACAAGAAAAGTCATTAGTTCATACCCACCTTTCCACCCCAGTGTTTCAGCCCCCTCCTGTCCAATTTCAGTTGTCCCCACACCATAAGAGAAGCAGGAATGAGTACCTGGTCTATGCGGCTGCTGGAGTAGTTGCTGCAGTAAGATCCCAGTGCCACACAGCTATCCTCCCATGATGTCTGTAAAGGAGTGAAGAACATACAGAAATCAAGCACTGCCATTCACACCATCTCCCCCGCCTGCCATGGTGTCATCCCGCCTCCCCAGCCCGCATGCCTGCTATGGTGCCTTCCCACCCCCCTGCGTCTACTGTTCCCATCCGGTGGAGCTGTTTGATGGTAATTTTCCTGGTGCTCCTCCGCATTCTCCTGGCCACTTGTCAACACCCCCCTCCCCCAGGTGCTTTCACTTACTATTGTTCTCTGCCCATGGGTGACTCATGGGGAGGTGCATGTGCCCCCCAGATTTTCAGAAGCCCTATAGAACCTGCTGCCCAGCCCCCGCTCCCCCACTATTGACAATTGCCGGTCATCTACTTCCTCTAAAAGGTGGTATCCAGGTCCCCTGTGTCCTTGACCAGAACCGTGTGTACTTCTTCAAACAAGGATTGGAGCTCAAGCTCAAAGCAATACACCGTGAGAGTCATGGTGTCCATGCCGACCCGCACTGGATCCAGGGCAGGGACAGGCATGGAGGGATCTCTACGGGCAGTTGCGGCTTCTGTGTGGGGAGCGGGAGCAATTGAAGCGGGGGAACCATATCCACCTGTTTCTGGCCCCTTGTGAAGGCACAGCCATGCAGGCGGGATGCAACAGACGCCATCCACATGGAGAAACTGGTCAAGGAGCTTGCAAAAGGATATTTGCTTACCAGCAGCCAGAGGCAAAGTGGTTGTCTCCTTGTACCTGTGCCTCGAGTTCTTGGCCTACTGCTGGCACTTGTTCATGTCCCAAGTGTAGCCCTGCTGTGCTATTTGGACTGAGAATTCTTGGAACACCGCCTGGTTCCTTTAGCACCTCACCAGGGCATATTGAACCTGAGTGATGAAGGCATTGATCTCTTGGCTGGTCCCAGGGAATGTGACAGAGAGCAACTGCAATTGCATGGTGGTGGTAGCAGCGCTGGTTATTGCGTGGCTGTCAGTTTGAGCCATGGCCACGGTCCTCCACAAGTCGTTCTTCAGAATGCAATGGCTGGGCAACAGCAAATGTTGCTGGGCATGTACTGCCAACTAGGATAAACTGGGAGAACACATGTCTGAAAATGATGTGGTTGGCTTTTAAGGCAAATGTTACGTGAGCACCAACAAGAGCAAGAGTGGAGAGAGGGACAGGAAGTGGCTGCTCCTCAGAACACTCTAGGCCTTTTTGCCTGTGACTCTATGGTGCTGGAGGACCTGTTTGCGAATGGAGGATGCAGGCAACCTAATTGATGGGAAGCGGACACGTGGGCGCACATTAGCTTGCATTTGCCCACGGGGCAGGCTCTGAATGCTCTTGGACCCAGCATGAGTGAGGGCTATGTGTCTGGTGGGTGGTGGCCAAATGGCCAGCAGGGGTAAACACCTAATTAAACAGGCAGCTGGACATCCACCTGGTGTAGGTTACTGTTGTTAACACCCCAAATCAGACCCCTCTGCAGGGGATGGACCAAGCTACATTTCACTGACACAAACGGGGATCCTTTGAGGTGCATCCTGCCACCTGCTAGGAGAGGCTTCGCTTAAGGTACATTCCTCCACCATTAAAGTGAATGGGAACTGAGCTATTTGACTTCAGTCTGTGGAGGAGTGCACCCCGAGGGTGCTCTCTCCCTCACCCATTAAAGCAAGGGGCAGTTTTGCCATTGATTTCAATGGAGTCAGGCTCTCACCATCAGGTTCCTCTTGGGATCTTGCCATCCACTCCTGCAGGGCTGCAGAGCTGCTCCCTCCCTCCTGTAAGGTATCGCATTGCTAATGATCAGAGGTGGTGGGGGACAATAACAACTGAGAGTGGATTTCCGGGAGCAGCGGCTAAAGCGTTAGCACTCGCTGAGCTGGTAGGAACGAGATCAGGACATCTCTTCTTTCCGGAGGCGGCAGCTCCAGCACTATCCGCTTCTCGTCGGGTAGCCAAGGGGGTCAGATCGTTTAAGAGCAGGTTCATCCCCAGGACAAGAAGATCAAGGCAGGCAGCATTGATCAGGAATCAATGCTGACATCCTGTGCAGAAGCAGAGTCCGAAGGAGCCTGATCATCAGTCCCTTCTCTCCGTAAGTTACAAAAGAGTTTCTTTCTCCCTCTTTCTTTCTTACCCCCGTCTCCCTCTCTTCCGCCCACTCCCCTCTCCCGGTTCCATTCCTGATTGTTGTTACAAATGTTTCTTAACTGCCCCTCCGCTTCCTCCTTTGGGGGGCATGTGCTGGCAGTAGAGAGTCTGAAATTCTTAGCTGTCCCTCCTCTCTTCAGGTAGAGAATGAACAAAGTTTCATCCAAAATGCTCTAGACTTTTGGTAAGGTGTTGATCTCAACGTCTAATTAAAGGAATTCTCCTAATTCCCAAGTGCACTAGTGTGAATCACCTTAGATACCTTCCTTAATAAGGAAGTGCGAGCAATATATTGGATTGTCACTTGGGAAATTCTTGCCAGCACTGATCAGGAAGTTCTAGCTCAAAAAAGGCTGATTAATAATTGCTACTGTAAATTGCACAATAAAGACTTATTGTGCAGCTCCACAGAGCAAGCTGGGATGGAATCAGAATCCCACTGTTATTGGTGAGTGATTCCTAATAGAAACTTCCTCTCTCCAGGGTAAGAAGCTGTACTGGGGGCAGTGATGTTGTTAGCCTTGTGTAATTAAATGATGACATGTAGCGAACTTTTGTTAAATGAACCTCTACTTGTGAGTAGCAATAGAGTCAAATTTCCAAAGGAAAATG
Organism: Sphenodon punctatus; assembly: GCA_003113815.1. Classification (NCBI taxonomy): domain Eukaryota; kingdom Metazoa; phylum Chordata; class Lepidosauria; order Sphenodontia; family Sphenodontidae; genus Sphenodon; species Sphenodon punctatus. The sequence continues at coordinate 3,712,411 of QEPC01007559.1, read as the reverse complement.
GGTGCAAAAGCTACAAAGGGCACTTTTGCTTAATACAAGATCTAAGCACTTACAATAGCAAGAAATAAAAACTTATTGGGATTTCTATGAAAATGAGGTTGTAGGGGTAGTAGAGGCAATTGAATTACTTTTTTAATTATTATTTTAACTAGTACAGTTTCTGACACTCTGGAGCCTAACTTTAAATAATTCTCAATTCTGTAAATTCACTGAAACGTTTTTCCTCTTTATGGAGAGGAGCAAAGATTAGAGGAGCGGATCCCCAATGAAATGAAATCTCTCCATAGGATTGGATGAGGCTGCTGAATTTTGATCCTTTTCCCACTGAAATCCTACTGAAAGCAGAATCAAGTCCTAGTAGAATAAATGATAGTTCTTTTTTAAAATAAATGACATCCGCTCTTTCCCTCCCCTAGATTAGGGATGGGAAACCTGGGGGCTAGTTTTTGTTTGGTCCCTTTTCACTTCCTGGATCTGGCCTCTGGATACAGTTCCTGTACCCCCAAGTACTGAAAGGGGGAGCAAAGGGGAAGGGAGCGGAGATAAGGACGTGCACAGGTAATCTGGATCCTCCTCTTCGTGCCCCCTACTTCTATGTAGCTTTGGAGCGCGTACTAATTTCATAGTGGCCCCTGGGTGGCAAAAGGTTCCCCACCCCTGCCTTAGATGGTTACTCCTTGAATTAACAAACATTTCAGTTTGATGACTACAGAAGTGTTGACAAAGAGTAAAATGAGAATGTACCACAGAGGCCTCTCAAAGGTGGTCCTGCCATGCAGGAAAGAATGATGCACCGTTTTTGAGGTTTTATCTCCTCTCCATTATCAAAAAGGAGAAAAGGAGTTTGTTTTTTAAATGTCTATCGGCCCCAATCTGCTTCTTTTCTTTTGTTCACATGAAAGTGCTATTGAAAGGTCATGCATGATGCTGTTGCAAAAAAAGCCAATGCCATTTTGGGTTGTATAAGTTATTGTCTTATCCAGGAGGAGCATTCTACAATCGACACTGCCTTCTGGTTAGGAATCATGCACTCTGGTATACCATTCTGGGACAGAGTATATGGAGAGGGATGTTAAAGTAACTTCTGGCCACACATCTGCCACTGGATGAAATGTATATGTGTATAAACCAGTGGCGGTGGGCTGCCTAGGGCGGGAGGGGG
>QEPC01007559.1:3633256-3710737 GCA_003113815.1 Sphenodon punctatus | reverse complement strand
CTGGGAGAGGAGTGGGGGGCTAGTGGGTTAGAGCAGGGGCCTGGAGGGCTGGGAGCCAGGACTCCTGGGTTCACTGGGAGGGGGGGCTAGTGGGTTAGTGCAGGGGGGACTGTGTGTGGTAAAATGGAGGTTTGGAAATCCTGAGAGAGATGTCACTGCAAGTCATGCGATTTCAGTTGTGTTCAAAATGCTGGAAATGGGATGTGTATGGTAAAATTGGACTCAGGCTGTGACTGGGGTGCTTTACAAGGATGGGTCCCTGTGTTTTGGGTTTATAAATTTATTTATTTTAAGCTTGATGTGCATGTAGACTGTGTTTTCTTCCATCCGATGTTAACCCTGGGAACTCCTTGCTGCTGGGTTATGCCATGCCATTGGCCTACCGTCCCCCTGGTTCCGCCCCTAGGCCCGCTGGCCCAGCCTTACTGCCCCAGTGCCCTTCCAACATCAAAACCCACCAGCCGCCCCTGGTATAAACCCCAGGAACTTGATAAGCCACTTGCTATGTTGTTACTTGAAAAATGTAACACAGGGATGGGGAATCTCTGTCTCTTTCTGGCCTCATCCCCCTTTAAATCTGGCCCACTGCAGCACTCCTCCTGCTGTTGCTGTGACTCCTTGCTTGGGGTGTGGTGGCTCAGGGTACCAAAACAGCAGGCAGGGAAAGACTTTGCTACTATTTCCTGCTAGTGTCTGAATCTCTCCCCCACCCCCCACTCCCCACCCCCTCCGGAAGTGGCTAGGGCTGGTGATTGTATGGTGGGCAGGAGGAACTGGTAGGAACTGTTGCTTCCTGCTGAACTACACTTGTGTGGGCCTCTAGCTAGGGCCAGTCTTAGAATTTGCAGGACACAGCCAGGAAAATGTGAGGCTCCCTGGTGGCCTTTCTCCTATGGCCCTGCCTGCTCAGGGGCATTCTCCTGGGGGCCCTTGTTTTTGAGGCCTTGCACCCTGCCCTGGTGAGAACAGGGGCCACTGAAGGGGCCCCAGAAGTAATAGGCTCTATGGTAAGGCTGGGCCAACCATTGGCCAATTTTAAACTGCCAGTGTGGCACTCCCAAGTCAGAAAACATTCCCCAACATCTGATGTAACACATGAAAGGATCCCAAATGTAATGTATGGGGTCCAGTATTCAATATTTCAATATATTTATTTATTGTTAACCAAAGGTCCAGTAAAGAGGTTCAAATTCTAGCATGATGCCTTGACTGTTGTCATTAGCACGTACTGGCTCATTGGAGTACTACCACAATTAATGCAGCAACCAACGAGCCTCTGCAGCCTCTTGGTTTGGCAAGAACGTATTTGTTCCTACAATACAAGCTGCCCACGCGGCGCTGTGCAACAAGACCTAATTTGTGCAGCAGCAGTGTGTTCTGCCAGGTGAGGAACTGCTCATCAAATTCCCCTTCATAGTATGAGATTTCAGTTCCTCTGCAATAGTCTTGCACAGAATTCCTTGCCCTGCCACAGACCCCCTGGGGGACCTTGAGCAAGCCATCTATCTCTGTGCTTCAGTTTCTCATGTGAAACAACAGGGATTATATTTTTTCTCCATCTCTTGTCTGTTTGGACTATTAAAAAACCCTCAGGGCAACCCCGTATTATGTCTTTCTCCAGTGTCTCAGGTCACTGCTCTTGATGGGTAACTGGGCACTGGTCTTGTGCACTAATGTACATTATTAAAGGGGTGACCAGCTTTAGTTTACACCTTTCTATTGGCTGTTGGTCTGGCTACAATCTATTTGTAGCCCCTTTGCTTCAATTAGACCCTGGGGCTGGGAGGGGGGGGGCAAGGTCAGAGGTGAGATGACCGGAGGAGAAATGTTTAAATTGCACATTGATAGACATGGCTGGATCAAAGAGGACTAGGTTAGTCCGTGTAACATGAACACTGATGGTTAGAGCAGGAAGAAAAAATGATGAATGTTAAACTAACTGAATTTAGACCCAAGGGCCAGATCCTGTTTTGGCAAAATCTATCTATCTGGGTAGGGTTCCCACCTCTCTGGGTTTTGATTCAAAGTTGATGGGCTCCGAGGGGGGAATCTCCAATTTCTTTGGGTCATCCAGGCCCACCTATGCCAAACCTGAAGACTCAGGGCTTTTGGGGGTGGCCTGGTGACACATCGCAATCTGAAAGCATGAAGTTGTTCATAGTTTTAAAACTGTATATTATATTCCTAGTTCCAAATTCCCATTGCAGTGGTAAGTACTATATTTTTTTAAGCCGTTGCGTCTAGTCTAGAAAGCCATTTATTCACATGGATGTATGAGTACCCAATGGTTTGAGAACTAGACACAAGGAGAATTGGACTGGGAATGGCCTTCCAGAGTTGGACTGTATTTGAAACCATAGATCACCAAGTACAGTAATCCCTTCCTAAGCCATTTTCATAGAGCGTGTTCAAACAGTGGATATGTTATCTGCCCGAAGTGCTTTTAATCTGGAAAGAAACGAACCCCTCACAACCAGCTACACACAGAATAGTGAGGTTCTGTCATAGCTTAAAAGAAAGTTGTTCTAGAAAATATAGATGGAAGCGTGTCATCCAAAGCGTGATAAAACAGAATGGCATTTATTCTCTCTCTTCTACCAAAACATCAACTTATTTTAATTTACCACAGTTTTTCCAAATGAGTTTGTGGATGAGTCTTTTGTAACTGATACCTTTCATTAATTGATAATCTGCAACTGGTTTGGGTTTATGTTACCATGCTGTGTAAATGGAGAAGCCGCTGGAAAGCAAAAAGGGTACAATTAATATACATCTTTGTACAGTATTGATGCACCATGCTGTGTCTTTCTGTGAATAGTTAGGATTCAGGGGCGTAGCTACTATGGAGCGAGGGGGCTCAGTTGAGCCTGGACCCTGAGGGGGCCCTTTACAAGTGGCCTGAGCAGAGCACTACTAGGAAATTTTCAGACTGGTCAGGGAAGGGAGCAGAGCCAGCACTCAGTGGTACTTTTGAAATGTAGGACATTTGGGCTTTTCCAAGTGGTACTTTGGACATTTCCAAAGGACTCCACAGAAAGAGTTGTTAAGAGTGGGGGTGGGGGGGTGAAGTGCTGCTCCCACCCACCTCGGTGGCATGTTTGCTGCTGCTCCAGAGGGCCTGCTGGGAGCTTTCATGGGGAAGCCGTGCCTGCCTCCCCGCCCTGGAGGTCCTCCCTCCCACCAAATGGGGGGAGGGGAGGCTTTGCCCATGGGGGGGGGGGGGGGGAGTCCATGATTGGGACGTGAATCTGGGCCCACCACAGTCTTGCTATGCCACTGGCCCAGGGCAAAAATAAAGCACGGGGCCATGGTGGCCCTGTTTCCTTGGGGGCACCCTCCATGGTGGGGCCTTAGAGGTAGTCATGTTTGGGGTCCCACTAGGAGGAAGTGGGGCCCCCACATTATGCCGTGGTGAAAACAGGGGACACTGCGGAGCCCCCAGAAGTATGAAAAATAGCAGTGCCTGGGGCAGTCGCTCTGGCTCACCTTGTAGGAAGGCCAGCCCTGGATACCCTAAATGGTGGGAAGTTCGCCATTCTACTGAAACCTTCTTATAGCCCTTCCTGCTGGAAGCTTTAATTGTTTTAATTGTATTTATTTATTTTATTTTTTAAAATCAGAATTGACATTTGCTCATGGAAACAAAATCACTGTCAATAAAACATCACTTGCCACTTCAGCTGCCCATAACAGTTTCCAGAACCACATCTTGCTTTGGTGACATCAGTGAGGAAATAATCAGCTGTGTCTTATATAAACGAAAAGCTTCTTAGTTGAAAGAGTGAGATTAAATATGCTATGTCAACATTAGCTAACTTGAGACAACTCCCATTTGTTTTCTCAATGGCTGGTAAGTAAAATCTCTCAAAGGGTAAAGAAGACGCCACCGTCATGACCCAGGCTGGGGCAGAAATCCACAGCAGACGTGCTCCAGGCTATGTCAGGGCCTTGAACATATGTGCCTGTGACCGGGCTGCTTCCTGCTGCCCGCATGGTGGGGGAGGAGGGTCTCAACAGGTGTGTGAGCGGTCGACCCTGCCTCTGTGCCTCTCGCAGTCTCTCCCCCCCCCCCCCCCCCCCATGATGGGCAGCCATGGCAGCCAATGACTGGAAGCGATGGTGGCCGCCGGTCATGGTGGGCCCTGATCTGGGCTGTGTCATGGTGAGCCAAAGCATACTTAATAATCGGGTGTAGCCTGCTTTGGCCCCATTGGGCTGTGACTTCAGGGGTTCAGAGCCCTGGCTAGCCACCGACACGGCCTGGGGGCAATTCTGGGCCAAAGAGAGGGCCAGAGAGCCCTCAGAGGTCCGTGCCAGAGAGAGCCACAGCGGTCTGCAGTCATATCTGTTTTTACCCAAAGTTGTTCCTTGTACTTCAAAGAACTGTTGCTGACTCTGTGAAATGCCAGAATTGACATAACTGAAAACAGGTAGCTTTTTGTATTTACATCGTATATAACAGAATCCATCTCTACCAGGATTGCCACCTCTCTGGGTTTTGACCTAGAGCCCCTTGTTAAACTAAAGGGAAAGAGTCTTCCATGTAATGGCTGTGAAGATGAGACTTGCCAAATTATTAGCCACCCTTTCCATTCCCACTGACAGATAGCCGTTGCTTGTAAGGTTAAGATCCATTCAGGCGGAGAAGACTTTTTAGTGCGTGCAGTTTGTGAGACTACACAGTGGGCTTCATGTGGTGGTGTGTGTGGAGGGGGGGGGGGAATATTTACGAGCTCCCCAATACATGGAGTCCATGAATAAACCTGAAATTATGACACGAGTGTGAGAAACAGTGGCGTAAAGTACGGGCCCACAGAGCCTCAAGCGGAAGGAGCCCTGGCCTGTGGAGGGCCTGCTGCAGGCGCAGCTCTGGAGCGGGACCCCCAACACAGGGATCCCACAAGTAAACTAGAAATAACAACATATGTGGAACATATGGGTCTGCAGCACAGGGTTATCTGGCCCCTGAAGGGGCTGTTATGTGTGACTGAAGGTCAGAATTTAATTACGGTAACGCTTTCCATAGGTGCATTCCGGCAAACAGTGTTAACCCGAAGTAACTACTGTGGGTAAAAACACAAGGGATGCCAAGTTGGCCTGGGATAGGCAGCCCCAGGTGGACAGGGTGCATGCCAGGGCGGAGCGCAAAACAAACATGCACCCGGCCAGGCCAACAGCTGCGCAGCCCGGGGGCGGGGAGAATGGGGAATGTGTGGCTGGCCTACCCTCATGGCAGCCAATGACAGTCAACCATGGCTGCCTGTCATGGTAGAGCTGGGCTGGGCTGGGCTGGCAGACCGGCCTGGAAAAAAACATGCAGCTCCCGGGTGGCAGCCCGCTGGCAGACCCTAGCCTGGGCTGTGACGTTGGAGCTCTGCGGGATCACAGCTAGGGCTAATTGCCACCATGACCCGGGATACCCCGGGTCAAACATCTGGTGGCGCTGGCGCACACGTGCGGTCCGAGCTGGTCTGCTGTCACGTTTGTTTTTACTCTTTGATTTAATGAAACCAAAGTAATTACTCCACTTTGGTACTGTTCACACTGCATGTGCAAATAGAAGTAGTTATTTTACAATGGCCCCCTAATGGCCATGGCAAACAATGTTTTTACTCTGAAGAAACGTGAAGTCACAGTTACTTCTAAGTAGTAAGTGAAGGGAAATATGTATTATTCCTGGGTTTTTTTAAAAAAAGAAGTACCTACTTCTCTTCCTACTCCTGAATAACTTGGTTTAGGGCTCTGTACATGTGAATGAATCCGAAGTTAAAGTGAAGTAAGGTTTAACTACATCAGTGTATCTATTCAGGGGTGTAGCTAGGTTGGAATGGACCCTGGTGCAGGGATGATGGGATGGGACCCCCCCATGACCCTCTCCCAGTGGCAGGAGTTGTAGCTGCACCAAAGAGCATGGGCCTCGCAGGCTCATGGGCCCTGGTTGGGATCTATTAAAGCAAAATTTTTATTACTCTATTGTAAGCTTAATAATGGATTAGAAATGCTACTTGCTAACGCTTATATCCCCCCGGCTAACTCCCCTTATTACAAACCAGAGATCTGGGTTAACATCATAGAGTTGGTCCAGGCAGCAGCTGATAGATTTCCCACTGCTTTGTTGATCTGCGGTGGAGACTTTAATGCACGTATGGGGAATCCAGCTACTATGCACCGTACTCTGGTGTTAGAGGAATCAATAGACCCGCTAGACATTCCCCTCCGTCATTCTAAGGATAAAGTAGTTGGCCCTAGGAAGGCCCTTATGCAGGACCTGATGTCTAACCTTGATCTTATTATTATAAATGGAAGAGTTAGGGGTGATTGGGAAGGTAATTTTACCTTCCACTCTCCTAAAGGATCTAGTGTTCTAGATCTTTTCTTGATCCCTCCAAGTAAGTTTTTTGTAGTATCAAGCCTAGAGGTGGTGCCTTGGCCCCTAACCAACCACTTCCCCGTAAGTCTTTCCCTGACTTTCATGCTCACGCAACCTACCTCTGAGTTGCCTGGGGACCTGCGGGAGGAGTCCGCCCACCGGGTTCGTGCCAAATGGACAGATAAGCAGGCAACCAGAGTGGCGGCTTTCTTGGATGCCCCCCCTGGGAATGTGTTCATAGAGAAGGCTGGGGACCAGGGAGCAAACATCATAATGTGGTATGAATCTTTTCTTGAGGAATTGACCCCACTAATTACTATACATAGTGATTCCCGAAAGGGGCCCCAGCCTGGAAGATCCGTTTCAGGCTGGTTTGATGGAGAATGCCGCAGGGTCAGGGCAGTTCTCCGACGCTTGGCTAGGAGACTCAAAATAGATCCCAGTAGTGCGGCAAGAACTCAACTTTCCCTTTGCCGCAGTGAGTACCGGAGGTTACTGGTATCTAAATCAAGAGCCTATAATAAAGAACAATGGGCTTCCCTTATGGGGGCGGCTATATCTGGTGACTCCCGCAAATTTTGGGCTTTTATAAGATCATCCCACTCTAGGGGCTCCAACTCGGGTGGACATAGTCTACACCCGCAGGTTTGGCAACACTATTATGAGGCCTTATTTTCCCATACAAAGATCGTTGGCATAGAGCCAGAGATAAACCCCATAAGTAGATTCCAGGAATGGCCCCCGGTTACCACGGAAGAAGTGATAGAGCTTATAGCTGGTCTTAAAACGGGGAAAGCCCCTGGCCCAGATTTTCTATCCCCTGAGGTGTTAAAGAGTAACCCTGCGGGGTGGGCTAAGGTACTAGCCCCTCTCTTTTCCTTTGTTAACAAATCAGGCGCCCTCCCTCAGACTTGGATAACCAGTATAGTAGTCCCCATCCATAAAAAAGGGAATCCAAAACTCCCGGAGAACTATCGGCCCATAAGTCTCCTCAGTATAGTGGCTAAATTATATTCTAAGCTCTTACTGAATAGATTACAATTATGGATGGATAAGAACTTTATTATTGAGCCGGAACAAGCAGGCTTTCGTGGGGGGATGGCTACTATTGACCACATATTCACGCTATCCATCTTAATGACAAAATATACTTCCCACCGCAGGAAACTATTCTTATGCTTCATAGATCTGGAGAAAGCATTCGACTCAGTTTGTAGAGAACGTCTGTGGACGAAACTAAGATCACTTGATATGGAACCCAGACTTTTGTATTTAATTATGAAATTGCATGAGCGAAATTCGCTCCGGGTTCGTTACAATAACGACGGGGCTCTGTCTCAACCCATAGAGGTGCGAGTAGGAGTCCGCCAGGGATGCCTGCTGGCCCCCGCCCTCTTTAATCTCTATTTAAACAATTCAGTCCATACCCTAAAGCAAATAGATACGCATGCCCCTAAAGTAGGAGATCGTAAGATCCCATTACTGCTTTATGCTGATGATGCAGTCTTAATCTCCCAGACAAAAATAGGCCTGAGGCGGGCTATGCATTCCTTTGGTGACTACTGCCAGACCGAATTACTATCAGTTAATTTTACCAAAACGAAGGTCATGGTGGTAGGGGCCAGGGGAAATCAGAAATCCCACTCTTGGTCTATTGGGCCAAATCCCATCGAACAAGTTCGGTCCTATAAATACTTGGGGGTAATATTTGCTTCCAATGGGGGCTGGAAAGAACATTTTGTGGCGGCCCAGGTACTTGCAAAAAAAACCATCTGGGCAATTTTGAGGTTCTTTCTAAGCAAAGGGGGGAAATTAGTGCTACCGGCCCTTCGCCTTTTTAGGGCCAAGGTTCTCGGCCAGCTACTATATGCATTCCCCATTTGGGGCCGCTCCTTCCTCAATCTTTTAGAACCCCTCCAAAATGATTTTCTTCGGCGTATAACAGGGGCTCCCAAGGGTACTCCCCAAGCTATCCTACGAGCTGAAGCCCGGTGCCTTCCTTTAAGGGCATATGCCCTCCAAGCGGTGGTTATGTTTTGGGTCAAAGCAACGCTACTTTACGACCAAGAGGGCTCCCTTTTCTCTCTAGTACTGAGGAGTGGGTTGGGAGATTCCTGGTTACGCCAGACAAAACAAGAAGTTGCCTTGCTGGGATTTTCCCCCGAAGCCCTTGCAAACCTAGGACGGGTAGCTATAAAGTCCCTGATAAAGAGACGCATCCAGGACCAAACGATCCAATTGGAGGGGGCTCTTCTGTTTGCTCAAAAGATAGCCCCCGCATATACTCCTCCCAACCCCCAGTGTTCTGACCCTTATTACCTTTTTGTTTGGGAGGATGTCAAAGAACGTATAGCATATCTTAGGCTGAGGACCAACACGTTCCCCTCGGCAATTATGGAGGGGCGATATAAGCAAATCCCACGGACTATGCGCCTATGCCCACTATGCCAGTTGAAGGCGGTGGATACAACTGAACATATCTTTTTCCACTGCCCTGCTCTTATAGGCCCCAGAACCAAATTCCTAAAGGGCCCTCTTTTGGACCCTCTTCTGCTACGTAAAGACACCCAGAGTTTACTCGGGCCTATCGCCTCAGTACACTCTAGAGCAGTGGCAAGATTTGGAGTGGCCGTCTGGAACATCCGCCGCCCATTCTTTTCTGCCTTAAGTGCCTTGGATTCAGGGGGGGCTCTGGCAAAAGATCGAATGATAGCAGGAATAGATCTAAGATAATATGCCTAAGCTGGCTCCCAATTACTATTCGGATCCCGAATAGCAGGTTCGATGTATGTTGTATGTTATTTTACTTTGTATTCATTGTTATGTCATTTGTTAAAGGGCAGTGCCCTGCAAATAAACTTCTTTTACTTACTTACCTACATGGGCCCTGGTTCAGCTGCAGTGCCTGTCCCTGTTATAGCCAGGGACCCTTGTTGTTCACTACGTTTTCCCCATTGGTGGCAATGGGGGAAACACAGTAAATACGGGTTCTTGATTAGAGCTACACCCATGTATCTGTTCATTGGAATCTGGCCCCAATGAGTGAGTCGGTGTGGATTCATCAAACATTGGGCAAAACAGATGTGACCGTGGCCCGCTGTGGCCGAAACCCACCTGCGCGTGTGTGCAGGCCCAACCAGATGTTGACGTGGGATTTCCGCAGGCCATGTTGGTGGCTAGTCCAGACTGTGACTTCAGAAAATCTCTGTGGTCAGAGCCCGGGCTAAGGCCTGCGTGACCGGGCCATAGCGAGCTAGCACGTCTGCTCCTGTGTAGCCAACCTGGCCTGGACCAGGGGCTGTCGTGCCTCATTGGCCACCATGGCTGCTTGTTGAGGTGGGGGGGCTTGCGGCCAGGGCTGGCCACTTACATGTTTATTATACTCCTGGCCCTACCTGGGCCACGTGGCTGGCGGGATGGCTCCCTGGCCACGCGTGTCCGTTCAGGGCCCCGGCCTGACCCGGGCCATGTTGTCCACTATTCTCTCCCCCCTGCGTGTCTGTGTTTACCCATTGTTAAGTTAGAAGAAGGCCCACACCATCATTTTGCATAGGCTCCCAACTTCTTTGATTTAGCATTGCGTTTTGGCCTCTCTCTACCTCAAGGACTGCTACCTGAGCAGCATGGAAGGTTTAGCATTATTAGTGCATTGTTGCGTGAATGGTTATGGTCTGTGTTGTGAGACATATCGGATTCCAGCTAGAATTTGTTTATGAACTGGGCTTGGCAACGGAGGAGCGTTTAAATTGCTTCATGCTGCTTTTGTTGCCGGCTGTTTCCCAAAGGTATGAGTCTGCAGGTATGCTGCCTGTAGGATCTATCCTTCATTCAATTCTAGATAAACTGTAGGACTTGGACTTTTTGTTTTCAACGAATCATTCTTGTGTGAAAAATTCTTGCAAAAGCTGTTCTGGGCAGAGGCTTTGCAGGTGGAATCGCCTTCCTTGTTTTCAGCGAATCAATTACACAAGCTTATTCACTCTTTTTTTCAGTTTTCTGGGTGACGTGTGGTTTCCGCAGATTTTCTTTGCAAATTAAGCCATGTCATTTACATGAGGTGAATAAACAAGGAACGAAAGTGACCCTTACTGGCACAAAGACAAGGTTTCAACAAGTGGTTGGGAAATGGAGGATGAGTGATTTTGTGTCTTGTCAGTTGTAAGATCCTAGCTACAGATCTTCCTAAGCAAATTGGTCTAAACAGCATTGAGGTCAATCAAAACTAAACCCGCAAACGCCGAGGTTAAAGGCAGCTCGGTTTTTCTCTTTTATCCTGTTGCTGGGACAGTCACGGCCCCGCTGTGAAAGAGGGAGAGGGTGTGCAGACTGGAGAGGGATCTTACCTAGGGATGGGGCAAACTGTAGATCATTACTGATTTTAACAAATCAGTAACAATCTACATGTGTGTTCTGGGAGCTGGTTGGAAGGGAGGAGCTTGCGGGATGGCCCCGACCCCTCTGTGTGGGGCAGAGGTGTACTGATTCAATAGGAAGGTCAGGTGAGGGGGACTCCCCCATGTGAGAGGCAGGGAGTGGAGGGATGGAATTTGAGGTTCTATCTAATCTATATAATGTGATTTATTTATTTAGCATCAGAAATGTGCCTGGCGCTGAACAACTATTTGTTGTTTTTGTCATTGAGAGCCATCCTGATCCCACCCCTTTTTAAATAGGATGGGATAGAAATCAAAATGAATAATACATGGATATTTTAGCCCTTTTTTATATGAACCGCGGGTGTGGGGGGGATTGGTGTATGCGCGGCAGTGTGGGGGGGGGGGACAGTGCACATGGGTGCACACCAATCCCACACGCAGCGCCACTCATGGACCAATCGCCATTTCAGCCAATTGCTCCGTGAACGCGTGATGGTGATGGGTGGAGGTGGGTGCGCATGCGTGTTTCCCGGGAGTGTGCATGCATGCACACCCGCCGCGGGATTTACACGGGTGGCATCCACTCATGCCCACGCAATGGATCTGCATGGGCATGAGTGGGCCTGTTTCATGTAAAAAAAGGCCAAAGTTTTCATGGGAAAGGAGGAATTTAAGATTTTGGATAGTTGGATTTTCTTTTTCTTTTACGAGGGTAAGAGAATATTCTAAGGACTGGCTTTCATATTGACAAAAGGTTGGGAACATCTTTAGAAATGACACAAAATCTTTTTACCAGCTCTTCTCAGACACGTTAGACAATGCTCTCCTTCCTCTTGTCAGTGGTACTTGATGCTACCTCCTTCTCCGCGGAGGTTTGCCAAAGCCCAGGTTTAGGCATCTTCCAGTGGCAGCGTGATACTGTTCTGTTTGGCCAGTCATTTGACAGGTGGGGATAGGCTCTAGGAGGGTGGAATTTTTCTTAGTGGCGGTGGGGGTTGTTCTATTTACATTTGATTTTATTTTACATTTCTTATTTACATTTACTCCATAAAATGCTTAGGAGAAAAAGATCTCTGTAAACAAAAAACAAACAAACCTATCGGAACACAAGTGGCGATGAAGAGGTTAACTGAGAACCTGCCTTCCAACGATTATGGGAAAACCCATGTGACTACATGCATTACTCTGCCCTTACCGTGCACTGAAAGTACAGAATAAATGTGGGCAGCCATTGGAGTATTTTTTTAAAATATTTTTTTTCATTCTGCCACTTATGTGCCTTATTTCACATTACATAAACAGACACGCAACACTGAATGACAAATTACATAAACAGACACGCAACACTGAATGACAAATTACATAAATAGACACACAACACTGAGTGACAACAGCCATGGCACGACATACACCCATACACAAAGATCAAACAAACAAACAAACAAACAAACAACCCTGCAGCTAACCAGACCTTCTAGAACATCCAAAAATTATTTCCTGCTTTTATAAAGAAAAAGAGACAGACCTGGCCTGTATATGGCCTTTATAATTACCTGAAAAGGAATTGGTTGGTTATGCAGAGTTCCCTAGATGCCTTGGATAACTTCTCAAATCACTGGAATTCCATATAAGAAGGTAGCCTACACTTCCTCCCCACACCTAATACCGGGAGAGCATGAACAGTATTACCTTAGTCATTATTGTGCCTGCACCTTTAATTTCAGAGGTCCGGTAAACTGAACTTGCTGCCGACAAACTGAGCCTCCAGTTAAAATCACTCATGGGTGTAGCATTCCATTTGAAATACTAGTGTCCGAGAGGCTGGAGATGCTGATAACACCAGCAATGATTACGCAAATATGGGGACCGACTGCATGGGGAACAAAATGCTATGGGCTCTTCTTTTAGACAAGCGGGTTAGAGCTACGCCCTTGTATCTGTTCATTGGAATCTGGCCCCAATGAGTGAGTCGGTGTGGATTCATCAAACATTGGGCAAAACAGATGTGACCGTGGCCCGCTGTGGCCCAAACCCACCTGCGCGTGTGTGCAGGCCCAACCAGATGTTGACGTGGGATTTCCGCAGGCCATGTTGGTGGCTAGTCCAGACTGTGACTTCAGAAAATCTCTGTGGTCAGAGCCCGGGCTAAGGCCTGCGTGACCGGGCCATAGCGAGCTAGCACGTCTGCTCCTGTGTAGCCAACCTGGCCTGGACCAGGGGCTGTCGTGCCTCATTGGCCACCATGGCTGCTTGTTGAGGTGGGGGGGCTTGCGGCCAGGGCTGGCCACTTACATGTTTATTATACTCCTGGCCCTACCTGGGCCGTGTGGCTGGCGGGATGGCTCCCTGGCCACGCATGTCCGTTCAGGGCCCCAGCCTGACCCGGGCCACGTTGCCCACTTTTTTCTCCCCCTCACGTGGTCCTGCTGGCTGCGTGTCTGTTTTTACCCATTGTTAAGTTAGGAGAAGGTCCACACCATCATCTTGCATAGGCTCCCAACTTCTTTGATTCAGCACTGCGTTTTGGCCTCTCTCTACCTCCAAGGACTGCTATTGTTGCGTGAATGGTTATGTTCTGTGTTGTGAGACGTATCGGATTCCAGCTAGAATTTGTTTATGAACTGGGCTTGGCAACGGAGGAGCGTTTAAATTGCTTCATGCTGCTTTTGTTGCCGGCTGTTTCCCAAAGGTATGAGTCTGCAGGTATGCTGCCTGTAGGATCTATCCTTCATTCAATTCTAGATAAACTGTAGGACTTGGACTTTTTGTTTTCAACGAATCATTCTTGTGTGAAAACTGCTTGCAAAAGCTGTTCTGGTGACAAAAACAGTGTAGATGAGATACCTAAAAGATAACCCTACCAATCACAACAACAAAAGCAATAATTCTGCTTGTGGGATAGTGAATGCACCAAGGGGGTGGGGGGGTGTTACTTCAGGCTGGAATCCGTGTGCGTGGGCCAGGGGCCACTGTTGCTGGTTAGGGCAGAGAGATGGGGGAAATACATTTCCCCAAAACAAGTTGGTGAATGTCAGTAGTTCACTCCAAGCCCTGTCCTGGAAATCTGGCCATAGAAGGGAACTCCTGGGGGACCCTACAAGACCCTGGACATTCTGGGGGAAGGGATAAAAGTCCCTGGGCTGGCCAGAGGAAGGTTTCCCTCCTGGGCGACCTTGATGCCAGGTGTCCCTCTCTGGCTGAGGCTGCCAGTGCTCTCTAAGGGAGGCATTGCCTTCTGTGGGATCAGGGTTAGCAAGCACAGTCTGTTAGAGGGTCTGGATCGCAGGGAAATGGGGGAGTTGCAATTTCCTCAGGTTGGTTTACTGCAAAAATATCGTGGATGGCATCATTGTAATCCTCGGAATCACTACCTTCATGCCAGAATTCTGGATCCATGTAATTTTCCCCATTAATCATGGAAGTCATTGAAATGGGTTTGCTTTTTACTGCAGAAGCTATTCCTTGTTTAGATTGCAACTGCTGTGTCAGAGCTGAGATTTTAACTTGGCATTTATTATGATCTACTGGGTTTTGTCTCTTCATTTCAGATATTTTACTCATTAAAATTCTAATGGCAGATTGACTATCTCGGTATTTATTTTTAAAGGAGCTCACTATTATTTCTTGTTTCTTTAGCTGTTTTTCCAGATCTTTACACTTGTCTTTAAAATCATTTAACTCTCTAACTTGTATGAAATTGCGCTCAGCAGACTCAGTTCACCAGATCTGGTTCTGTTTTTCTCTGTCCTTTAGAGTTGCAATTTGTGCTTCCAAAGTTTTGTTAGCCTTTTTCTCCTGTTCGTTATCTACACAGAGCTTGTTAATACCTTGCCAGAGAAACAGTAAGAAAACAGAATCCCTGTCTTTCTTTTTAGTATGATACAGCTGCGTGTATTTCTCCCATACTTCACCAAGTTGTTCTAAGGGAAACTGGTGATTGTAATGCATTTTCAGGCCAAGGGCAGGGACCATAATTTCTGATTGTTTCAACAATGGCAGGTAATACTTGCACTTTATCCCAATGTTCAGTGGGGACCCCTCCCACATTCCTCCTCTTGAACCAAGCCATGGAAACCCAAGTAGTGGGGACTGCCAGTCGAGAGAGAGTGTCGTATCCTTATTATTACAATCGCCCCATCCTTCAGTGCGAAGGTATAATTTTGGTATATAATTTGGTTCCCTACTTTTGCACAAGCCCTACACCTGCGGTCGTAAGACCTGTTAAATGCGACCAGGGGAATGCTATCCACCAGGTGTCTTTAAAGGATGGCCACGATGTAGCGCAACAGCACAGCTGTCTTCCGACAGGTTTTTCGTTTGCCGGACCCCACTACACCGTGTGCCCTTTTATGGTTGGCTGTTAACAGGAATGTGTGTCATAAATATCTATATTCCCCCACACGCATTCTCTCACCAATTTGTTAGAAAATAAATGAGTTTGCTGTACCTCAGTTTACCCCAAACGGGATCGAAGGTCGCCAATTAACAAGCCAAAGTATGTGGGTACAGCTCAATTTTATTGGATAGACACTTAACATCTGGATATAGCAGTGTTACAAGTTAAGAACCCCAGCAACCCAACCTAGGATATCTTACGTGTCAGAGGCCACGGTCCGAGATGCAAGCTGGTTGAGAGGCGAAGAGGAGGGGGCCCAGCAGATAGCTGGACAGGAGTCTCTGGATCTTTGAGAGTGACGGTAAGGGTCAGAGGCCCACGCAGGCTCACTGCAATGCTAGTAGCCGCAAGCGCCAGTGGCAAGAGATAAGGCCCTGGACGTTTCCTTTTATAGTTTTATTTATTATGAATACATGTTGCAAGGTCCCCTCTTTGAATATGCCAGGTGCAGAAATAAGCTGACCATTCATTTCTCTATCTCTTGGAGCAATAGCCACCAAAGCTATTTTGGCTCTTTGGGGAGTTTTCTCTAATGCCTAGTTGCCGGTCTGATCTGCTGAGGCTACCTCCCTTCTCTTTCAGACCTTCTTTGTTTTCTCAGAGATGGTGGCTGTCTGGGGTTGTTATTGTGGCCTTGGAGATACATTCTTCTGCTAGAGTATGAGTTATTTACAGCTTTATTCTCATGGACCTTCTTAATTTGTGCCAGCCTGAGGCTTATGCATCAAATTAGCTGAACTAAATTTGTTCAGGCCTCGTCCTTCTTATGTCTCTGACCATGGCCAAACTGCTGAATCATAATAATTTAATCGCTTTATTCAAAACCAAGTTCTTGCCAAGCGAATAACTGTTTTTGTGTAGTTAAAGTGCAGAAATCTCTTCTCTTTTGCATCTTCATAATAGCAAAAAAAATGATCTTAATTTAACTTTTGTTTTTTAATAGGTTCAGAATGAGCTTTACCTTCCAGTATAACGTTGAAGCACTGACAGAGTAGACAAACAAAGATTAATCCTACAACAAGGCACTGGGTTCATCATGTCCTATCACTACAATGAAGCCTTTGAAAACCCAGACTATCACTACTCGGAAACACTGGAGATTGACAGAAGGGAAGGGCAAGTGATAATTTAGAAGTGTTCAGATGATATTACTGTGTTTTGGCAATGAAAGGAATCCAGTGTGTATAATTCACAGAATAAACCTGGTTAGCAGTTCTATTTTTGGTGCTCCCTCCGATCATTCTGAGAAGTAGACTTTCGTCCCCTCCAATTTGCATTTTATTTTGCTGGTTCTAAGTTTGTCATTTTAAAATGACCAAGTCTAAAATGTAACGCACTCCAGGATTTCTGATTATGTATTCAGAGGACTCTGTTTTACCATGCCTCCCAACAGTCCCTATTTAGAGGGACAGTCCCTCACCGGGTGCTGAATCCCACTGTCCCTTTTATAGGGGTCAAAGTCCCTCTTTCAGGAGAGAGAGAGAGACACAAAAAGACCAGTATCCCCAAGCCTCAGGCATCTCTTTCCTGGTTCTCTTCCAGGAAAAGCAATTGAGAGCACAATGGATACATGCCCTTTGAGGTCCCTTCCAGCTATATGACTCTATGCCAAAAAACTAAGTGGAATGAGAAGCAGGGAAGCTTCTGTCCCTCTCTGCATTTGGCGTGTTGGGAGGAGTGTGGTGCATGTGTAAGTGTGTGAGGGGCAGAATTTATACACCAAGGGGCAGAGCTTATTTACCAAAGGGGCAGGGCTCGTCTCTCCTTGGCCATTCAAAATGTTAGGGGAGATATGTTTTAGTCAATTACTCAAAGGACAATGGATGCTTTATAGCTGGCTTCGTGACAGTAAAATTGAGATCAGTTCTGTTAAATTGTAATGACTTGGCTTTTTCCTCTGACTTTAATGAGAGAGAGACTTCCTATGGCTGCAGCCACATGAGCCAAGCAGGCCTGATCCTCTGCGTGCCCTGTGGGAAAGTGCAGCTGCCACGCTGCAGGGTCAGCACAAAGACCAGAGCGGACAGCCTGCCTCCCGTGGGGAAGCTGGGCGGGTGGGCCACTGTTGGAAGTCGCACCACAGTCCGGGGCAAGCAGAGGGCGCTGGCCACATGCAGAGCCACCCAGACCCAATCTCCCCTGGCCCGCCCACTATCCTGCCCCCGGCCATGACGTGGCTTCGTGTGCCTGATGACAGCGCCTGCTGCTCATAGTCCTGTGGCAGGCCTCACCAGATGTGAGGGCAGCCAGGGACCGGCCCCATGAGCAGCCAGGGACCGGCCCCATGAGCAGCAACACTTTACCGCACACTGGATAGCCTTACCTCACTTTGAGTAAGGCTGCTACGCGCTGTGTCCCTGGCCTTTTTCAGAGGATGCAGGGTGTAGCAGCCAGCTGCCTGCCCTGCCCCGCAGCAGGGTGAATATCTGATGGCCACCGGGCACATGATGCACTGCAACATGGGGCAACGGTGACCGATGTGGGGTAAGGCTGGTCCAAAAGCTGTAAGTGTCTCGTGGCCGCACCCTATGTTCGTTCATGGTTGGAGCACAACGTTTTTGACCTCTGAATTCTAAATCCTGTAGAGTTAAACAAGCAGTTCCATAAAAAGGAATCCATTGAATGCATGACCGGACATCAAGAGCCTGTTATATTTTTTCAATTCTAAAATCATTTCAAAGCAACAGACTTAGAGCCAGTAAACTGAAGCCTTCTGTCTTAAGTGGGATCAGTACTTCATGTAAGCCAGTGGGATTTCTCGGCTACAGAAAGGGCCATGTCTTCCCTCCAGATACATCTATCGCTATGAAATTTTGGATGCCTTTAGTTTTTCTGCCTTTTTGCCAGATTTTGTTGAAATTAACTTGTGGGGTCAAAGATTATTAAAGGGAGACGTTTCTCAATGTAAGACAATGGGATTTTTTTGTTATGAAAAGGGCCATATCTCCTCTCAAGACGCACCTATTGCTATGAAATTTTGCATACCTACCTACTTTTGGGCTGTCTGCCTTTTTTACCAAATATGGTTGAAATTGGCTTGTAGGTTTATAAGTTATTAAGTAGGTAACATACATATGCAAATAGAATGACTGCATAGCCTTCTTTCCATAGGTAACCAAGCTGAGAAATGTTTTAAAATATGACAATACTTACATTTTTAATATGTTTCATACTACTTTTAACACATGCTGTAGACAAAGATTGATATCCTTGTTTTCTTCCATATAACTATATTCTCTTTCGTTGTCCCTGCAATAGAGTTTCTCAAGGGAGTACCTCTTTCCACCAGAATCCTTATGATTCTTCCCCATACGATTCCTATGAAGATCGCAGTGGAGGAGTGGGAAGGCAGCTGAATGTTCCTGTGGCTATCCCGATGGACTCCATGCTGTCCAATTCTGAATATAGCCCAAGAGCTCCGAGATCTGCCATACCCGACATGAATCCCTATGGAAACGCACATGGTATGTAGTTGCATGTGTTTATTGATTTTGATGAATGCCAAGTGTTTGGGGGGGTCTTGTCCCTGGAGTTCATCTATATGCCAGCTTCCCCTTCTTTGATATGGGAGCTCTGTATCCAAATTTAGAGCTGAAATGAAGAACAGAGTTTGTATTCGTGATTATTATTCCTGTTTTTTTTATCACCCTGTGAATATCCGAATGACATCCACAACTGAAATGGATATCTGCTTATTTGGTTATTTTGTTTCAGATACTTTACTTTGGTTTCTTTGGCCCTTTCGGTTGCTTTGTTTTCAGCTTTTGTGCATGCACAATATTATCCATGTGAGAAACTGAAATTATTATTTTATTATTATTCTTTAGTTTTATATTGCACCACCTCCTGCCTTGGGCAGCTCAGAGCGGCTCATGACAGTTCAACAAATGATTGAACTAAAATATCCAAAGTGGAGATGGCTCAAAATAGGACCGAGTATTCGCTTCATTAGTTCCAAATTGAAGCAGGCAAATTAATTGGGCAGTGTATTTTCATAAAATATTCATTTCAGATCTAATCCAGATAAACGGTGGTATGAAGCCACAGTGCGTTTTGTAGATGTCTTGTTACCAAAATTAAACTGTAACCCACGAGGGCAGAGTTTGCAAGCGAATGTTGTAGCAAGGATTGTTTTCATCTTGTGCTTCCGTTATATACTTTAGGGTGTGCATGGGAAGCAGAATGTTCATGTTGGCTAGTCCCTTTTTAAAGGGACTAATGCTTTCCAAGTGCCTAATGTGAAGCATCTTCAAAGGGACCCAATATTCCAAAGATGTGTGATCAACAGTTTCTAACAGCTGAGCTCTTTTGAGATCTCTTGCACTGGAAACCCCAAATTTCCAAATTACTGGTCCCTTCTGAACATCCTATCAGTAGCCTCTACACACCTACTACTATTTAATACACTTTGGGAATGTGAACTAGTACTGTCTCTAATGTTTATGTTGCTTTTAGTGTTTATCTAGTTCACTCTCGCAATAACCCTGTGAGAAAGGCCATTATTATTTCCATTTTATCTATGGAGAGCTGAGGCTGAAAGTTAGTGGGTAAAAACAGGCATGACGTTGGGCTGCTGTCACCCACTTGGCACCGAACCGAATTGGCACGTTTGTGCAGCCACTGCCAGTTGTTGGCCCGGCTGGGATTGTCTCAGGCCATGTCGATGACTAGCCCGGGCTCTCACCTGGACTATGTCCAGGTCACAGCTCAGGCTAAGGTCCACCCAGGTCACAGTGGGCTATCACGTCTGCTGAGGCCTGGCAGACATGGGCCAAATGGGGCTGCCATGGCCAGTCCCTGGGGTAGGGACCGGTTTCTAATTAATAACTGCTCAATGCCAAGTACATTGCTGGTGTTGTTTAAATACTTTAATAATAACAGAACAATATTTGTGTTAGAACCAGGGGAAGACATTATTTTGGAATATACAATCCTATGTACAGTAGAACTGTGATTTCTTTGTTGTTGTATCAATAAACTTACTCGTATATAAAGCCTCCTCTAATCTAGTTAACACTTGCATTCTTTCACCTGCAGTTAATCCTTCCTTTGAGTATGATTCAGAGTTTCCATTTATACTCCAATCTGCCAGTAATGCTGTGGATGGCCCTTATGTACGTGGACCTTCTGATATGCCTAATGGAGGTAAGACGTTTTGGCTCAAATTATGGATGGCCAATAAGAGGATTGAAATTTAAAATTCCATCAAATTATCAAGTTAAAGCAATCTGATTTTGTCCATTGGCAAGACATTTGATGCACCTTCCCCAGGAGGTGGGTGAAAAGCCTGAGCATCTTCTGGAGGCAATATAAGGCCTATTTATTTGGCCAGGCATTTAACAGGCAGGATTAAGATTCTGAAGTTGAATTTTACAGGTATTTTATTTATATTTTTATATGGTTTTATGGGTTTTATTTTTTGTAGTATATATGCATATTTCTGATGAGCCTTCAGGGAAGGGTGGGGTAAAAATAAAAATGTGTGAGATTCTTTGGAAGAGACCCCCAAAGAGTAAACATAAACAGGCTCTTAAATAGCAGGATATTTCTTTTCGTGTTCATTGTAGTTGAGCTTCCTCCTTTTCTCTTTCCTGTCCAATGAAAGATATCATACATTAAATTCTGATTCTATTGAAATCAGTAAAAATCAGATTTTCACTCCATTATGAAATGAAACCTTCATATGCTTTCTGCATATGAAGGCAAACTCCGTTAATACATTTGCACAATTATATGAAGAGTATGCTTGGGGGCATGGAGCCAACTTCTCTGTTGACACAGTTCCATGAGTTATTGTTTGAGTGCAAAGGACAAAATTCGGCAATAACTTAATCATATGCATAACAAAATAATATGTTGACTAGCACTGGAATAGATTAGTAGTGGAAGCTCCTATTATTGATATCGAAAAATCATTCATTTAAATAATAATATGGATTTATGTTCATTTATTTTTATGTTTAAAGCTATGAGATTTCAGTATTCTGCACTCTGCTCACTGTGACATGCTGAGTAATGACTTGTAACTTCTAGAATGCTTCAGCCATTCATGGAGAATTCTCTTCTAGAACTGTTGCATAGATACATTGGGGGGAAATCTATAACTCCAGTAGGCATTGAGAACTTGGAGGATACCTAATTTTAACTGCTACTGACTTTTAATCTTTTAGCAAGATGTAAAATTATTTTCAGATTAAAGTCTAGTTTTGGGGGTGGAAATGAGCCTCCTTAGGTACTATGTAGTAACAGCTTCTTGATACATGGATGAATCAGTTTTCCATAACTGAGCAACAGGAAAAATAGTTTAAGAAAATTCTAATAGGATTTTGCGCATTTGGAAGATGGATTCCCATTCCCAGGACAATCAACAGAAGGATGAACACCCAGATATTGAGAACCCAGCAAGTGCTTCAGAAAAAAGGCAGAGACTTTTTCAGTTTTCTAGTCCACTTAAATTGATACGCAGAAAATTGGCTGAGACGGAGAATGCTACTATCACCACACTTTTCTCGAATCTGTATACTGACCTGACTGAAGACCAAGACAGGGTCCATGTGGAAACGGATAGTTCAAAACCCCTACTTCTCCCAGAAAGGACTCTGGAAAACCCAGACGCCCAAGGAGAATTCAATGCTGAGCTACCTATTACTTTCCAGATGGCTAGTGGCTTCTTACAGGTGCCTCCAGGTTTTCCTAGCTGTTCAACATCCGAGGTGGCAGGTATAAGCATTCAGTAGACGTTTTAATAGCTGCTTCTTGGAAAATACTGGAGGGGGAGATGGTCTTGGATAAGAGTAGACCTCCCATCAAGGATTTCTGATACTCTTGTAGAACCTTATATCAAAAATAATCTCAGTAACATTTTTCAGAATACAGGTAGAGTGCCACCCAGTGAGAATAAAAGGATCCCAGTCTCATCTTTGCCATTCAATTTAGTGTGGAAATTGTACACGCTAATCCAATCTGAGACTGTTAAAACCACATTTACTATGAGCTTCTAAATTGGCTAACTAACTAGTATGTTTGATTGATTGTTCAGCTGGCTTCATTCAGAGACGTCCCAGACGAGAAGCTGACATGGTCTTTATGACGCCCTTCAGCCTTCAGAGAATGGATCCAGGATATGATGACGAAAAACTTAAGCAGGGTAAGAGTCTTGTTGTGGAGTATCTACATTGTTCTTATCCTAGGAAGGCCTGGAGGACAGTGGTAGATGATCACAAGAGTAATTTGATGGTGTCCTCAAAATCAAAACTTTGATGGCTCGGGTTCAGATGCCAAGGATGGCAAGAGCATGGTCCAGCTGTGTGTGTGCGTTTGTTTAAATTTATATGCCGCCTTTCCCACAGTGACTCAGGGTGGCTTACAATACGTAAAAAAGACAATAATATCAATGAAACAATAATATAATTCCTAAAAAAAACACCCACCTTCCTATTGCCAAACCAACCCCTGCTTATCCCCACCTGCCAAATGCTTTTTTAAATAAAGTTTTTCACTGCCTCCAGAAGACGCTCAGGGCCAGGCTCAAATGATGCTCCCAGGGGAGGGAGTTCCACAGAACTGGGGCAGCGGCCAAGAACACGCTTCTGCGCACTCTTATCCCACAGATAAGGGTAGCAGATGGAACCTGCACGAGGGCATACCCGGCCAACCCTAGGGACTGCAGTGGAACGTGGTAGGGCAGGTGGTCTCTCAGATATAGGGGGTCCAGACTGTTTAGGGCTTTAGTAAAGCACCAGCACCTTGAGCTGTGAAGCTATAGGCAGCCAGTGCAGACTTTGGAGCACGGGTGTAATATGCTCCTGGGGACTCTTCCCCGAAAGGAGCTGAGCCGCCGCATTCTGCACCAGCTGCAGCTTCCAAACAGTCATCGGGCAGCCCCACAGAAAGCACATTGCAGTAATCTAGCCTCAAAGTGACAAAAGCATGGATGACAGTGGCCAAATCCAAGTCAAAGAGAGAAGGCCGCAGCCGCCTCACAGCCTGTTCTGTGAAGTCCTTGGTTCCAGTTAGTACTATTTTGCTTTTACCTTTTATGCACATAACTAACTGTCCTAAAGCCCAGGCCAAGGGTGTGGAACCTGTAACCGATGGGCCAAATGTGGTCTTTCTGCAATTTCTAGATCTTTTCCATAGATCCCTACCTTGAAGCACTGAAAGAGTGAGTGCAGGAGAAGGGAGCAGAGATAAGGCGTACACTCAAGGATGATTATTATTTATATAGCACAAGCAATGTACCTGGCGCTGTACAATCGGTAGTGAGAGACAGGTCCCTGTCCCACAGGGCTTACAGTCTATGACGAGGGGGAGGGAAACACAGGGAGATTCAAGGATACAGTCATGAAGTAGAGAAGTCACAGATGTACGTGTGTAACTGAACCTCGTTTCACATGAGACCCAGACATGCCCACGTGTGGGAATGGGTAGGGGGTGTCCATGTGACCACCACAGTGGGTGGGTAGGGATGCATGTGCACGGGCACGCTTCACCCATCTCCGCCCACACACGGAGCCGTCGGCCAAAACAGCGATGGCTTCATGCATAGAGATGGGTGTGCGTCCGTGTAACGGAAGCCCATGCACCACCCACCCACTGCGGTGCACACCCATCCCCCCCCCACACCACGGCCCATCTGAAAAGGGCCTTCGTTACAGAGAAGAAGAGGGCTCTGAGTGAGGGAGGGAAGAGGAGGTATCCATGACGAGTCTATGAGGCTGATGAGCTAGGGAAAGCCCAATGGAAGAGGTGGGTTTGTAGAAGGGATTTGAAGATTGGGAGGGAAGGAGAAGAATTTAATGTATTTAGGGAGGGAGTTCCAGGCATGGGCGCAGGGAGCAGCAAGGATGAAGGGGCATATTCATTTTGAGGAGCAAGGGAGATGTGAACAGGCAAGGGTGGTGGCAGAGGAGGAGCATAGCTCTCGGGCAGGAATGTGGGAGGAAGCAAGTGTGGAGAGATAAGGGAGGGTCAAGGTCATGAGTCTTGATGGTAAAGATAAGGAGCTTGTGATGAATAGGTAGAGAAGATGGACTGAATATGGTTAAATGAACAGTCAAGATGGAGGGGCCTTGGTAACAGAGCATTGAACGAAAGTGAGAGGGGCAAGGTTGAAGCAGGGGAGCCCAGTAAGAAGGAAGTTGCAATAGTCAAGGCGAGAGATGATTAGGGTTTTGGCAGTGGCAGCAGTAAGGCAGGGCTGGATTTTTGCAATATTATGCAGAGCGAAGCAGCCAGACTTAGCAACAGCCTAGATCTGAGGTGTAAAGGAGATGGAGGAAGCAAAAATGAACCCTAAGCTACATGCTCGAGGGACAGGCTGGATGGTAACACCCTCAATGGAAATTGAGAGGGGAGGGGAATGTGTTGGGGGGAAAGATGAGTTCAGTTTTGGCCATATTAAGCTTGAGCTGGAAGCAAGATATCCAAGCAGAGATGTCGAAGAGACAGTGTGATACAAGATGCTCCTGCCAGTTATTGGCCGGTCTCTAACTGGTTATTGAATGAGCTGTGGCACGGCAACTCCAGGAACATCTGGACCGCACTGGTTTCCTTGATCCCTCCCAGTCTGAGTTTCAGGCTGGGTATGGTACGGAGACGGCATTGGTGGCCTTGGTTGACTATCTCCATCTAGCGTTGGACCAGGGTTGTCAGACCTTACTGGTCCTGCTAGACGTTTTGGCTGCATTCGACACAGTCGATCATGAGGTGTTGGTGACTCGCCTGCGGGACCGTGCCGGAATTGGCGGAACGGTCTTGGACTGGTTTTGTTCGTTCCTGACCGGGAGAACTCACTGGGTGGTCTTGGGGGAGTGTACGTCTTCCCCCCCGGGACCTCACATGTGGAGTCCCGCAGGGTGCCATTTTGTCCTCCCTCTTGTTCAACATCTATATGCAGCTGTTAGGGGAGATCGTGAGAAGGTTTCAGGGCATGCAGTGTCATCAGTATGCTGATGACACTCAGCTCTACCTCTCCTTTTCCATCGACCCAGGCCATGCAGTCTCCTTATTTTCCCAGTGCCTGTCAGCTGTGGGGGCTTGGATGAGGTTGAGCCATCTGCAATTGAATCCTGACAAGACGGAGGTGATGTTGGTGGGCGAGGGCTTGGGGGGCCTGGGGGTGGTTGAATCTCCTCTTGTTGGGGGGGTTCGCCCTCCCATGGTCTCTCAAGTGCGGAGTCTGGGTGTGCTCCTCGATTCGCGGCTCAGCCTGGAATCTCAGGTTGTGGCCGTGGCGGGGAGTGCATTCTGGCAGTTACATCTTGTCCGGCGGCTTCGCCCGTATCTCTCAGACTCCGACCTCACCACTGTCATCCATGCCTTCTTGCTGGATTACTGCAACATGCTCTACGTGGGGCTGACCGAGAAGCTGGTCCGGAGGCTGCAGCTGGTGCAGAATGCTGCGGCCCGTCTCCTTACGGGGGCGGGTCGCAGGGAGCACATGACACCAGTGCTCCGGGCTCTGCACTGGCTGCCTATAAAGCACAGGGCCAGGTTCAAGGTGCTGGTTTTAACCTTTAAAGCCCTTCACGGCCTGGGCCCTGCTTATCTGCGGGACCGCCTCACTCCCCATGTGCCCGTGCAACCCTTGAGATCGTCCGTGGGAGCCTTTTTGGAGGTTCCCCAAATGAGGCGGGTGGCCACCGATGTTCGATCTTTTTTGGTGGCCGCCCCTGTGCTGTGGAATTCGCTCCCGGAGGAGGCTCAGTTGGCTCCCACTCTCCTGCTGTTTCGGCGTTTATGTAAGTCCTGGCTGTTCCGTCAGGCTTTTGGCGAGGGGTAGGGCTGGGGTGGGGTTCCCCCATTGTATTGTATTTTAAATTGTTTTAAACTGTTTACATTGGTTTTTTTTTTAAATGTATTGAATGTTGTTCGCCGCCCCAGACTGCCCTGTGGGCAGGAGGGGCGGGATATAAATTTTGAATAAATAAATAAAAATAAATAAAGAGTGGCTGGAGGGGGAGAGCATGGGGAGAGACTGTTGAGTGTTATCCTCATACAGGTGATACTGGAAGCTGTGAGATTCAGTGACTTTGCCCAGAGATAGAATGTAAAGGGAGAAGAGAAGAGGTCAGAACCCTGGACAGAGACTTGGGGAACTCCCACAGAGATGGAGATTGACCCAGAAGAGGTACCAGCAAGACAGACACTGGGTGTTTTTAGACAGACGGGATGCCTTGGTGCTGGCCATGTCAGCCCGCGCTGCCCGCTTCACCCCCAGGTGGCCCATCCGTTGAAAGGCAGCCCGCTAGGAGGAGTCTGTGCCTGCTCCAGGGCAGCCATGATGGCAGTGCTCTGGAACACCTTGGAGCACTGCCAGCAGAGTGGGCCAGCCAAACTCAGGGCACAGAGCAGCTGTCCACCTGATGCGCGGCCCCATGCTGGTGCTCTGCTTCCAACTGGCCGTTACCCCAGGCAACACCATAGAGTTGTGGGCAATTGCCTCCAACTGTGTGGGGGTGGGGGGTGCAACCTGGAAGGACCGCAGGCTGGGAAACCCGCTGGGTCTGTCTGATCCTTACCCAGGCAAGGCTGGGAGTGAGTGGACGTGGGGGTGCACGTGAGCAGCCCCGCGTCCATCTGCAACTGCCCAATGAAGGAGTGGTGTGAGAGATACGAAGAGAACCAGTCGAGAATGGAGCCCCAGATGAATCCATGAAATAGATCCATGATCTGGATCCTTCCCTTTCTTCCTCCATCCTGTGCAAATCTATTAAACTCCCTCCCCCCCCCGCCAAACTCCTATCTGGTCCACGGGGCTTGTGTTAATTTTCAAAGTGGCTTGTGGGAGGGAAATGTTTCCCCATCCCTGCTCTCGGCAACTGGAAATAATTAAACCGCACAGTATACCTAAAAGAAGATGCCTTTTATTAGGGCCAACATCTGTTGGGGAGAGTTTGCAATCTTTCCGTTTTCACAGAATGTCTCAGGCTACAAAAGAGTTCTTTGAAGCTCAAAAGCTTGCGTGCATTTGCCAAAAGAAGATGGTCCAATAAAAGACATCAACTTTGGTTGCAATTGTAAGCCACAGGCAGGGACCACATCTATTTCTATGTTCTGTACAGTGTCAGGTACATGACCAGCGCTATATAAATGTTTATAATAATAATAATAATAATCTTGACTCAAGTCAATGGGAGTTTGGCGTGTGACTTCAGTGGGGTGAGGGGTCAGGATTGCATTCTTTGTCTCTTGATTGTCTTCTGGTTGGCTGTCAACCAGCATATCAGGAGGCTGGGTGGATCAGCTCCTCTGTTTCCTTTCCTGTTTGTGTCCTGAACGGCTCTGCTGCCTCAGCCTGCTCTGAACCCATTCCTTTAGCCTGCTTTGACCTCACTACTCCTTGCCTGATTCCCGAGTCCACCCACATCCTGGATTCTGGTGCCTTACGCCTTGGCTGTGGCTGCTAATGCCTTATCAGTCTCTCTCCCTCAGCATTTCCAATGTAGTCTTTGCTGAGAATACACCTGTATCCAGTATATTTTAAAAGCCTCTTTCCATTCAGTGTCACACAGTAGGGTGGGTGATGCTGATTACATGGCAAGGTAGGTGACATTAAGTGTGCACTGTGTTATTTGCTGCATCGCAGGTCACCTCAGGAATTCCGCGGATGTCTTGGGTGGCAAAGCCATGCTCACTCGATAGCAAAATTCAGTGTTTGAAATGAACAGACATAAGAATACCCATATTAGGTGGCTGGCTGGAACAGTGGGAAGCACTTTGTGTTTACCTGAGTCTAGGTAGCAGTGAGCACTGAAAACATCATTATTAGTCTATCTCTGATCTCCTCCCTTACATGGGCATTGGAATATTATTTCCTAAGACTTTGTTTTCTTGCACGTCCTTTATCCAGAAGAAAAGTTAATCCAAAACCTTGTGAGCATGTCCAGTGGGGAAAGAACTAAAGCGATCCAGAGGATGCCAAAGATTATGAAAGAGAAGAGAGAGATCAGGTAAAAACAGAATGTTTGTGAGTTTTGTGTACCTTTCATTTAGTAAATGTAGAGATCTGCTTGGCTTTTCCCTACTGATCTGTCTCTCCATTCTGGTATAAAACAGCTGGAAACTCAATTAATCTTGTCAAAATGCTGAACATAAAATGTTGTTACTATGGGGAAAAATTGACTTCCAGAAAGCATGGGTGTGTCTTTTTTTTTTTTTTTTAAAGATTTGTTTCCCCAGGTATAGTGCCAGTTCCCTGTCTTTCAGGTTGATGCTGGAGGTGTGGATTTATTCATGGACGATATGCAGACAAGACGGAGGTGATGCTGGTGGGTGGGGCTGAGGGAGTGGTGGCCACCGTCATTGATAGGGTTCACCCTCCTTTGGTCCCTCAGGTCCGTAGTCTGAGGATGCTCCTTGACTTGCAGCTTCACCTGGATGTCCAGGTGACGGCTGTGCAAGGAACGCTTTCCGCCGGTTACATCTCGTGTGATGACTTGGGCCATATGTCTTGGACTCCAACCTGGCCACCATCAGCCATGCTTTCATCACCTCAAGACTGGACTTTTGCAACGCGCTCTACATGGGGCTATCTTTGGTGTTGGTTCAGAGACTGTAGCTGGTGCAGAACGCTGCGGCCCATCTCTTCTCGGGGACGGGTCGTCACAAGCACATTACGCCGGTACTCCGCTCTCTCTACTGGCTGCCTATAATCTTCTGGGCCTGATTCAAAGTGTTGGTTTTGACCTGTAAAGCTCTATATGGCTTGGACCCTGCCTACCTGCAGGACCGTCTCACCCCCGGGTCCTGAAGCGGCCCCTGCGGTCTTCCGGGGGTGCCCAACTCAAGGTCCCATGAGTTTCTCAGGTGGTGACCATGGGGAGGGTGTTCTTGGTGGCCGCACCTAAGCTGTGGAACTCCCTCCCAACGGAGGTCCGCCTGGCCCCAGACCACCTCTCTTTCCAAAGACGGTGTAAGACCTGGCTGTTCCACCAGACTTTCGGTGAGGGAGATGGGTGAGAGTGGGGGGTGGGGTGGGGGGTGTCTTTTAACTCCACTTTCTGTTAATGGATGTTTTATTATTATTTGATTAGTATTTATAACTTGTGTCCCAATTATGGCCCCCCCCCCCAAGGACAAACGGGTGGGGTCTTTCCCAAGCAGCAGCCTTCCCAAGGCTCCCAACTAGCCTCGGCCTCTTCCCACAAAGTTTGTGGTGCTGCCCTGGCTCTTGGTTAGGCCCCCCTCGAGATGGCAGCAACCCCACTAGGAAGGAAGTTTTAAGAGTCGGTGTGACCAGCACTTCACCTCTGCCCACTCTGAGAACTTCCTCCTTGGCAGCACCACTAGGCAGGGGTGGCAGCAACATTTTTGCAGGTAGCTGCTGCCCTCCCCCCCCGCCCCCCCTGCTGCTGCTAAGCATCATGGCAGCATCGGGGATGAGGCTGCCTAGGGCAGCATGTTCAAGGGGGCGCTTTCCCCTCTGCCCCCAATCCAGTCGCTGCCGCCAAGCTCTGTGGCTAGTTGAGAGGCAGGGGTGTAGCTAGGTTGGGGATTTGTGGGAGGGGGAGGAAAACAGGCTGGGGCACTGNNNCCCCCCCCCGCCCCGCCCATCGCCATAGACTCCCCTGTCCCTCTTCCTCCCCTCAATGTCCTTATTGCATTTTATCACAAGCATCACACTTCTAACATTTTGAAAAAACCTAAAAATCACAAGTCCCAGGGGGCACTGAGTTTGGGGGATAAGGTTGGGAGCACTGGGTTTGGGGCTGGAATGGGGGAAACAGGCACAGGCTGGGGATTTGTGGGAGGGGGAGGAAAACAGGCTGGGGCACTGTGAGATTGGAATGGGGGAGGGGGGGCGGCTGGTGGCTACAGGGGCCAGGTGCTGGGCAGCCTTACCTCCTGGAGTGGGCTGCTGCAGTGCTGCGCCTCCTTGGCTCCGCTCCTCCCTACTCACTCCAGAGTGATTCCAGCCGCTGCAAGGGGGGACTCTGGGGCTGGAGGGTCAGCCTGGGGGCTGCAAATACCGGCCTGGGCCCCACCGCTCCTCCTCCTCTGGCCTGCATGGAGCGGCAAGCCGCCCCCTCACAAGCGGTGCTGCAGGGGGTGAGGGCTTGCTGCTGGCGCGCAGGCCAGAGGAGGAGGTGCGTTGGGGCCCAGGTGAGAGCTTGCCGGTACTTGCAGGCCCAGGCTACCCCTCCAGTCCCGGAGGCCCCCCCCATTCTGCGGTGAGCGCAATGCGAGGAGCTGAGCCCTCCACGTGGTGGCAGAGACCCGGGATTACTTCCCTGTCTCTGCCACCACATGCAGTGCTTGCACGCTTGACCCGCCCCCCCATAGCCATACATGGCTATGGGGGGCGGGTCAAGCGTGATGTTAGCCTGGCGGGGGAGGGGGCAGGCTCAGGGGCCCATTTGTCGGGCGGCAGCGCAGGCAAACCAGCGCCTCGGGAGAAGAGCTAGCAAGCAGCGAGCGAGCCCTCCACGTGGTGGCAGAGACCCGGAAGTAACTCTGGGTCTCTGCCACCATGTGGCGGGCTCGCACGCTTGACCCACCCCCCCCATAGCCCATACATGGCTATGAGGGGCGGGTCAAGCATGATGTCACAGTCCAGTGGGGGAAGGGGCAGGGGGCCCATTTATTAGGCGTGGCGGCTGCAGTGGCAGCGCCGCAGCGGGGGGGGCAGGCGAACTGGCTGGGAGGGAGCCAGGGAGGCTGTGGCATAGGGCAGCTTGGGCTTAGCTAGCATAGAGATGGGCTGAGCCCGGCCTGTGGGCCCCCAGCCACGGTGGGCCTCGGGACAAATGTCCCGCCTGTCCCTATGATAGCTATGCTATCATGCTATCATAGGGAGGGAAGCACCTAGGGCAGTTCTCCTGCCCCATTCCAGCCACAGAACGGCTATGGGGATAGAAGAGGTGGGGCCATCTAGGGTGGCAATTTCAGTGGGGCAGCTCTCATCCCCCCCCCCCCCCCCAATCCTAGTGGCTGGATTGGGGAAGGGAGAGCCACCTCCTTGAAATTGCCACCCTAGGCAGTTGCCTGTGCTGCTTACATGGTAGTGCCGGTCCTGCTGCTAGGAAGTTTTCAGAGGGGCTGGGGAGATAGCATTGGCCCTACTCTCTCCCCCATCCACTCTCCAAAAAATTCCTAGCGGTGCTCAGGCTGTTTGCAAAGGGCCCCACGAGAGTCCCAGGCCCATGTTCAACCGAGCTCCCTCACTCCATCATAGCTACGCCCCTATACAGAATTTACAACATGGTAGCATCTAGGAGGGGGTGGATTGGGCTAGGGTGATTGCCTTCCTCCCAGGCTTTCATCTAGGGAGGGCAGGGCAAAGAGACTATTTTGTCCCTTTCAGGCATAAACCCGCCCCTTATGGAATGTTATGACATCACAACAGTCTGTGGGGCGCAGGACCCTGTCAGAAAAGGGGCAGGGCAAAGGCACTTCAAGAGCATCATGTTGCTCCATAAAGTCAGGGCCATGTTGGGAAGGTGGTGGGAAAGTAGTACCCAGCCAGAGAAGGGACTTGGGAGGAGTAGAGACCTAAGAGAAAGATCTGTTCTTACAAGCCTGGGGAGAAAAATCTCCTTTTGTGTTAGACTGGTGGAATGTGTTATGTTCATTAAGTGGCCTATTAAACTGGAAGAATGGGGCAGTCTGTGTGCCCAGACGATGCGGGCCGGATCTTTTATTTGAAGAACCTGTCACACGATGACTGATTTTAACCCTATCCTAATTTGTATCGTGGGAGATCTACAAAGCGGTGACATGCTCACGCCGGAGATGAAATGGTGGTTGGAGGGGGAAGGAGGTCTTTCTCTCATGAGGCAAGCTTTCAGGTATTTGAAAGGCAGAAGACCAAGCTTGTTTGCTGGAGAAGGAATGCCAGCAGCTCTTTGGCGTACCCAAATACATACACATCCTCCTCTTATTTGCACCAGTTTGCTTAAAATTCCAGGCAAAATTCTGGCCTTTTGTTCACTGCTTTCTCCCTTGCAATTCCACAGAAACAAAGTTCTGGTGGAGAAAACGAAAAAATCAGTCAGCAAAGATGCCCAGATTTACTGCTGTACGCAGTGCCTGTACACCATATCCTTGGTAAGTGCTACCTGCGTCCTTCAGAGAAGGTTGGGTTTTTTGGTTTTTTTAGAAAAAGAAATATTAGGAGTATTTTTAAAAAAAAGTTATAATGCAATAGACAGCATTGTCATGTCCTTCCCATCAGACCAAGCCTTTTGTATTGTATTATTACAAAATGGGCAAGAGACGAAGGCTGTTTTTAGATGGGACGCACTCACGTGGGTTCACCCATCCTCCATGGACACGGGTGCCTGTCTGAAGGTGGGGTGGGTGAAGTTGTGCTCCTCCGACCCATGCACCGCCCACCTGTGCCCCCACACAGAGCAACCTGGGGTTTTCACAGTTGTCCCTTGCAGGGGCATGGGTGGGCAGTGCATGGGTGCGGGCGCACACCCATCTCCCACCGTGTGAATTGCCCCCCCCCCCCTCACTATAAGTGCACTGACACTCGGTGGGTCCATCTAAAAACGGCCAAAATCGTTAAGACAATAGACCTATATCCTATACCTCTTAATTGGACCCTCTTCTGTTGGTGCAAATGTGCAAGCCTTTTTGAGCTACAAAGAGCTCCAAGTTCTCTAAAGCTTGGAAACATTTTCACTGTCATCAACAGAAGCTGGCCCAGTAAAAGATACCATCTGCGCTACTTTGGGTGCAATCCTAACTGTTGAATTTATTGGGGCTTTCTCTATTGACTTCAAGATGTTAGGATAGCACCCTTTGTCTCTTGCCTCTCTCCTGTTTGGGACCAACATAGCACCTCCCGCCTAGACAACAGACAGGGAACCTCTGACCTTTGGGGCCAAAATAAGCCCATGGCTGCCTTTATTTGGCCATTTTCCAATTACTGAATCTGGCCCGTGGATCCAGTCCCTATTATTATTATTATTATTATTATTGATTATGCCGGCAATGTTCCTGGCACTGTATAATTAGAGACAGGTCCCTGCCCCAGTGCTCCTTACCCTAAAGTGCTGAAAGGGTGGGCTCAGGAGAAATGAGCAGAGATGAGGGCATGCACTTAAGGATAATATATGAATTCATGGCATAAAGCCATGATCTGGACCCTTCCTTCCTTCTCCCATCCTGAGCATCTCCCCTTAAGTATCTCCACCTTCAACTCCTATCTGGTCTAAGGAGCTTGTACTAACTTTCAAAGTGGCCCATGGAAGGGGTAAGGTTCTCTGTCCCTGCTCTAGGTTAACTTGTATTACCGCAGCAACTAGGAACCCAATTAAGAAAAATGTCCTATAGATTAGAGGATGGCAAAGAGAAAAGTATATTTTCTAGCTTAAAAAATGAACTATGGAAAACCTGATATCAGGGGCACCAGCAGAATTTACTCCAGGTGGGACCAGGAAGAGGAGCTTTGTTGGAAAAAGGTAGGAGAATCCCTTCACCCTGCCCCTTTCCAAGCATTGTGATGCTTGGAAGAGGTATGCCCACCTCAGAAATGGATGGGACCAGCCAGGAGCCAGAACCCATGCCTGATACCAGAATGTCCGATTTGAATTTGGTTGCTGTTGCAACAAACCCAGCATCTGGCTGCCTTTTAACCGACTGCCTTTGTCTTTTCTTTCAGTCCTTTCGACACTTTAAAAATAGCCTGGTGGACAGCTTTCAGTTACTGCAGCCGTGGCAAAAAACTCTTAAAACGATTGGTGGTAAATTCGGAACAAACGTTTTGTCCTATTTTGTTTTTCTGACCTGGCTACTGACTTTTAATGCCTTCTCGTTCCTTGTGAACTTCAGCTTCATAACGATCCCTCAGCTCATAGCATCAAAACCAAATAACCTCTCCTTCACTGGGCTGGAGCTTCTCACTGGGGCTGTAAGTATGTAAAGGTAAACTTAGTGTAGGTTTGACTGCAGGGGACCCACTCTGTTGAATGAACCCTAACTACCAGATGGGTTGAGTAGAAAAAGCTTGAATGCTAACATTTGGATCTCATTTTTTTATCACTGTTGTTTTAGTCGAACCCAGGTCTGACAAGGGAGGGGAATGGCAGTACAATTGTACCAGACCCCCAAGCTCAGTGCCCCCCCACAAAAAACTACAAGAGATTCTTATTCTTCATATACTTTAAAATACAATGCGTATAACGATAATTGGAAGTAAAATGCGTAAATTAAAGTCCCAGCGGGCCTCCCAACATTGATTTTGAAAATTAGGACAGGGAGGCTGGGAGGTAGGATCCCCCAGCTACTAGGAGGTACCAAGCGTCAACATTTCTCTCAGTGGACCTGGCCTTTTTTAAAAAAAAAACCTGTAATATTTTTCTGATACTTAAGTTTGGGTTTGATTCAGAGATGGAAGGGTGTATGTGTTTGTTTTTTTAACTTTTCCCTTTGAGGGAGTTTGCATCATTTTCTAGTTTCGCACTGATGAGATTATTTCTCTTATAAATCCTAAGAACTGCTATACTGGGTGAGACCAATGATTCATCTAGCTCCATATCCTGCCTTTTAACAGTAGCCAGCACAAGATGTTTCAGAGAAAGTTTTAAAACGGAATATCTAGGGCGTGATCCACCCTTTGCCCCTTATTCTTGGCTTCTGGCAGTCTTGCCAACTTGACTTAGCCTTTGGACATATCCTCTATCAACTTAACAAATCCTTTTTTTTTATCATGGTTGTACTATTGGCCCTTAACAACATGAGATTGTCAGTGAAGAATACTTTACTTGCAGTTGTTGTTGAGCTTGTGTAAATAAATAAATAAAAAGTCTTAAGGGAGAGCCAGTGTGGTGTAATGGCTAAGTGTGCAGTACTTGGACTGGGAGGTTGGGAGAAGGACCCTGGCAGAAACTCACTGGGTGACCTTGAGTCAGTCAAAATAAATTCTCTCGGCCTAACCTACTTCACAGGGTTGTTGTGAGGATAAAAAGTTGTGTTAAATGTAAAGCGCTCTGAGTGCCATCGCAGTGGGGCGCTATATACAAATTATTATTATTGAAGGCAACATTTTGATTAAAACTTTAATTCAGGATCAAGAATACATAGCTTAATGTTTTTCTCCATTAGACTTTGGTAACCTGTGTGACTCTTTGCATACATACTTGCACCCAACAACATCATGAAGGATAAAGATGGTAGAGATAGGCTGGCAGGCCACCTACTACAGCTGAAATGTATAGTTAATTCCATAACTGTGGCTGATAACCAAAATTCTGGATAGCTAATTGGTTAGCCGATTGGTAACTATGTATCACAGTGCTTAACCAATTAACCAAAATACTGATTAATACCATCTTACCGTTAATGCATAACCGATATACAGTGTAACCGATTTACTGTTTTTCTGTTTTCAGTCATTTCTGGCTTATGTCCAGACCAACAGCAAAGCTGCATAGAGCAAATTTGAGCCAGAGAGCCAGTGGGGAACCGAGTTAAACTTGAAACCAGGGTGCGAGGGGTAAACAGGAAAGGATCAATGGATGAATAAAACAGCAATGTGGCAACACGTTAAATGGTGCAAACTAGTAATGCAGTAAATCCAGTTAAACCGTTGAATAATAAATGGATACCACTCGGTCTCTGGTGTGGATCGGTTACTGGAAATCTGGCAGCTACCATTTACAGTGCAGTTAACTGGTTCAGTTCTACCACCGCACCTACCATGCATTCACAGGCCACTGCACCCCCACGCCCCACATGTAGGGCCCCGGCTAGGCTGGCTGCCATGCTAGTGGAATGGTGGAGCCACAGTCCTACAACTGGTAAGGAGGCCCATGGTAAGGTTGTGGCAGACTTAGCAGGGACATTTGCACTATCAAACCAGAAGAGGCCAGCATGCATTTCTAATTCTATAAACAGTCTTGAATTACCTGTTGTGCTGTGTTGTCTGGAAAGACTTATGAATATTGCTGCTTAGAGTTGTTTGGAGGGTTTCATTTGGATGTTGATAGTCTCTGTCTTGGGCTGTAGTACATTTTTCTACAGGAAACCAGAATGATACTGCAGGAAATTTGCTGGAGCCGATTAAAACTGCAGGAAATTACACCGTTGACGCATTAGCCACATGTGTATGCCATAACTTTTG
Organism: Sphenodon punctatus; assembly: GCA_003113815.1. NCBI lineage: Eukaryota > Metazoa > Chordata > Lepidosauria > Sphenodontia > Sphenodontidae > Sphenodon > Sphenodon punctatus. The sequence goes on along the minus strand of QEPC01007559.1, from coordinate 3,674,522 downwards.
ATCCCCACAGGGCAGCTTCAGCTCAATTTGATAGAAGAGCAAAAGGCTCGGATCTAAGGTGCCTGCTAAATTTGGTACCAATACGTATACCTGGAGGGGCCCTATGTCGGAACGGGCGTGGGGCAAGGGACTGCCACGCCCCTTTTCTGATGTAACCTTGCCCTTTTGAAGTGTCGTAAGATCACAGTGCTCCATAGGGGCGGGAAAGTCCCTGTGATCTGCCCCCTTTTTGGCGTGGCCACCCCTTGCTGCTCCCAGAAGCCTGGAATCTCTGGGTGAACCCTGAAGAGGTGGCAAGTCTGCCTGGAAGATGCTGAGCAACCACAGCACTGCTCACAGATTCCGAGTGGAGGGTGCACAGTTACCAATAAGGAATGCAGCAGCACATGATCCAGTCACCAATAGTTTCAAGGTGCTAAACATTAAGGGTTGGATCCTGTGCAGTCTCACTGGAATAATCTCCTATGAACAACAATTTTTCAAGATGAGACTGACCTACTGTATTCATATTCAGCATGTGGTCCTCCATCCATTAAAATAAGTGGGAGCTGAACCCTGGACTGCAGTGAATGGAGGATTTAGCCCCTTGGGGCTAAATCATGTGCTGGGAGTGTTAACACCCATATTTTGTCATTTCAGGGTTATTTTAAGGAGACGGTCCTCTACTATGGCTTTTACACCAACTCTACAATTAGGAAAATTGAGGACACTGGTCCTTATTACATGCAGCTGGCCTATATTTTCACTACTGGGATTTATTTTATCATCTGCTTCTTTAGCTTGTTGTACAGGTACAGTAATCCTTTTGAGACTAGGGATGGTCCTTTTTAGATGCAAATTTGTTTCATTTTATTTTAGTTTCATTTCCAAAAGTGATCAGACTTAAATGCAGATTTGTATTACAGATTTAAATCGATTACAAATTATAATAAAATTACTACGCATGCACAAAATGGCCATCGGACCATTCTGTGCATGTGTGACCTTTTCCAAAATGGTGGCGGCAGTGTTGGTGCCATTTTGAGAAAGGGCAGCCAGTTTGCGCATGTGCAGACTGGTTGGCTGTCCTTTCCCAAAATGTTGTTGCTGCCATTTTGGAAAAAAAGTGCACATGCGCAGAATGGTCCAGCAGCCATTTTGTGAATGCACGGTCATTTTCTTTTTAAAAAAGTCTTTATTTTAGAACTAAACCGACACAGGCTTGTTGTCACACTGTTCCGGTTAGATATGGATTCAATCTGTAACGACCCATTCCATGCAGTTACAGATTTAATCCAAATTCCCACCTCTACTTGAGTCTTTACAAAGTTGATTATAGTTAAGACTAAAAAGTGATGAATATTTGGGAAGATAATGCTATTGAGATGTGCCAGCAATGTACCCGGCACTGTACAACCACTAATTAGGAACCGGTCCCTGGTTGGAGGACATGGGTGACTGGTAACTGTCGATGGGGGGCTCAGGAGTGGGCAAGCCCCTAATCGTCCTCCTCGATTATCTAGTCCAACTCCATGCCCTGAGCCAGGATACCCTATACCTAAAGTATCTCTGACAAGTACCTATCTAGTCTTTTCTTGAAAACCTTCAGGGAATGAGATTCCACAACCTCTTTGGGCAGTTTGTTCCACTGCTGGTGAATTGTTCTAAGAGTTAGGAAGTTTTTCCCAATATTTATGTCTTAAAGGGTGGAAACAGACATCATGCTAACTCCGCTTTCACACTGCTTTAACATTTCTTATGCATGTTCCAGGGCTGCATTGGTGCCTTATGCAGCCCTGCAACATGCATAAGAAATGTTAAAGTGAAGTTAGCATTATGTCTGTTTTCACCCTAAGTCTTTCCTTCGTACAATTTCAAATGGTTGCTTCTTGTCCTGTCTTCGGTGGCAACAGAGAGCAAATATTCTCCATCCTTTTTTATTCCTTCCTTGTAAATATTTGAAAGATGTCAACATGTCCCCCTCCCCAGCCCCTTAGTCTTCCTGTTTCCACAACTGGCTGAATCCTGTTGTGAATGTTGTTTTTTTCATCACCTCTGCCAGTGCTTTGCTGCGTTGAAATTAATTGAGCCTTCTCAGGCAACCATGGTGGCTGAGGAATGGGGGGGGGGGGGGAAGAAGGGAAACTTGAGAGAGCAGGTCATAGAAAAAGACATTTGGAATGGGAAAAGGACAAATCTGTAACTGAACAAGAAACCTTAATCAAGGAGAGGGAAATTTGTATTGTCAGAAAAACAGAGGGTAACACATTCCAAAGTGACATAGGCCATGATCCACAATCAACTTACTCCTGAGTAGTCAGCTTCAATGGGACTACTCCAGAGTAAGTGGGGTGCGGATTGTGGTTTTATGCATTGGGTACCCAAGCCTCTCTGAAAGCCAATAGGAATCTAGGCTGCCAAATGTGTACACCTTTTAAGAAAAATGTTACCCTGAATCATTTTCCCTTCTTGTCCCTTCTCTTTAAAAACTCCCCATGTCTCCCCTGTATTGAACGTGCGCATTTAATTTTTGCTGCAGCATGGCCAAGTCTTTCCGCAAAAACTTTGTTAATCCTCAAATGTATTCTGGACATGCTGCCAAACTTCTGTGTGCCTGGGACTTCAACATAACCAATGAAAAAGCTGTGACATTGAAGCAGAGAAACTTCAGTACCCAAATAAAGGTATGGATGGAACCAACCAGGTTTGAAAGAAACCCACTGCCTGAATGGGCAAGGTCTGTTTATTTGGTGGTGATGGCTGTCGTCCGATGGAATTGGTGTTCGGAGCCCCATTCCGCTAGATACCACTCTCGTTTCTGTTGGTCTTGGGGAACATATTGGCCAGAGCTCTTGTGTCTTCCAAGACCCATCCACTCCAGGTTTACCATGGAGTTCACTATAGGGTTGCCACCTCTCTGGGTTTCACCCAAAGACTCCAGGTTTTGGCCCAGGCTCTAGGAGGAGAATCTCCAGTTAGTCTGGGTCAGCCAGGGGCAACCCTGGTAACTTGGAAAAATTGAGGCTTCTGGGGGTGGCAGGGGTTGCCCGTGTCAGAAAGGGGGCAAGCCATAGGGACTTTCTTGCCCCCCTTCAACCATGGCCTACCCCTGTGTGGCATCAAGAAGCTCCATAAGGGGTGGGGTTATGTCTGAAATGGGACAGGAAAGTCCCTCTCTCCTGCCCCCTTTCCAACATGCCCCTGCAGACGATGCTCTGTAAGGGGTGGGATTATACTAGAAAGAGGCGTGACAGACCCATTGTCCGACCCCTGACAGAGTGGCCCTGCTCCCTCTGGAAGATAGCCCAGTGGAAGGCGATGATCCTAGTTGACTATGACTAGCAGATTATATTCTGGGTGGCACATCCTGACGTTGATCTAACACATACAATTTGCAAAGGGTTTTTCCTCCCTCTTCTATTTTTTTTTTTTTTTTTTTTTGTGCTAACAACGGAGTCCTTCCAGTTGGCATAAATATTTACTCCTCTTCACTTTGCCTCAGACCTATGACAGAGTGCGGCAGGCAGCATTCTGCTGTGTGCCTGACACTTTTTTTCCTAACCAGTGCCGGATCGAGGGAAGTTGGGGCCTTGTGCAAAATGGAAGTACGGGCCCCCTTCCTCAATGTGAGCCTCTCACGTTGAAGAAGTATTGCTACAGGCTCTCCACAAACCAAAGTCCGTGCATTTGAAGCACTGTGGGTTCCCATTTTATTTTTTTGTCTCAGTATTTAAAGTTACCACCTCTCTTGTGTTTGGCCCAGACTCTCTGCATTTTCACACCTCATCTCCAGGCTTCAAGTTAAGCCCCTGTTTCCACTGGTAATTTAGAGTTGCTGCTAGAATTTTTTTGCAGAGGGGAAGGACCATGTTGAAAGGGTTGATGAGTCCGTTTGCCCTGCGTCCTCTGGGTCAAGGCTTCTAGGAAGGTGGCAACCCTCTCTGTGCTGTTCATGTTGTCATTTCAATTTTATTAACTGACACCATGTATTTGGGGACATAAGAACATAAGTAGTGCCGTACTGGGTCAGACCAACGCACAGTCCATCAAGCCCAGCATCCTGTCTCCGACAGTGGCCAATCTCTGTCTCGTGGGAGAAGTACCCAACAGGTCACAATGAACAATCCACTGTTTATTGTTCCAGTCCCCAACAATAAGCGGTTATATCCCAATGACCTATTAATGGCTAATAGCAATAAATGGACCTACCCTGCAGTGATCCCCAGCACATGGAGCCATGTGCGGTTGCACAGTTTGTGTATGCCTAGATCTGCCCTGATCAAATTGCTGGTTCAGATGAGACTAGTTTCACATAACCCCCCCCTCTCTCTCTTGTTATACCACAGATGCATCACCCTGCATGCACACAGCTGAATTATGTCTTACACTTGTGATGCATTTCTGCTTGTCCTTGTTTTGTCTACCTTGACTGTGGTTTTGGTTTTCTTGGGAGTTCTCTTAATAGTATGCAGAAGCCTACATAACAAAGTGACCGTCCCAGTACAGTGGGTCTGTGTTGTGGAGCTGCTTCCTGCTGATAGGGGCCTTTGTGTAACTAGTCTAATGAGTCCAGCTCTGCCACACCCTTCTTAAAAGATGATCGCTGTCTAGCAACTGGTTTGGGATCAGTCCCTTAAACGGGCACCGGACCATGCTGGAACCAGCTCTTGTTATTGAATTGAGCGTATTATTCCTGATTACCAACTGTTTGGTTGCAGGAAACCCTGTCTGACGTAAAGCTCGAAGCACTGAAGCGCCCCGTAAGCCAGAAAATGGCTTCTCTTGCTATTCACCTGGCTGCCTGGGTGGTGTCCTCGGGAACGGCCGTCGCCTGTTGTGCTGGTGTCTACTTCCTTTCCATCAATAATCTTGATGTAAGGACCAGGTTTGGTAAAATTCTACTTCAGAGCCACGGCTTCGGTGATCCTAGACTTTTAATTGCCTCCAGCTATTCCTGAGCAAGTCCTGAAGGACGTCAGTAAGGCAACACAGCAGCTACTGTTGCTGCCGCCGACACAGCAAGGATCCCCAAACTTTTTGTACCATAGTTAGCCTTCAGAACCTCTTGTGGACGCCCATGCACCCACTGAAGAGAGTTGTGGCCCATCACGTGCTCGTAGCAAGCTGGCTGAGGCCCCAAAGTGGGTGGCTTCGGTCCTTGTCTGTGCTATGTCCATCTCTGGAGAAGGGCTGGGAGATTCCCCATGCCAGGTGCATATGCATCCATGTCATCCCCTGTTTAGGGTGGCTATACCTCACCTTTAAGAGAACACTTATGAAAAATGCATGTTGCAGGGCTCCGTTGGTTCCAGTACAACCTTGCACCATGTATTTTTCATAAGCGTCCTCTTTTAAAGGGGAGGTATGGCCACCCTACCCTGTTCCCACCATCCCCTGGATGTTGGCCGAGTACTGGTGAGGACGAAAGATGACTCTACCACACAACCATTCCCACAAAGCTGCTGTTGACCCCTTACCATGGTGTCACAGACCATAGTTTGGGAATCGCTGGTATAAACAAGTTTAACAGCTAGTTAAAAGTCTAGGAGGCAGCAACAGCTGGAGTTGTTCTTAATCTGGATTTCCCTGTTAATATGGCGGTTGGGATTACGCGCACGAGCATGAGCACGCACGAGCACACACGCACGAGCACACACACACACACGAGCACAGACAAGAAGTACAATCTCCTTTTACACTACCCCTCTTGTTAAGGCTGTGATTCCACAATCCAATATATTATTGTAAGCCTTTGCATACCAAGCTCTTACTTATTTTATTTTCAATTTATACCTCACCCTTCTTCTAAGACTCAGGGGAGATTGCAAAAGAACAGAGGTAGGGAATCCTCTGGCCCATGGCTGTTTTTTGTTTAGCCCTTTCCAGTTGACCCTTTCATGAATGCAGCGCTTCCCCTAAAACACTGCAGGTGCATGCTCAGGGGAAGGAGGTGGAAATGAGGGCATGCACTCAACGACAGGGGATAGATCCATCCATGGCCAGGGACCTGTGTTCACTGTGCTTTCCCCATTGCCACCAGTGGGGAAAAGGAAATGAACATGGGTCTCTGTCCATGTCATGGATTCGTGACCCAGACCCTCCTCTTCCTTCCCCCATCCTGAGCACACCCATTAAAGCACTACTGCCCCCAACGTCTGTCTGGCCTGTGGCGCTTGTACTAATTTTTAGCATGGAGGAAAGCAATTCTCCACCCCTGCTTTAGTAGATCTTGAAGGTGTGTGTTAGAGGCAGAGACAAGCCTCTAACAGGGCAGGGCAAATGAGGCAGGAGTCCCAGGCCTGCTCCTGCAAAACGTCCTGGGTGAGGAAGTGGGTTTCAGGATGGGTAGGGCCAAAGTGGGGGGCCACACGAGCGTCTGCACTGGAGCTGCAGAGGCACATCCTACATGACCCCAACCTCTTCCCTGACACCATGACCCCAGCAGGAGACGTAGGGACATCTCTGCAGGGGGATTCTGGCCCTGCTTCCTTCCCCTCTCCCATGGGAAGACCTGCTATAGGCCAGCTTGACATCCCTGGTTCCTGCTGAGGCTTCTGGGAAGAGGGAGGGGGACACTTCTGTGAGGAAAGAGAGCGGGGCCACTGCTATGCCACAGATGCCTCTACAGTGTAGCTGCGCGTGCTGGGCCCCATTCTGGCCCCCAGCCCGCTCTTGCCCACCATTCCAGGACTCGACCCCCACCCCCATTCTGGGCTCTGCCCTCCACAGGCTGGTCTTGGGCAGAGAACCATGAGAATACAGGCAGTTCTGTAGACAAGTGGCTCTGTCTGGGCACCTTTGAGGGGAATTCTACCTCCTGCTAATATTTTCTCTTTCTCTTTTTAAGCTCTTTCTCAGGGGCGGCAAAACTGAGCTGGAGAACCAGGCTGCCACACTTGTGCTGCCCATTGTTGTGTGTGTCCTCAATCTTGCTGTCCCTTTCTTCTACTCCGTGTTTGGGCTTGTGGAGAAATTCAAGTATCCCAGGCATCAGATCTACACCACTATGATCAGGTACCGAAACCTGTCCTTTTCTGTCTAGCAGCACTGCCCTCCAGATAGAGCCGCCTGGCTCCTTTTGAAGGAAAGGCATGGAAAATGGGGTGACTTTGCGAAGGCCAAATGTTCTGCGGGGTCCACAACTTCATCCCCATGAGAAAGGTTTCAGGCTAAATGGTGGACATTTATTTAGGATCTGATCTTGCTTCTGTTCTGGCTTGGATAAATCCTGAGATGTTAAAACAGAAGCCACATTCTGAAGAGTGAGGGAGTCCCTTAGGGTGCCTAGATCTGGGATCCCAGACCAGGGATAAGGGACAGTGAGCTGGTTCTCCAGTCTGTGTGGTTTGGGATGGAGACTTGTGTTGTGTTGTATGTCTCTTCCCCTGGGCTCAGGAAAATGTTTGTTTTGAATTGGGATTAACAGATAGGACTTCTCCAGTGTTCCCTCCAGTGAATTTTATTAATGCTGCTGTTTTTCTTTTTTTTGCAGAAATATTCTCCTGAAAATATCTGTAATTGGAATTCTCTGCTTCTACTGGCTGAATATTGTGGCCACATCAGGGGTAGAAGTAAGGGTTTCATCTTTCTTGCATTCCTAGTATCTGCCTTAAACGCTCATCTGGCTGTTTTCAGAATGTGTTGCTAAGCTTCTCTTTTAAAGAATTGTGATTGGCTGTCAGGAATCAGGGTTTGGGATGGTGACCAACTCTGCAGTGACATCACTCCATCTTGGCTTTGGCCTGGAACATTGCCTAGTAGGCTCTCTGACACCAGCTTTGCCATGTCCCCTCTGCTTCCGGATTGGCTGCCAGGTTTCTCAACCCTTTTAGGCACCCTGAAGGACCAACTTACTGATCTCTGTCCCTGGGATCCCAGAACAACCACAGGATTGGGACTTGGGAATCCCCTGTGCTTGTTCTGTCCTCCCCTTGCTTCTACCCTGACCTGAGCCAGAACTGCTCCTGTCCTACCTGATCCAGTCCTTGCCTGAATGGGATTCTGATCCTGACCTGTGCTTGTTCCTGCCTGCCTCATTTCTGGGCCCAGATCCTGCACTCTGTTTGGACCCCCTATCCTGACTCTTTTCTGGAACCTGACTGACCCTGGCTAGCCAATCAGCAAGTGAAGATGAAGCTACAGGGAAAGTGGCAGAATGTAGGGGTGAAATTTCTCCCAGTGTATTTTATTTATTTAAATTAGCTTGAGAGCTCAGGGCAGATTGCAACACACAAAATCATAAATAATTAATATCCTTCATCATCCCAAACCCTATCCCTGCTTGCCAAATGTCTGGCCAAAGACCGAAACCTTGCATTGCCTCTAGAAGATGAGCAGGCTCGAACTTAGGTGAACCTCCAGGGGGAAGGAGTTCCATAACTGTGGGGCAGCTATTGGGAATGCCTCTCTGCACGTCCTTGCTGTGAGAACTTAACAGGCAGGTAGGGTGACCAACTGTCCTGGAACTGCCCTGAAAATGGGGTGTCTTTCCTGTGGTCCCGCCAGCTGACTGAATGTTCCTGACCACCACCCCCCCGGCCCCTGCCAATCACTCCCCCTCGCCAGTTGGCGCCTTATTTGTCCCTCCCCTTTGGCAGTGCCACCTGCCGGAAGGAGTGGGTCTGAGGGCAGGGCCCAGGAGCTCACACACAGTCTGGTGGCGAGGCCTTCCACGCTACTTTTGGAGCAGAAGGAGGGAACCAGCCAGGCTGAGAGGCTACAGGCTCCTCTTTGAGAGAGAGAGGAGGCAGTGGGAGGAGGACGTTTAGTTCTGGGACCGGCACTGCTTGCAAGGCTCTGCTGGGCTGTAGCTGTGTGCGCACTCCGGTGGCTTGAGGTAAGGGCTCCGTCTCGGGCTTCCTGGGAAACCCTCTCACAGCAGCGGGCAGGAAGGGAGCTAAAGTCTATGGGTGAGCCGCTTGAATAAAGGGGGCATTTTGCACTCTTCGCTGCTACCTTCTCCACCCGTGAATATTTGTGCACATGAGATTTTTTTCATTTTATTTTTTTAAAAACCTGTTTAACGGCTATGTTCCCTCAGGGGCACACTCAATGTCCCCTCGAATGGAAAGCATGCATCCTGCAAAATACTATCCTTGAGTTGGTCACCCTACAGGCAGGTAGTCCGTCACGTGCAAGGGGGCGCTCCTGGCTGATTGCTGGGGCCTCGGCAGTGCAGTATCTATGCAGTTTCCCCTGCAGAATACCACCTAGTGGCAGATTGGGAGAATGACAGTTTGTGTTATGTTCAAAGAGCAGCAGTTCAATAAAGTTGTAGATCAGTTGTAAGGGTGGGACTCCAGGGGAAATACCGGATTTACCAGTATAGGATCTCCTGATACTAGATTTATCGGTATTGGAACACCGGATTCTAACATCGCTGATTTTACCGGTTTTTTTACATTGCGGCCATTGTTAAATGGTGGTGATGTAAAAAAACCAGTAAAACCGGCAATGTTAAAAATCCGGTATTCCGATACCAGTAAAGTATTGGTATTATCGTATTACTCTGATACCGGCCATTATTGGTTTTATTGTATTAATCCAATACCGATAGTCCCACCCCACAGTGTTCCAGCAAGCAAGCAGAGTGTACATGTGTCTGAATCCTTGGGTGCTGATTTGATCCAGTGGCGACATTACAGATGGGACATAAAGGAGAATGCGGTCTTTCAGATACATGGAGGCCACATGTTATTTCATGCAGTTGATTTAATTTTTTTCCACATGTAGCATAGGTAAGAAGTGTAGAGTAGCACGTGCCACACACAGAGACTGTGAACTTTACTGGGCAATGTACTAGCAAATCTTTGAACTATGTTCTCTACTTTATAATTGGGGGGGTGGAGGGGGAATCTAGAAAAGCCCTAATGAGCAGAAGCTTAATACAAAGCCTATTAAGTTTCCTCAGTTGTCTTTGGATTGGGGCTCTATAGTCATAGGCTAGGGATAGTTATTTGAAATAAATGCACTATTTCCCTCATTTCTGTCTTTTAGTGCTGGGAATCCCTGGTTGGCCAAGATATTTATCGACTCGTTATAGTGGACTTCCTGTTTTGCTTACTTGGCTCTTTCTTTGGAGAATTTGTACGAAGGTAAGTGTGTTGTTCTGTCTTGCGTTGGTGCGAAAGGCTCTTGTGAGGTTCTGGGGAGCAATCCCCCCCTCTCCCCATTTCAGTGCCAAGGAGACAGGTCAAGTGTAGTGCTGTCAAGTTCTTTTATTAGAGTATTGTACATAATAGTACAGAAGTTGGATCCATGTTCAGATGAGACTACTGCACAGAACATACAGGACTGCAACACAGTGGCCACCTACCCTTAATTGTTGCAGGATCCAGCCCTAAATCAGCACTCGTCTTTTTTTCACGCTGTGTTGGTTTATTTCCTTCAGCTTAATCCCACACGTGCACAGTCCCAACCCATATAATACAGCAAATCACTTTCCTATTCGTGGCAAGCCTTGTGCTTGGCTCCTAGCCTTGAGCCTTTCAACAGGACCCTGGACAGCTCCCACCCTGATTGCAGGTGGCTGCCAGCTGACAAGGTTCCACAAAGGTGATGAGCTGAGGTCACCTTTAAAGGGCCACTACCTGCTTCAGTATACATCTCCTCTGTCCAGTGAGCTCTCCCATGCCCCTAAACAGGGTCCAAAATTAACAGAATGCCCACCGTGTAGCACCCTACAATACATCATCACTCTCAAGGGCCACACCCAGCAGTTGGTCACAGATAAGCTGCGTTGCACAGACAAAATATTCACATTTCAAGTTCTACTCATGAGGATGATTAATGCGTTGGGTTTATGCTCGGCAAGAGCTTGGATGGTCATGATGGTCCCATCCTGGGTCAACTCCCTTTAGGTTTGAAACTGAAAGTGAGACTAGGCAGCTAAGTTGGATCAAGACCACATTCACACCTGATGGCGGTGCGGTGGGAAAACTGCTGCAAGTCAAAGACAAAATGGGGGGAGGTGGGGATGATGGAAGTACCGCCAGTGTGAATGAGGTTCTGCCTTGATTTTACTTGCAGATGACAGTGTAAAATTCAGTCCTGTCATCTGTGAGTAAAATTGTGGCGGAACCCCATTCACACCGGTGGTAATTCCATCATCCCCATCTCTCCCTGCTGCGTCTTTGGCTCACGGCAGTTTCCCCCCCACCATCAAGTGTGAATGTGGCCTAAGAGTTTGTGGGGACTTCTCCACTTTAGGAGAGGTGATCACTGGTAGCAACATGTGGCTATTTTGTTCAAGGAGTACATGGTTAGGCATGTGGCTGGAGAGTCTTGCTTACAAGATTTAGGGTACAGGTCACCTAGTGATCAGCCATCTTCCAGGGTTTACTTGGAGGGGGAAAGTCACTGGAAAAGTTGAAGAGACTGATATCTCTCTCCTCCTGCTCCTTGACCCTCACTGTGCTGTCCGTCTGTGCTCCAATACCATGCGCTGTTTGGGGATCCCACAATAGTGGCTTAAGTCAACAGGCGCTCTGTCCTTTGCTGTGCTTGGCCCCTCAGTGTGGAGCTCGCTCCCTCCACATGCTTGTTTAAGTTCCTTCCTCCAAAAAGTGCCAGAAGATTTTTCTATTCTTCAGGTGTTTTTAGACCAGGGTGGGGAACCTCCGGCCCAGGGGCCAGATGCAGCTCACGCTTCGTTTTTATTTGGCCCCTTTCCGGTTCCTACCTGGATTTAGCCCCAGATCCATTTCCTACCTCCAATCACTGAAAAACTGAGCTCAGAGTAAGGGAGCAGAGTGGAGAGCATGAACACAAGGATAGGGGGAGAGATCCATGACACAGATCAGTGATCCAGACCCTCCTCTTCCTGAGTGCACTCAAGGACCCCACCCCAACTTCTCTGCGGTCCTCAGAGCTTGTACTGATTGTCAAAGTAGCCCCTGGAAGGGAAACTTTTCCCCACCCCTGTTTTAGAGGATGCTGGTTCCATGAAATTGATCCATGACCTGGGTGCTTCCCTTTCTTCCGCCATCCTGTGCAAATCTATTAAATACCCCCTGCCCCAAACTCCTATCTGGTCCACAGGGCTTGTGCTGAGTTTCAAAGTGGCCCCTGGGAGGGAAAGGTTTCATCACCTCGGTTTTAGAGGATCCACTGCTGGTTCCCCTTAACGTATTCTGTCGTCCCTCTTTTATTTTTCCCTTTTAAACATTCTTTTAAAAAAGATCATGCACAGATTTTAAGTTGTTGTAGGGTGTCTTAACGCGCTTAATGTTGTGAAGCACTCTGAGGCTGCCAGCCACTATATAAATGTTTATAATAATAATAATAATTAATAATCCCGTTTTGGTTTTGGTTCTCTTCCCATTGATTTCAATAGGAAGGGAACCAAAGTGTTAAAAAACCCAGTGACCCGAGAGAGAGAGAGAGAAAACCAACCTCCCCCATTCTCAGACCTTGGAGGGTGAGGGTGGGGATCTGTGTCCTACCCCCAGTCCCTGGGGCCCATCTTGACACCCACCTCCTGGGGCCCTGCATGTACTTACCAGTCCGTGGGCCTCAGAGGGTGGAGGTGTCAGGGGCCTTCAGAAGCCTTTTGCCCAGGGTGTGCTGCTGGAGGTGTACCCCTGGGAGACCAGACTGTTCTGGAGCCAGGCCAGCTGGGAAAGGCTTGCTGCGCCGGAGCCGGCCCAACTGGGAGAGGCTTTCCGGGCCCTTTTGCGCATGTCCAGACCTTTTTCAAAATGGCTCCGGCTGTGTCAGTGCCATTTTGGACAGCCTTTTCTGCGCATGTGTGGGATGGCAGCCGTCGCCATTTTGGAAAAGGGTTGGACATGCGCAAAAGGGCCCTGGCGGCAGTGCGACCTCAGTGGCCTAAGAAGAAGGCCTAACAGGGCCCGGCAGGCCTCTCCCAGTTGGGCCGGCTCCAGAGTGAGCCAGCTCCGGAGCAGCCCAGCCTCCCAGGGGTGCACTTCGCAGCACACCCTGGGCAGAAGGCTGCCGGTGACTCCTGGCATTTCCACCCTCCAAGGCCCACGGACCAGTAAGTACACTCAGGACTCCAGGGGTGGGAGTGTTAGGGACGCAGATCCCTACCCTCCGAGGCCGGAGAATGATGGTCTGCATTCCCATTGAAGTTAATGGGAAGATTTCCCCATTGACTTCAGTGGAAAGGTACAGATCTGAAAATTGGGAACAGAGAGGGCCCAGTTTTCAGATCTCTAGGTTTTAAACCATAACAGCCATTTTCGGGTCAAACCCAGACGTTCAAACCGAAAGTCCCATCCCTATTAATTAGTATGAAACCATCCATGAAATCACTCCTAGTCCATAACCCTCTTCCACCTGGACTCTTCTCTTAAGCAAGCTCCTTCCCGAGGTTCCCAAACACTTGGCTTTCAGGTCAGCAGCCACTTTGCAGATGATAACGATCAGTGAAAAATTGGCCACATGTGTTCTACTTGCACTTCATGGTTTTGTGCCATTTTCAGAATTATTGGAACTAAATGCTGCAAAACGCTAGGCGTTCCAGAATTCGATATTGCCCGAAATGTTTTGGATTTGATCTACACACAGACTCTGGCATGGTAGGTGAAGAGTTTCCGTTTCAGATACTACTGTTTGTTATTTCTACAGAGAGATTGTGAAACATCCAGTTGATGACTCTGACTGGTGCTTGGAAGCCACAGTGATCAGAACACTGTACCGCAAATGTCTTGGAAGACAAACTGTAGTCTAGAGAGAGTGTGGCTGCCGTGTTGGCCTCTCATGTAAGAAGTAGAGACAAGGAAGGTCGGATGATCTCTTTATTGGACCAACCTCTGCTGATGAGAGCATATTGCCCAAATCTTGCATTCTCTCACCAACTGAATCCGGTTCAGTAAGGGATCATCTGAACTACTTTGTTTCCATCTCTGTCTTGACTAATATAGTTTTATCTGCCTTTTTGACAAGCTGTGACCTAACTGCTACTGCCATGTATATGTTTGTTCAATGCTAACAAGTAGAGTTTGTCTTATTTCTATAGTGGTTTATCATCATTATCCAAGCTTTTCCAACCTCAAAAGTATGAGAAACAGACATAGAAGGAACTTGTACTGAATGAGTGACAAAGGGGAGGAGAGAACATAAGTTTCCTGATTGTAAAAGGAAATTTCAAAGAGCTTTGGTTTTTATGTGAATGAGCTTGTAGAAGAACTGAAAAAAATTAGGGCTGTATGGTGAGGCCTATAAAATCGTGATTGGAGGAAGTGAGAAGGGAACCCTTTGCTCTTTATTGTAACACCAGGCATAGGGGACACCTGGCAAAGCTATGAGGCAGTAGGTAAAAACAAATAAAAGAACACACTTTTTTTCCCCACCTAATGCACAGTTAACCTGTGGAACTCATGGCCAGGGGATGCGCTGAATAATAATAAATATAATTGGATTCACAGAAGAATTAGATAAATTCCTGGAGGGTGGGTCCACAAATAGCTATTAGTCAAGAGGGCCATGCATGGTTAAGATGTTCCTTAACTAACTGCTGGAAGATGGGAGGGAAGAAGGGATGATTACTCCATCAATGCTCTGCTTTTGTACTCCTCCCCGAAGCATCTAGTACTGGCTACTTTGCAAGACTGGATGCTGGACTAGATGAACCATGGTCAGGGCCAGAGCCAGCACCTCTAGCGTAGAGGCAGTAGAGCTGTGGCCTTCAAGATGGGGCAGAGAATGGGGACAGGGCCCTGTAGAAGCCCCAGCCTCAGGGACCAAGAGCTGCCCTCTGGAGCAGGAGAATTGCCCCTCCCCACCCCTGACAGGAAGTTCTGGTAGCCTCCAGTGCAGTGGCAGAGCTCTCCTCCCCCTCCCCTACCACCAGGAGGTTCTGCAGAACCCTCCTCACAGCGCGGCTGGCAGGAGGAGAGCCCTAAAGGAAGGGCCTGTCCGGAGGCCGTCGCGGCCCAGGGCAAAGTTACAATGTGGGGCCCCCAGAAGAGCAGGACCCAGAGGAGCTGCCCCAGGTCTCCCTGTGTTAAGGCTGGCCCTGTCAGAGGCCACAGGAACAGGCACTGCTCCTGAAGCTACTGCCTTTACCTTGAACCTTTATTGTGCTGGCGAATAGCCATGACAATTTGAACATCACAAAGTATTCAGAAATATACAGAAATTAGTAAAAAATAAGTAAAAGAAAAGGCTAATGCTTTAATTAAAATAAGACCATTTACAGAGCAAGACTGTCTCACAGTTTCATCTTTTCCATCATAACTTACTTAGCGAAGTGGCAACAATCATATCTGCAGGCCATAAACGACACAGATATAGCAAAATAGCTTGTAGATCCATTCTAATATGGAATCAAGGAATCTCCGCTAAAGTAAAGGTAATAAGTTATATACTCACAGAAAATATGAACCTTAAAATAAACAAATATTCAATTCAATATTTGCTTGTTATCCCCACATACGTTTATCCCCAATTAGACCAACTTGTCTTAAATAGGCTTATTAACCATTTCATTTCTATGACGTTGGGCTGATATGAAGAACAAAGCCAAGGCCTTAAGCATCTGCACCGAGTCTGAACTCAAAAGTTTAATTCTACCACATGGTGCAGGCGGAATAGAATTACTTGTAAAAAGGGGACGTAACCAAGTGGCTCTAAGATCATCATAGATCGGGCAATCCTATATAACATGTTCGAGGGTTTCTGCCTGGAGGGCACATGGATAAATTCTATCTGCATAGTCCACTTTCTCTACCCGTCCCTCCTTGATAGCTGACTCCTGATCAGTATCACCATTCTCCTTAGACTAAAGTTCATCAAAAGTTTTAAGCTGCTGTGGCCTCCTCCAGGCTGTCTGCTACCTCTCAGGCAGCTCCCCGCTTACCCCACCCTAAGACTGGTCTGTCCCATGGTCCATTTGTTTTACCCAGTAGGATCGCTCTCATTGTGCTGTGTGGGCGTGCCTGTGCGGCACCTTCTTTATATATGCTTGCGTATATCCCATATCATTTTTAAGGTTAATTCATTCTAATATATAATTAACTCTAACTACACTAATCATTCTATGCGTTATAATTATATATCTTCTTTACCCAAATGTTGTCTGACTTTGTTTTTACTTTCCCATCACGCCTCCCCCTCTGAAGGTTAAGCCCCTGTCTCTCCTTTCTGCAGGATCGGCATCTTCTTCTCACCGCTCCTTCCAGCCATTCAGTTGATATCGCTTTTAATCATCTTTTATGTGAAAAAGGTATGGCGCTTTGTTGTTCCTCTGTCTGATCCGCAAGGCTCTTAGAGTCCAGCAGCTCAGCTCGCGCACGTTCCTGCACTAACTTTTAAGGAACTTAGATAGAGAAGTCCGATTCTTGGAACATGCTTAGAAGGAGCATGGCTATTGGATATTTACTTATAGGGTGGGGAGAAACAATTTAAATAAATATCTCCTGAGGCTCAGGGCGGCTCACATCATAAAGCGGTCTCTGAGACTCCCATGTCCTACCTAAGCAGAAAGAGAGCTCTTCCTGGAAGCAGAAGGAGGCTATGGACAAAATTTATGGCATGGGTGGGAAATGGGTTTGGTTGAAAATGTAGTGGTGAATTCAAAAGCCTAGTGTACAACTGTGGCAGGGCTAGGCCATAAGATGGTGTCGGCCATGAGGTAAAACCTAAAATGGCCACCCACAGGAAGAGGAAATAGGTGGGCGGAGTTACCTGTATAAAGGAGAGGCAAGCAGCAGCTAACATCAGTTTGCTCCTGACCAGTGAGGAGAACACCTCTCCTGAGAGACTGCCTGAAGGAAGGAGACTGGAACCTGAGTGTGAGCCTGGAACTTGAGGCCTGAATGAGTTACTGATAAGCCAGTTGGCGGACTGTTGCCTGGCCTGGCTGGGCTGGGCTGGGCATTATGAAAAAACTATACACTTGAATGGGACTGAGGCCAGGTTTGGTGCCTGATATGGGGCTTGGAATTGAATAAACTAATTATGGATCTTACTTGGTGATTAACAATCTTCCTTGGGCTGATCCTGCATACTTACCCCATGGTTAAGTGGGGTCCCTGTGACAACGCCTTTATTAGTTATACAGTACTTTATCATCCTTATCTAGTCCAGCCTCACAACAACTCTGTGAGGAGGAGAGGTCCATTATTATTTCCATTTTACAGATGTGGAACTGAGAAGGAAAGTGGCTTGCTCAAAGCCACTCAGTGAGTTCATGGCTAAGAGAGGATTTGCACTTTGTTCTACCAGGTCAAATCCAACACATTATCCACTAGGCTATGCTGACTCCCTATGCAATAGAAACTTGCTCTTGTTCTCCTCCCTAACATATGGATGCCTTGGAGGGCAAGTTTTTTGTCTGTATATGGGTAGGGTTGCCATATTGTGTGGAAATCCAGGTTCAGCTGTTGACTGCCAAACATCTTAAAATGCTCCCTAACAGGTTGGGACAGGCCCCTCCACCAGGGCTGATCTGTGGTCATCCCCCTGGGGCAGCAGCATCAGGAGCACCCGCCAGTCCTACCCACCCCACCTAACTTTCCCATGGCTGGAAACTATACAAATTGGATATAACTAATAACGCACATTACAACCTTAATTTTTCGAGTTCTGCTATGTGGAGGGCCTTGCAGCATGTCTCAGATAAAGAAGAATGCAGAGTTGTACTTTATAACCGTATTTGGGGGAGGGACGGAATCTTCTCTCAGGACAGATTTGCAGTCGACTCTGAGGTGTGTTTGGCTTTCTGTGAGCAACGTGGGTGTGGCTCACCTGTTGGAGACATCTGGAGCTTTCCTTTTATAAAATTGTTCCCTGTTTTTTCAAGCATCTGTATCCTGGTCTTTACTTGTGGCAGATATTTTTTTTAATAGCTTCAGTTTCTTGTTGGATAGACTTTTCTGTGCAGGTAGTTTGGGTATGGCAAATCCAGCATTGTTAACAGGGGACAGGATCAGAATTGGCTGTATATGATGGCAGCTCTTATTGCAACAGTCTAGTACTTAATCAGCTGGCCTAGCTAAAGGGCACAGGAAGTTTCCTACTAGCAGAAATCAGTTTGTAGGCGGCTGTATTGATTTTGGGGAGTTGTGGTGCTGAAGCGCTGGTTTGGACCCGGGCCCAAGGTATTGGTGAAAAATCCCATGGACTTTGGAGTTCAGCTGAAATGAATCCTAGTTTGGGCTTTGCAAAACAAACTCTTCAAAGAATCCAGGAATCCTAGAGTTGGAAAGGGACCTCAAGCCCATGTTGGCCAACCCCTTGCTTGGATGCAGGGTGACTACAGCAACAGCATCCCCATAAGATGTCTGCCCGGCCTGGCTTAACTAAGAAATTCTTGCAGAGTTGAATGTCCAGGGTGTCGGGAACATGGTCCAGAGTGTCATGGTGGGATCGGGTCCAGGAAGCTAGTGCAGGATCAGGTCCAGGAGAGTAGTGGCAGGATCAGGTCCAAGTCCAGGAGAGTAGATGTGGATCTGGATACAGGATCGGGTCCATGGATCTCGGGAACAAGCCAGGGACTGACCCACAGACCAGGGGGCAGGACAGCCAGGCACATGACAGGCAGGAGGTAGGCAGGCAGCGTTGCAGAGCAGGCTCACGGGCAGACTCCGTTGCTAAATGTAAATGCCGAGCAGGCTCACGGGCAGGCACATGGGCAGGTGGAAAGACAGGAAGTGAAGCAGATGATTCTCTCAGCTTCCTGTGGTTTCTGGCCTGCCTTCTGTATGGCAGGCAGCCAACTAGGAACCTTGGTGCGTGGAGCAATGCTGAAGAAGGGTGTGGCTTGACCAGCACAGGGAAGGTCTTCAGCACTAACCCTGGCTAGAGTAAGCTGGTGGTGCTGAGGAGCCAAGATCCTAAGGTCACTGGTTCAAGCCCTGGTCCTTCCACAGGGACGTGCATTCATTTTTCCTATTGGCGGCAGTAAGGAAAACTTAGTGAATGTGGGTCCTTGGCTGTTGCCAATTGAAAGGCTGCCTTTATAGGGTTCAATATATAATTATTTTGGAAGTTAGCATATTGAACCGCTGCATCATTTCGGAATGCGAGTAAATAGTATGCCCAGCTCCCAGCAGTCTCAATGGGGATAGCCAGCAACAAGGGGAATTTTAGGGGCTTGTAATAAGCTCTCAAGTGTGTGCCCATATTCCTCCTTTAAAGGTCAGTCTGATGATGAACTGTCAGCCCCCTCACAAAGCTTGGCGAGCGTCTCAGATGAACACAGTCTTCATTTTCCTGCTGTTTTTCCCTTCGTTTGCTGGAGTCCTGTCCATCATGGCGATCACCGTCTGGAGGTAGGAGAGAATGGAATATCCACCCTTGGATGGCATGGCGGAGCACTCTGGTGACTGCAGGTTCCTCAGGCTTGGCACTCAAGCCGAGAGGCTGATCATGCGTTGCCTCCCAGGGAGACCACTGTTCTTTGGGAAGGGATGGGACTAACTCCAAACTGTGCTTTAAAGAGACTCGGAGGAAACAAAACTAGTAACTCTGATTGTAGTTTAATATAGAATAAGGATTGATCGGTTGCCCAAGGCATTCAACAGTCCAGCCACGTCTGCTGGCAAATTTACAGGATTTGCGGTGGGGGAGAGCGCCGCCCTGCCCTTTCCAGGCATAGTCATGCCTCCTTTTCGAACTCCATGATGTCACAAGGTTCAGAAAAGGGCACAGCTGTGGCCAAAGGTGCAGGGCAAAGCTCCTTGCTCCCGAGCCCCATTAATTTGTTGGGAAACTGGGGATCCTAAACAATACAAAAACAAGGGGATAAACCAAGGGAATGCCTACCAAATACCTAAAAGCAAAATAGTATTTATTATGATCACACCAATATAAACAGTAAGTTGAAAAGATCAACAACCACCATACATAATAACGTCTCAATTATACAATGATATTCTCTGTAAAGCGCCAGGTACACTTCTGGCGCTATACAGAAATGCTTATAATCATCATAATAATAATAATTGATTCCAAGCTTGACACAACCATTAAATGCCAATGGGAGTAATAACAATATCTCCCTATATTGATGTATTTAATATCAGTCAAAATGCATTTCATTAATACACTGATATTTACTTCAGGCTGAACACAACAATTAAAACCCTAATGGGAGTGATAATAATATCACTCTGTGTTGGATATTTACTCTAGGCTTAACACAACAATTAAACCCCAATGGGAGTAGTAACAGTCTCTCCCTGGGTTGTACACAGCTGTGTTTCAGAACCAGATAGCCTGGTCTTCCTCAGCAACACATAGTTTGGTTTTTATTTTTCTGAGAGGGGCTGTTCTTATTCGTAGATCATAGGAGCTAAACAGTCTGGAAAACTATATGATGTTTAGTATGTACAAGCCAAAAATAAATGATAGTTGCTATTAGTATAGGCAAGCCAATACCATATTTTTCAAAGAGGCTGTTCTAAATAGAGGATCTTTAAAACCTAAACAATCTGAAAAAATTCAGAAAAAAATATGTAATGGTTACCATTAATATGAACAAGCCAAAAATAAATGATGGATACTGTTAATATAAGCAAGCCAATACCATATACCTCAAGGACACAACAGATGTAGTTCTCACCTCACAGACTTCATACCAATAATTTCATTGCTCTTGTGTATGTCTGTAAGGGAACATTAGAACAATTACTAAAAAAAAAAAAAAAAAAATTTTTTTTTTAAGTGTCCACATACGGAGGAAGGAGACTCCAATTTAACAGACCTACCAAATAGAATCAGCTCCCCCAAAGCCTGGCAGCTTTACATAGAAGAGTGCATCAAACAGAATGACCCAGCACAGCTGGGGTCGTTCTTTATCAAGCCATCTTATATAATCTTTATTTTGAATCGGGTGTACGACATCAGTAATCCAATACAGCTGTAACAGCACTCGCCTAGTAGCACATCTATAGGGAGCATAGATCACTGTAATGAAGAAAAGCATTTTTGACTGATATTTATATATATTAATATGAGGCGATATTGTTATCGCTCCCATTGGGACTTTATAGCTGTGTTGACCTTGGGGTAAATAGCATAGGTTAAATGTGTGGTGTTTGCAAGATAGAGATGAGAGAGAATGTAAGGTATCCATGGATTGGTTCAAAGATATAGGGTCTCTAGAGGCTTTGATAGTATGGGGCGTTTTGACACTCTGTGCTACTAGGGGGGCGCTGTTACAGCTGTATGGATTGCTGATGTCGTACACCTGATTCGAAATGAAGATTATATAAGGCGGCTTGATAAAGAACGACAGCAGCTGTGATGGGTCATTCTGTTTGATGTACTCTTTTGTGTCCTTGAGGTATATGATATTGGCTTGTTCATATAACCATTACATATTTTTTTCTGAATTTTTTTCAGATTGTTTAGGTTTTAAAGATCCTCTAATTAGAACAGCCTCTTTGAAAAATATGGTATTGGCTTGCCTATACCAATAGCAACTATCATTTATTTTTGGCTTGTACATACTAAAAGGAACCATCATATAGTTTTCCAGACTGTTTAGGTCCTAACGATCCACGAATAAGAACAGCCCCTCTCAGAAAAATAAAAACCAAACTATGTGTTGCTGAGGAAGACCAAGCTATCTGGTTCTGAAACATAGCTGTGTACAACCCAGGGAGAGACTGTTACTACTCCCGTGGGGTTTAATTGTTGTGTTAAGCCTAAATATCCAACACAGAGAGAGATTATTATCACTCCCATTAGGGTTTTAATTGTTGGGTTCAGCCTGGAGTAAATATCAGTGTATTAATGAAAAGCATTTTGACTGATATTAAATACATCAACATAGGGAGCTGGAATAAATATCATTGTCAAGCTTGGAATAAATATCATTGTATAAATGAGAAGTAGTTATGTATGATTGTTGTTGATCTTTTCAACTGACTTTATATTGGTGTGATCATAATAAATACTATATTGCCTTTAGGTATTTGGTAGGCATTTCCTTGGTTTATCCCCTTGTTTTTGTATTGTTTAGGTTGGGGGTGTGTGTGGGATTTATAGGAACTGGGGTTCCCCCTGCAGAAAGTCACTCTTGGCAGACCTCCTGGACACCACTGATGTAGGCCATAAGCATGTTGCAATCATGAAGCCATCAGTATTAGTAGGAGGTGTTCACAGATGTCTGCAAAGTACTGTGACAAGCTACCATTGGACTCCATAACGTTCTGCAGCCAAACCTCTGGAATTGGGCAAGATCGCAGTCCACCAACCCCTTCAGAGCAGTCCCGAGGCACATAGGGTCTACTCCAGAGTAAGTAGTTGGTGGCTCAGGGCCCAAGTAATGCTCTCTTTCAGACATGCTACTTCTAACCATGCCTTATCGACGCTGAATCCCGCTTCGCATATCTGGACAAGCAGCTTGTCCCCTCAGCTGTGTCTGGGTACGGTATGGGTGGTTCTATCCTATGTGACGATTAAAGTCATCGTTGATTAAAAATTTGTCCGCCCATTGTAAACTCTTTACAAATGGAACCTTCCAATGAAACATGGCCCAAGCAGCATCCCAGGCCATCCAAGGAGACTTCCATGATCCTCATTGCTCTTTTGAAATGGCGTTTCCCTTTATTTCTTCCTCCCCCATTCCAGATTGAAGCCTTCGGAGAACTGTGGTCCTTTCCAAGGCTTGACCTCCCCATACGATGCCATTTCCAGGTGGATCGACATCCTGACCAGCTATCCCAGCTCCATCTGGGTCGTGTGGATTTATCGTAACTTAATTGAAAGCGTCCATTTCTACTTCATCCTCTCCATCATTGTCTTGTAGGTGCTTGGGAATGGAAAGGGTGGCGGGGGCGGCAGAGCCTGAGGGAAATGTCTTTCCATGATGCAGGGGCATAACTATAATAGGGCGAGGCGGTGCAACTATACCAGGGGTAGGGACCTGTCTGTAACTATTGAATGTACAGTGCCAGGTACACTGCTGGTGCTATATAAATCATACGTGCTGGGGGGGGCGGTGTCCATGCAGCTGCACCTACTGCTGTGTCCCCTCCTGCCTGCAGTGTGAGGCTGCCTCTGCCACTGAGCCAGCCTGAGGCTCAGAGATAAGGATAGAAGGGGTGTGATTTCTCTACAGCTTCTCTGTCTCCAGGGAGCCAGCTCAGGGCCTGCCTGGCCTGCCCTTGACTTTTAACGGGCTCAGGGTTGCAGCCAGAGTCTCCAAAGCTTCCCTGGTGGAAAGACTGTTGGCCTGGAGGAAGGATCTGGGATGTGTGGATAGGAAAATAAAGAGATGAAATGTTCCAAGCTCTTCTCAAATCGGTCTCTCAGAATCCCCATTGTTGCCAAGCACACCTGCTTTATTTGTTCCCAGAAAGCACAATCTCCCCTCCCCCCCCCCCCCCAGCAATGTGCCTAAAGACAAATGCCAATGTGATTAGAGACAGGTCCGTGCCCCAAGGGGCTTACGGTCTAGGAAAGACAAGAGAAGGGAGACATGGGGATATGTCTTTGTCTCTCCAGAAAGAGGAACTTGGACCCCCTGACAGTGGGATTCAGAACCCAAAGAGGGACTGAAGGCTGAAAATGGACAAGGGTGCTTTTCATTTGGCAGTAAATAGGAAGAGTGCCATCCCCAACTTTAACAAAAAAAAAAATGGGTTGACTCTCTTTTTTTCTTGTCTCTTAGAATTATCTCCTACCTTTACTGGCAGATAATAGAAGGGCGCAAGATAATGGTCCGACTCCTGCACGAGCAGATTATCAATGTAAGTTTCCTGTCTCCAGACAGTTGAGAATTCGGGCTCCTGAGATTCTGTTGGGATTGTACTGTCCAGTTAAGATAATAACAGCTAAATATGTCTTGGTTTATAGGAAGGAAAAGATAAAATGTTTTTACTTAACAAGCTGCGTATGCTGCAGGGATCCAGATCTCCCAAGGCAGGAGGACAGCAAGAGGTCAGTTTGGGGAGTGTGGGGTGGAAGGTTTTACTTGGTCTGTACCCCAAATTAGTACACGCTCTGAGCACTGCCCAGATGTTCAAAGGGTGCACTCAGGAAAAGGAGGGTCCAGATCATAGATCTGTCTCTTGTCATTGTGTGCATCTCTGCTCCCTTACCTTGAGCTCTGTCTTTCAGTACTCATTGGGACTCTCTTTCCATTTTTTAAAGGATGCCCTTTTGGCTCCAATAGCCTCCTTCACTTCACCATTTAGCCACACAGGCAGACATTTGGTCCTCTTCCAACCTTTCTTAATTTGTGGAATACATTTAATCCTGAGCTTTCAAGAGGGTGTTTTAAAATAGTCTCCACGTTGCCTGTAGACATTTAATTCTTGCAACTGCTTTAAGTTTCCCTCTGATTAGTTTCCTCATTTTTTACATAGTTCCCCTTTCTAAAGTTATATGTTACCGCAGTGGTTTTATTTGGCATTTTCCCTCCTGCGAGTATGTCCAATTAGATTATATCATGACCACTACTGACCAGTGGCTCCAGCACCGTTACTCCTTGCACTAAATCCTGCACTCCACTGAGGACTAGATCCAGAGTGGCTCCTTTGCTTGTTGGTTCCAGGAGGAGCTGCTCCAGGAAGCAGTCATTCATGACATCTAGAAATTTTCTCTCTGCATCCTGCCCCGAGGAGACATTCACCCAGTCAATATGAGGGTAATTGAAATCGCCCATTATTACTGCGTTTCCGACTTTAGTAGCCTGTCTCATCTCCCTTAGCATTTCACAGTCGGTCTCTCTCCTGGTCAGGAGGACAATAGTACAGGCCGACCGTTATACATTTCCCCCGTTATGCATGGAATTTCTATCCACAGAGATTCCAGAGTACCGTTTGCTTCCTTTACAATATTAATCCTGCTTGACTCAATGTTGTCTCTTACATAGAGCACCACCCCCACCACCAGCTCGATCTACTCTGTCATTTCGATATATTTTGTATCCTGGTAATACCGTGTCCCATTGGTTGTCCTCACTCCACCAGGTCTCGGAGATTCCTATAATGTCTATATCCTCATTTAACTCAATACACTATAGTTCTCCCATCTTACTTTTTAGACGTTTAGCATTTGTATCTAGACATTTAAAGGTATCCTTTTTATTTTTAATCTGTTTATTGTAAGTAACTGTTTTAGTTATTTGGGGATCAATAGAGTTTGGCTGTCTCATCAAATTAATCTTTTGGCTTGTCTACATGGGGAAAGTGAGTTACGTTTAATCGGTATTTCACTAGTGATCCGAAAGCAATTACTGACGGCTCAATGCGGATTAAACTGCCACTTTATGGATTGAAGAGGTCTTTCCCAATGGGAGATTAACCCTGTTCCCAACAGAGCTAATCTGAATTTGAAAAAGCCATTCTGATTGCTATTACTACATGTCTTGATGGGACTCAGGGTTTGATACAGATAAGCTAACTTGGTGTGTGGATTTTTCCCTCCAAGGGGCCACTTTGAACATTAGTACAAGCTCTGAGGGACTGCATAAACATTGGGGCTGCAGGCTGCACTCCGAGTGGGGGAAGGCAGAGTAGGGTTCGGATCATGGATCTGTGCCATGAATCCATCTCTTATCCTTGTGGGCCTGTCCTCCTCTCTACTCCCAACCCCCAATTTCACTCTTGCAGGGCTTGAGAGTAGGGACTGGATCCAGGGGCCGGTTCCAGGCACTGGAAAGAGGCCAAATAAAAACTAGCATCGGACTGCATTTGGCCCCCGGGCCTGAAGTTCCCCGTCCCTGAGCTAACTTGTAAGTTCAAAGCTCTTGGAGTGCAATCCTGACTCCATGGAAGCCACTGGCAAATTCCCACTGACTTCCGTGGACTCAGGATTGTACCCTCCATGTAGACAAGTTAACACTCTATGAATAAATTGGCTGGGTTTCCTCCTTCCATGTGTAAGTCACCGAAAACAGGACAAAAAGAGATGGCTTTAAATGACAGGAAGCTGGGTTTAGGTTTAGCATTAGGGAAAACTTCCCAACTGTTTAAGGAGTCAGTAGTGGAACAAGGTGCCTTGAGAGGTGGTGGGATCTTGTTCATTGGAGGTTTTTAGAAAAAGACAGGACAGGCAGTGGTGTAGCTAAACTTGATAGGGCCCCATCTCAACTGAGATGGGGGCAAGGGGGAAGGGCAGGGTAGGGGGAAGCTGGGGCAGGTACAGGAAGAGGCTGGGTCACTGGGGATAGGGGTGGCATGAGGGCAGGGGGGAAAGGTGAGGCATTGGGGGCAGGGGTGGCAGCTGCACATGGCACCGGATCCTGGCTCACTGGGGAAAGCACGGGCAACTCCATCCGAGAGAGAGCAGGCCAATTTGATGCTCCAGTGGGGCTGGTCCTATTGGGGCCCCCTGAAAGCCTGGGGCATTGGCCCACTTTTAGCTATGTCCCTGCGGGCAGGCCTCTGTCAGGGATACTTCCGCTAGGGGCCGCCTGTCTTGGGACAGGGGTTGGACTGGGCAGCTCAGGAGGTCCCTTCCAAGTCCAACCCTTGTTGTAGGATTCTGTGATTTCAAAATGTCTCGTTCCCCTGTGACAGACCGTGCGTCTTCCTTTGCACATTCCCTCCTCTTCCTGAGTAGCCCCGCCCAAAGCCTCCAAAAAGAAAGGGAGGGAAATTTTGGTAAAAGCATAGCACTGAACTCATCCAGACAAGAAGAAACAACAACTAGACTCCTTGTTTCAGACACTGGGTGTAGCCTGGTTCTCGGGCAGCGTAGACAGTGCCGCTTTCAGTACAGTCGCGGTTACTCTGAAGTCTTTTCTCTGCACTGTTAAAGGATTCTTATCTCCCAGTCTAGTTCTTTGTATCCAAAGCAATAAAAGAGTCTTGTAACAACAGGTGAAGTGTCAGTGTAAGTCTAAAGGGACAAAAATGCAAGTCTGGAGGGACAACAGAAGGGAAGGCCAGTGGCACGGCACAAGAGGAAGAGCAAGTGGTTAGGGGAGCCAGTTAATTCAGTATTCCTGATCATGCCACTGACTTACCGGGGGGCCTTGGGCAGATCCGTAATGTCTCGGTTTCCCCATGTATAAATTGGCAATGGTGATATCTGAGTGAACAATGGGATGGACGAGCGAATGGATTTCTAGGCTGCGTTAACAGAAGCCTTGTCTCCTAAGTCAGCGGCAGTAGTAACTCCCCTCCATTTGGCACTGGTCAGACCTCACCCGGCATATTGTGGCCAGTTTTGGCCACCGCGTTTTAAGAAGGACATTGACAAATTGGAGCAGGTCTAGGGGAGGTCTTGATGAGGAGAGGTTGGTGGAAGTGGCCATGTTTTAGCCTAAGGAAGAGGAGATTAAGGGGAGACATGGTAGCAGTCTTCAAATAGCTAAAGAGTTGCCACCAAGAAGACTGCAAGGAACTATTCTTAGAGGGCAGGGCTAGAAAGAATGGGTTCAAGTTATAGGAAGGTAGGTTTTGATTAAATATCAGGAAAAACGGTCTAGCAGTAAGAGCCGTGCAGCAACGGAACAAGTTGCCTAGGGAGGTTGTAGGCTCTTCATCGCTGGGAGTTTTCAAAAGTCAGTCAGGGATGTTGTAGCTGTAGCCATCTTGCATCTAAGCAGGGAGTTAGACTTCCAGAGTCCCTTCCAGCCCTCTCTGAGACTATATAAGGAAAGGCGCCGCTGCGTAATACCTGTGCAATGTATTATTGTAATTCCTCAGTATTGCCACCAGATGGCAGCAAGACCTGAATAAACCTTCGCTAACACCAACCCCTCCATGTAACGGCACTGACCTGCCTGTGCATCTCCGGCGCCAACTAGATGTGTCTGTTTGTGCTAAGGATTGAATGCACCTAGGTTTAGTTCCAGTTTCCGGTTTTATTGGGGCTGGAGAAGCCAAGTTAAATACTTTCTGAAATGATGACCAGTCCAGGGGTGGACAAAGTCCCCATGCCCAAGAGCAGCGTACCAGCATTTCCTAGTGCCGAGGCATCACTTGCGGCTTCCCCCGATCCCGGGGCGGGGGATCCCGGTTTCCTCCCAGCATTCCCCCTCCCTGCCCAGCGCATGCTCCCATGACCCTCGTGAGGCGGCGGCACAGCGTCTCCTGCTCCTGACAGCTGCACTGGCCTCAGGCGGCCATTTCTGGGGAGAGCTTCCCAAGCATTTGGCTCCTGAGCTGCCATTTTCCTACCTCGGATCCATCTCGTGGGGCAGCGTGTGGGATTGGGGATATTTAAGCTTTCAGAAAACACACTCCACTTCTAAGGTGGGCAGCCCCTAAACAGCTTCTCTCTCCTGTTCCTGTGCGTAGAATACAAGAGAGACACGTGTGCCAGGCAGATTTTTCTAGATCTCCTTTCTCACCGGGCCTCTGTTCTGCTCTCACTGCTGTGTTAAAATGTGGTTAGTACCTGGATCTAACACAAAAGGGAATGGGCTTAAATTTCAGCAATGTAGATATCGGTTGAGTATTAGGAGAAACTTCCTAACTGTGAGAACTGTTGGGCAATGAAATAAGTTGGTGTTGGGATATTTTCAAAACCCGGCTGCATAAACCTCTGGCTGCAATGTTGTAGGCAGAGGATAACCTGCCCTGGATCAGGGGGTTAGACTACATGACCTTTTGAGGTACCTTCTCAACCAAATTGTATCTAACTGTCTCTCCTAGAAGACACCAGTGTGCAAACCGTTGGGGGTCTCGTGTGGGAGGCTGTGGAACTTCCTTCATTCGAGGTTTTCAAAAAGTGGCTGGACAGGTGTCTGCCTGTGGTGTTTGTATGTACAGAGCATCCTGTATGTACAGGGGTTGGTCTAGATGACCCCTTGAGGTACCTTTCAAATCCTGTGATTCTGTGCCCCTTATTACCCAACAGGAATGTGTAGGGCAGCACCGGGTTTGGATGAACCCACTTGGGTAAAAGCAAGAATGGAGGCTACACCCCAACTGAGCTGGATCTCGCCTCTCTCTTTTTGAGCGGAAAAAGAATGTTTGTTAATGTGTGGAACCAGGTCTTGGGAGTGGCAACACGGTTCCAGGGCAATAAGGCAGCTCAGCAGTGCTGCCATGGAAGCCCTCTTCATAGTGGCTGGGCTATGCTCCTCCCTCTCCCCACCCCCCACCCCAGCTTCCTGATTGGCTGCCTGCCAGCATATAAGGCTTGCTGGCGGCAGCAGGAAGCTGGGTGGAACATCAGTCACTTCCTGTGCCCCTGCTGCCTCTTCCTTTCTGCCCTTGCTCCTGATCGGCTGCTGCGGTGAACCGGCCTGATCTAGCCTTGCTCCCCATCCCTGCTCCTGTATGCCTGTCCTGACCCATACCTGGCTTTGATCCTGATTTTCTGCCTGGCCCCAATCCTGGCTTCACTCTTGATTCTGATCCTGAGTCCACCCACATGCCAGTTTGTGTGAACCTAAGAGTCAGCTTTGCCCATGCCCTCGTGCTGCCTTTTTTCCTCCTGTTTCTAGCCCAGCTCAGATTAGAAACTTGCAGAGGAATGTGATACACTAAATTCAGCGGCTGGCTGCGAATGAACGCGTTAGTATTTCAAAGAGAGCTGGGTATTCATCGTGTCTTTGAAAATACACCTGGAAAGAGCATTGGCAAATAAATGCATGTTGCTAACATCCCAAGCAAGGGTGCTGGCAGAATTACATTGAGGGGTGGAGCAAGGGGCAGTAGAGCTGCTCCTCCCCGCCCCTTTCTGACCATTTATGACACTTTCACATCAGAAAGAGCCTCCTGACATCACAAGCCCTCTGAACCTCATGACATCACAATGTGCAGAAGGGGTGGGGCCAGAAGGGTACAACCTCACTTCCTTGCCCCCCTCTTCCCAGTACCCATGATTCCCAGCACAAGATTTGGGGTAGGTGTTATAGCCCCTGAGAAGCTAGTCAGCGGGTGTACTAGGTCGTGCTAATCTCAGACATTCTCTTTTGTAGAGGAATCTATCTGTGTCCCAGCCGCCTAGACAACAAGCCCTGCAAACGCCGGACTCGGATTACCCGGAAAGGCTGTCGGAGAGGAACGAGAGAGTCTCCTATGCTGAGGTATGAAACATGCAAAGAAGGAGGGGCATTTGAGCACCTGTATGAAATCATTGGTTCTCATGTGGACCTTGTGATTAGAACATAGCCTAGATCTAGAAGGAACCCCGGTGCAGGATCTGCCAGACCGAAATCATCCCAGACATCGGCTCATCCAGCCTCCTCTTCAAACTCTCCAGTGATGGGAGAATCCACAGTGCCCCTAGGTAAAAATATCGACGTGCAAACCCCATTCGTTACCCACCCGTTAATTTTGCAGGGGCCCCTGTATTCTGCGTCTTCACTATTGCTGTCAGTGTGAGGGAAACGCAAGGATATACAGGGGTCCTGCTATCTAAAACTTTTGCTTTTAATATTCTGAAATCTTAAGAAGAAAAGCTGTGAGCCGTGGCCAGATTTTGGAAGAAGAAACTAGAGCAGAGATCAATATCCAAAGTGAACACCAAGTTAATCCAATTCGGCCTATTCAAATCCGATTCTAGTGAAGCGGGTGCAAAATGCTATTTTCTCCCAGCTTTGTTTGCTGTTTCAGATCTCCATTTTGTTCACTTTGGCTGTTCTATTTAAAATTTTGGAATGCGGTTGCTGCATTACATCACGCAGGCAGACCAATCGCACTTGCATTTAAAAAACAAAACAAAAACCCTGCACGCTAACTCGTACCACTGAAGTGACCGATCTGCTGAAACAAAGGACCGGAAGATGCTGATTTCCCCCCCCCCCCCAAACAGCGATGAATTTGTGGGAATGAATATGCAGATTATTTTTGCGACTATGAAATGACAGAGTTGGGTTTCCCTAGGGCTGAAACAGACATTTTGCTTTAGAGGGTCACGGTTCTGTTTTATTAATCATCATTTCATGTTGATAGTGCCATCCTGCCAAAGGGTGTTCGGAGCGCTTAACAAGAATCCACGCACTAGACGTATAATAAGGCAATGGGTGAAAACAAACCTGCACCTTAACTCGGCTTTAACATTTCTCCTACATGTGCATGGCTGCGTAGGGCACCAATACGGCCCTGCATAAGAAACATTAAAGCAGCGTTACATGCAGGGCTGTTTTTCACCCAAGGGGAAATTCCTTTAAAAACAACTTGGGAAGGTAAAGGAGGAGGCTGGGTAATTACCAACTTTAAAAGGGAAAGTGGAGAACTAAATATTCTTAGTGTCTGTCTTTTTTCCCCTCTCTTCTCCCTCAGCCACATTATTCTGGTGGGGTAGCAGAAATGACCAGCTTCTCTCAAGGTAAGCAGCAAACTCAGACCTCCGTGCTCTAGAGAGACCTCTGCAGTCTGCTGGGGGTGACCTTCTCGAGGTCCCCGGGTGGCCCAGGGGGGCCACTTTGGAGAGGACGTTCTCGGTGGCCGCACCTAGGCTGTGGAACTCCCTCCCCGTGGAGGCCCGGGTGGCCCCGGATCTCCCCTCCTTCCATCGTATGTGTAAAAACTGGCTGTTCCGCCTGGCTTTTGGCGAGGGAGATGGGGTGTAGGGTGGGATGGCGGGGGGGAGGGAGGTGGTTTGTTTTTGTGCCTTCCCTCTATATTGTTTTTTATGGCTTTATTGTTTTTATGTGTATTTAACATTGTACGCTGCCCTGGGCTGCTTGGAGCAGGAGGGGCTGGGTATTAAATGATTTTATAAATAAATAAAGCCAGACCTCCCAATGGCTGCACGCTGGAAGCATCAATTATTCAGTCTTCTTCAGCAAAAGCAGCCATGGCCAATATTTAGTAGCTCCTCCCTTTTAGAAGTGACTTGACATTGATAGACGTGTCCTAGAGCCTGGGACTGGGGGAAATGCAGTGAACACGAGGCCCTGGCTATACCCCCAGCTCTAACTGGAGTCAGTGGAAGGAAGCTGGGGTTGTTCAGGGCCTCGGAAAGTTTGGGGCCAAGGTACCTGAACTAAAGATTCCAGATCAGGGATGGGGAACTGCTCCCCTGCCAGAAGCTGCTTTGAAAATGAGTACAAGCTCCAAGGGCTGCAGAGAAGTTGGCTGCAGGGATACTTAAGGGGTGTGCTCAGGAAGAGGAGGGTCCAGATCACGGATAGGTCCCCTCGCTGTGTGTGCAGCCCTCCTCTCTGCTCCCTTCCCCTGAGCTCAGTCTTTTAGTGTTTCCTGGATCCAGGCACTGGAAAGGGGCTAAATAAAAACTAGCCATGGGTAGGGTGGCCATACCTCCCCTTGACAAAAGGACGCTTATGAAAAATACATGGTGGAGGGCCTCACTGAACCGAACCAGCCCTGCAACATGCATTTTTCCATAAGTATCCTCTTTTAAAGGGGAGGTGTGGCCACCCTCGTCATGGGCCCCATTCAGCTCTGGGCTTGAAGTTCCCCATCCCTGTGGCAGATACTCCTCTCTTAATAATGCGGCTACCCAGTGAATCTCTTGATGTGGATGATGCTGAGGAAGGAAAGGGCTGCATTACAACCAGGGGACCCGTGGTCATTGCTGCCAATGAGGAAAACGCAGAGAACCCGGGTCCCTGATTACAATAAAAGACCTGCCTGAGGAAGAGCTTGCACAGCCCAACAGAGGACGACGGTCCTACTAGAAAGTCTCTTTTTAACTGCTTTCTCGTGTCTCTCTGCTTGAGACCATGGCAACCACACATTACACAAAGGGATGGATTTTGTTTTGCATTTGTTTAATAATAGCAATCTTTTAAATGTGTACAGTAGGAGCAAGGATCCTTTTTCCAGCTACAGGCCAAATCTGCTCCTCTGCAGAGCTCTGAGCGCCAGAACATCCTGCAGGGGGTGTGGCTGTCTGTGTGGGGGCGGGGCATGGCCATGTTGGAAACGCTCTGGGCTGGATCCCCACGCCCACAGGGTGCCTTGCAATGAGGCATAGCCACGTTGGGGGCTGCGGGACCCAAGCCCAGAACATCCTGTGGCAGGGTGGGACCACAGCAGGAGAGACATGGCTCTAGCCTGGAAGCATTCTGTGGCGGCTGGGAAGCTCGCGGACCACAGTACGTACGTGTGTGCATGAGGAAGTCTGGATGGAGGGCAACCATGGGCTGGAGGTTCCCCCTCTCTGCTGTACAGCGTAAAATCTACAGCCACAGAAAAGCAAACCAGCCAAAGGACTCATGTTCTAGCATGATGGGTTGCTTGTGTGCACCACAGAATCTTCATCCTTTCTATACAGAGATGGTGAAGCTCATAGCCCAATAGTAGAATTGGGCCTCAGATGACCTAGGTTGTATTCCCAGCCCTGCCACTGACTTGCAATGTAAACTTAGGCAAGTCCTCTTACTTCTCTGCCTTGGCCTCCCCCAAAACAGACTGCAAATATAAACATCCCCTTGTACCACACTGAGATCTATGGATGAAGAGTATTTAATATTCTGTCCTGATGACATAGTTTCACGAATTGCGCGTCCATTTTATTACCAATGTGATGACTGTTGTTAGGTGCAACTTACAGAAGTCAATATTATTTCCTTTCTTAAAAAGCAGATCCTGGAGGACGCCAACCAAGTGCGAGAGGGGGGACTTCTGAGGCCCTGGCACTTGCACTGAGGGCCAGAGACCAGGCTGAATGGGAAATGGAAGAGGAGGACTTTAGTTCATGAATTTCGTGAAGCAATTGTGCGTGCTAATTGCAAGGAGTGCTTCCTGAAGAACGTCAATACATTGCACTGAAATGACTGCACTTTGCAAATTTAACCAATGAGACGTTTAAAAAAACCCATTGATTCCGTACCTTGAAATGTGTTTTTTTTTTTAAAAAAAATACTTTTATTAGACTGCAATACATTGAAAAGATAACTAAACTGCAATAATACATATCTCCCTCCAACATTTGCTATTGAATCTTTGTACTTTGCATGAGACATTGGAGGTTAATCTCCAATTTATAAAGGATTTTTTTTTTTTTTGGGTGGCAAACATGTCTGTGACTTGTAAATTCCAACTATGGTTTTGTAAACTCCGTGATGTGAATTTCTTTGCGCATGATCTTGTCTGAATATTTTTTTATGGAAATGATAGGATACTAATTTATCAAATAAAGAGGTTTGATCTATTTAAGCTAGCTTTTAAATGAACTATGTTAGATGGAATGGTGAATGTCAGACCACTAGTGCGGGAAGAGACTATTCCGTCTCCTCAGTATTTCATCTCATTTAAATTGAGTATCTTGTTTGAAGTATCTTTTGGTAAGGTTGTGTACCTCTCTTAACAAAGCTGTATTGCTAGCCACGTTAATTTTGGTAAGGTTGTGTACCTCTCCTGACAAAGCTGTATTGCTAGCCACGTTAATTTTGGTAAGGTTGTGTACCTCTCCTGACAAAGCTGTATTGCTAGCCACGCTAATTTTGTAAACAGCCCTATTTCACAGCTTTTTCCGTTTTTGGCAATTTCAGCTGCCAGTTCCAAGCTGAGCTACCAGTGTGAATTGTAAACCAGCCGGTTCGTGGTACCTAGCTACAGAAGCCATGGTAGCATGGGATTTTATCTAAACTGTTTAGAATGCTTGCTGCACTCCTTGCTGTTTTTCAGTGCAATAGCAACTGCAGAAGCATCGCCCGCCTTAATTTCTTCCTTTTTAACATCTTTATCCAAACTTGTGCTGTCTTTAATTAAGCTAGTAACTTGTTTGAATTAGTTTTTCAGATGCTTCCCTAGTTTAAGGATACTCAATCTGACGTGGTTGTCCTTGCTATTGTGGCACTCTCCTGTGGGGATCTCCCTCACCCCATTATTTCCTCAATTAAGATTTTGCTTAAAGTGGTTTTTGACACAGCAACTTAAGCCTGTAAGATGCGTTCAAAGGCAAGAGATCCCACCTGGGAACTCTGCTCCTCCTCTGCCACCACCCTCACCAGCTCCTCAAAATGGCTTCTCCCCTGCTGCCTTCTATTCCTGGAGCTCCCTCCCTGAATACTCCTTCCCTTCCAACCTTCAAATTCCTCCTGAAAACCCACCTGTCTTCAGTCAGGCTTTCCCTAGCCCCTCATCCCCATAGATTCATCTTCCATCCTTCACTCAGGGTTCCCGTCTCCTCTGTAACTAAGCTAAGCCTGTCCACCTGCTTGTGTCTTCTCCACTTCCTGAATGTAGCCCTGTCCCTCTCTTTCTTCCTCCCTCTCCCTGCTTTATCTTCCTTCGTTTATAAACCCCTTGGTGGAAGGGACCTGTCTCCAATTAAGGATTGTACCGCACCAGGTATGTTGCTGGTGCAATATAGGCCATTTTTACATGGATGATCCCACCCCCCCAGCTGGGTGTTTGGGCGGGGGGCCTCTGTAAGCAGACTGGCAGGGGTGGGGATGGGTGTCTGCCTGTGTAACACTGTGGGGTGGGGTAGGGGCACTCCCACCACACATCACCTAACCCATCTCCAGCCATGGAGTCATCTAGAACAATGGCAGAGGCTCCATGCGTGAAGGTGGGGTGGGGTCCATGTAAAAGGACACCCATCTCTTTCTCACCCCCACCCATCTGTGTAAAAACAGCCATAATAAAAGATGTGCATTCCTGCCTGTGAGACCACTTTCCTACATGCCCCCCACCCCGTGTGTGCATATTTGGGTTGCAGGGGGAATGCACAGCCTGAAGATGCATGGGGATTGGCTGGTGCGACAGCTGCCCCCACCCCCCCACGTGGCTTTGCTGGCAAAGCTGCGTGGGATGCGGAGCGCCTGAGTTTGCAATCTTGAGCTAGGCCAGGCACAATGAGGAAGAAGCAACAGCTGAAGTTTGGGGAGAAGGGCCCTGGGGTGTAGTTTATACTGCGTGGTGAGCCCCAAGTCTGCAAATGCTAACAAAATATTTGATTTGGAAGCTGAAAGGCACAGCTTGGGAGTGGGAGTTGTGGGACCAATAGGGGAAGGCTTGTCAAAAGTGCAGTGCTCTTGAGGAATTAAAAAGGGGTTGCACAGGCAATAGGAAAGCAGATGTTGCAAACTACAGGGGGAATAGAAATGACTTTAAAAAGACACAGCACTAAAGCTACTGTTGTTGGCAGAGCTCCAAGGGTGGCTCTACCCCACTACAGGGTGCTCTGTGGGAGTGGGATCCAGCCCAGAGTGCTTCCAGCATCGCAACGCCCCTCCCCTCCCCTCCAGATGGCCACCCCCCTGCAGGATGCTCTACCACTCGGAGCGCTGTAGCAGACCTGCCCAAAAAGGCCCCCCCACCCCAATCCTGTTGTGGGGATGCAGGCAAGAGCAGAGCTTTGAAGAATACATGCAATAGCTTTGTAATCCAGTGGAAGATACAGAATGGAAAGGACATGAAAGTCAGGGTGGGTGTAATTATTTTATATTTATACCCCACCTGATCCCAAAGGTGGCTCAGGGCAGCTTACAATAAGTAGAAATCAATCTCAATTAAAATACAAACCACACAAGAGTTAGTCCCCATTCCATCCAGCTTCTCCATCTCACCCCTTGAAGAGCCCCACCCACCCACAATCGCCAAGCCTAGGCCTTCCCTCCTGTGGAGGGGCCCTGGAGAACCACAGACCTTACCTACCCTACTGCCACGTGCCACCTACTCCCTCTTCTCTCACCTAGAGGAACCCCCTCATACCCGTACTCCCCTCACTGGTAGGGGAGGGTCATAGCATACCCCCCACCCCTGCCAAACTACAACTAAACAATGATAAAACCCTCCTTTGCCCCACTAAAAACCATTAACCGCCCAAGTGATAAAAACAGCCCACAAGGTATAAGACAAATTCATTAGGCAAGGTAGCTTGGAAGTGGACGTTTTCCTCACACCTCAATCAGACTCACAGCTGATTCTGGAAATGAACAGTGTTAACAAATGAGACGAAAGCCCCAAGGAGTCTAGGGTTGGTCTGTGCAGCCCCTACCCCTGTTTAGCATGTAGAGCCTAATAAATGGGCAGCCACCTCTATGGATTTATTGTGCGTGCGGGCAGCCCCCACTCTCAGATTTTGCCTGACAACCCAACCCACGGGAAGGTGTTTTCCCCACCACACTCCAATCACTAACCCCCACCCCCCGTCCCATCCCAGTATCTCACCCTCTCATGACTCAGCCACAGCAAACCATGGGAACAAGAAGCTGTCTCAGCGGTTTCTTTTCTTCTAGGGTGTAATGCTGGAGGCGGTCCAGCACCTGCTGTCACTGCTCACCCATGGAGGTTCAGACCTGCCAGCTGGAAGTAACCTTTTGCTATGTGCATAATACTGAGTTTATTGAGCAAATTGCATACGTTGAGTGCCTATAGTAAAGATTTAAATAGTGAACTCAAAAGCAATCAGCCTTTGGCTGTTTTCACATCATGTTTGGCTGTTGGACCCACTGGAGGTAAGAGCATCAAATGACAAGTTGGATGTTACTCCACTACAGGCTTCAGGAGGAGGCCAACACATGCATCATTGTACATGCAGTCAATATTACTTATGACAGTCATGATTTCCAGCAGAGAGACTGACATCTTGATACTTTTGCTGCAACACCTGCTCAGACTGATATGCAGAGAACTCTGGATCAAATCAGGAAGATGTGCAAACAAAGTACACCGATGTACGGGAAGTCCACAACACATAGCACCCGAGCGTGAGACAGCACCGTTACCGTTTCACTCTGCCTGGCTATGATAGTACTTCCTACTTTAGCAACCACACAAAGCTTTCAGCATGGAAAGTGTTTAAGAAACACCACCATCTGTTGAAGGAGTTAGGCAAAGGAGAACTAACACCAGAGAAGTTAGTTGATGCTGAGAAATTTGTAGGTCAACTGTACAATTGCAATAGGATGTCTGTCAATCAGATTTGCTGTATGATCACAACTAAGAAACCAGAATCGCTGCCACACAGACAGGATGCACCGCATTGTTCACCACCAGAGTATGGTGTGGAAGCAGGCAAATATACCGATTCTGGTAATTCCAAGGCCTGAAAACATGGGATGGACATTAGACAATGGAGACCTGAGACTTGTGCTCAGGCCTATTGCTACCATTCCAAAGTCCTGTGTAGAAATTATGCTTTGTGGCTGCAAAAAAGGATGCAGAACACATCAGTGGGAGTGTAAAAACAGCAGAATCGTGTACTCCAAGCTGCAAATGTAGCTGAGGAGCCACATGTGTGAACAGATCAATGGACTAAACTTGCACTTCGTAACTGACCAGTGCATGCTGACCAATTTGAGCTATTACAAACGAAAACTTGTGTCTATAACTTTGTTTTATATACACTGCATTTACAATAATTGTTTGTGTTTATAATATGCTTTCAGCTATCTTTACTCATGCCCTTTCAAAATACCACATGGAAGAAATTCACATGAAAATAAAGTGCACTTTGAAAACAAAGTCTGCAAGTGGTTGATGGATGCTTCCCTGTCTGAAAACCTCAATATTGTGAATTTCACAATTTTGTACAAAAATAAGTTTGTCCCACTTGGTAACAATAGGCATAACTACTTATAAAAATTGAAAGTTCAGCTTAATGCGTGCATGAGTGGATACAATCTCTCAAATTAGGATAAAGGCAATCAGTTGTAGTATTTTCTACACAATCACAAGAAAACTGGAAAAAAGAGTCACCATTTCCCAAGATGGCGGCCAAACAATGCGGTACAAAATTTGGCAACCTCGATTTTCAAATTCAGCACATTTCTTTCATAACAGCTGGTTACCACTAATCCCCCCAAAATGTCATCACTTTCCACAATAATGTCTGGAAAATGGGCATCATTTTCCCAGATGGCAGACAAATGATGTGGTAAAAAAAAATTGTAACCTAACTTTTTAATTCAATGCATTTCTTTCATTAACACCTGGTTACCACTAATTCCCCCCCAAATGTTGTCAACTCCCACAATAATTTCTGAAAAACTGTCACTATTTTCCAAGATGGTAGCCAAATGATGCAGCACAAAATCTGGCAACCTAGATTTTTTGAATTCAGCACATATTTTCCATTAAAATTGCCACTAATTTCCCCCAAAATGCTGTCACCAAGGTTTCTAGAGGCCTTTTCTGGATTTCTGACCAGTCTATATATTCTACTTGCTTGAGCGAAGGGTTGTGTACACATGTGTTTTAAAGCAGCCAAAAAACTTGGTTGTGGCATTTCTAGCAAAATACTCCAGTATTTGAGTATGCCTGGGTACTGCTGTGTGCAAGATCTGATCGCCGGTATTACTGAGCTATGTTAAAACGCCTAATTGGGAAGAAATGTTGCTCTCCACTTTACTTCTTTAATCTTTAGCTTGTAGTTCTAACAATAATTTTATTAATTGTAAACTGCCCTGAGCCTCTTAAGTGAGGTGTATAAATTTGAGTAGTTTCTAGCATTGGTGTTTTATTTGAGGCGGCCTTGCATCATCAACACTTCAAAGAGCCTCTTAATTATTCATCAAGGGGAGCAGGCTGCTGTTGGAATATACACCGCAAGACAGAGCCACGTGCAGAAAGGAAAATGTACAGTTCAGTAAATTTTAATCAACAGTGTGCAAAAAAAGGCAACTTATGCAAAATTATAAAGTGATATTACTTCACATCTTTTTTCATTATTCTTTGTACAGGGCAGTGATAGGTTTTTTAAAAAAATGATT
This sequence comes from Sphenodon punctatus, assembly GCA_003113815.1. Lineage (NCBI taxonomy): Eukaryota > Metazoa > Chordata > Lepidosauria > Sphenodontia > Sphenodontidae > Sphenodon > Sphenodon punctatus. Next base: position 3,635,086 of record QEPC01007559.1, on the reverse strand, counting down.
GTATTGTCATGCCATTTCTATTTACAGAGGAAACTGTGCTCAGCGTACATTGTGTAAAACCTATACAAGTAGGCATCTTATTTGTTACTAGTACCCAAAACAGTTTTAGGTTAGTTATTTCTGTATCCACTTCTTGCCACCAGTGCCATCAGCAATCGGTCTCTACTCCAGTTGTATATGAAGTAGTCTCCTAGAAGAGAGTCCTATTCATTTATGGCTTATCATTTAGTGAAGCCTCCAACACATCCACACACAGGACAATTTTGAAGGAGGGCTAGGTTCCTTTTGAAGAGTCTTCAGGCACCCCCTGTGGAAGGCCACACAGGTCATGCAGGAGCTAGTTCTCACCCTGGAGCACAGCCTCAGAATCAGGTGCTCGTTTGTGGCTAGTCAATAGTACACACCAAGCCACTAACCACCTTTGGTGCAAGTCTTCGCATCCGCTTGAATGTTTGTCCTCTCCCCTGTCCCCTCTCCATCTCCCCCTCCTTGTCTTTCAGATTGTAAGCCACAGGCAGGGACTGCGTCTATTTCTCTGTTCTGTACAGCACCAGGTACATGACCGGAGCTATATAAATGTTTATTATAATAATAATAATAATAATAATAATTAATAAGGTCTTGTTCACGTATGTGGGTTTCATGCCAAGTTCCAACACGACTTAAATAGCCCTCAAATCATCCCACTTTGAATCCCTCTTGATATACAGCAGGGGGTGGATCCTGTGGCTGGATTCTCTGGGGTTTGTTTTTTGTTTGTTTGGCCATTCTATGCCCTCTCGTCAGGTCATTCGGACGGAGGGAACGTTCGTCCATAGGCCACTAGGAGGCAGCAAAGTACTTTGAACTGGGCATGCGTAGGGAGAGCGCTCCCCCGCATGCCCCATCTGAAAGTCTGCTTCGGACCGACTAGACGCAGCAGCCGCGTGCTCCGCACCCATAACAACTCTTCTCCAGATTTTTTGCCTCCCTGCATCGGGGAACCGGCCGCACAATCCTCCCCTCCCGGAGGAGGAGGTATCTCTCTGGTGCCGGCTCTCGAGCACGGGCCAGTTGCGGGGCCGGTAGAGTGTACACCCTTCGAGGGACACGCAGGCAGCAATCTTCCAGATGCGGAACCACCAGGCGAATTTACCAATCCACATGGGTCCCTGTTCGGCAGATGGTGCCAGACGCATCACGTTTCCTCTCGGGATCCCTCAACCTCACAAATCCTACAGTTTCTACAGGAGGGACTTGACAAGGGCCTTCGTCCCAACACCCTCGCCAGGCAATTGGCAGCCCTCGCCAGCACTCTCTCCGCCTCCTCAGGCCAGCGTTTCTCTGCACACCCTCATATCAAGCAGTTCCTCTGAGCGGCACATCGTCTAGCACCCCCAGTGGTGCATAGATTCCCCACCTGGAACCTTAATCTAGTTCTCCAGGCTCTCACGGGGGTCCCCTTCGAACCTTTACACCAAGTCTCCCTTTATTTTTGTATCCATCAAGGTAGCCTTCCTCATCGCGATCACGTCAGCAAGAAGGGTCTCTGAAATTTATTTATTTATTTTATTTATTTCTTCAAACTTATATCCCGCCCCCTCCTGCAATGCAGCTCGGGGCGGCTTACAACAATAAAAACAGTTAAAAACAATTAAAATATAAATATAAATATAAAACATCAAAACAGGGTTAGGAACAATAAATAACTAAATAGGCAGGGGATTAAAATTTACCCTCCCCCTCCCTCCCTCCCAAAGGCCTGGGCAAACAGCCAGGTCTTACAGTTCCGCCGAAATGTCAAAAGGCTTGGGGCCAGGCGAGCTTCCTCCGGAAGGGAGTTCCACAGCC
>QEPC01007559.1:3591856-3628340 GCA_003113815.1 Sphenodon punctatus | reverse complement strand
GGGGGGGGGGAGGGGACAGGTCAGCCCACAGGCTGGCCTCTGCGATTCCCCCCTAGCCCCCCCAAGGCTCACTTGTCCTTCTTTGCCCGCAGGTCTTCCAGCGGGCAGACAGCGGCAGCGATGGCACACAGCAGCGGGACGCCAGACAGCAGAGCAACGGAGCACTGGAGCACCCCCCCGCCGGCGGCAGAGCCTCCCAGCCCCCGCAGCAGCGAGGCAGGTAAGGTGGATGGAAACGGCTCCTCTCTGGCTCTTGCCAAATTGGGGCCCTCTCTATAGACCCTGCACTCTGCACCTTCAGAAAAGACTCAGTGACCCTCTGCTTAGATCCTACCTTTATCCCGAAAGTTTCCACCCTTTTTCACCTTTCCCAAGAGGTGATACTCCCGTCCTTCTGCCCCAAACCCCGTCACAGACTGGAACGTTTGTGGCACACCCTGGATGTTCGACGTGCCCTCAAAATATACATCGAGTGCACGCAGCCCTTCAGAAAAACTTCCGCCCTGTTCGTCAGCTACCACCCACACTCCAGGGGTAACAAGGCCTCCAAGACGATAATTTCAAAATGGATCTTGGCCTGTGTCTCAGACGCATACAGGGCCTCAGACTTAGTCCCCCCAGCCAGGACTCTAGCACACTCTACCAGGGGGGCAGCCACCAATTGGGCCTTTTGTTCCAGGGCCCCTATCCAAGAAATCTGCAGAGCAGCCACATGGAGGAGTCTCCACACATTCACTAGGCATTAAAGAATTGATAGCCAGGAATCTGCGGAGGCCGCCTTCGGGAAATGGGTGCTTCAGGGGGTCTTAGATCCTCCCTCCCACCATATGTACTGCTCTGGTACCTCCCTCTGTCCGAATGAGCGGACAAGAGGGCATAGAAAGGGGAATTGGGTCACTTACCTGGGAATTCCCTTTCTATGTCCCTCGAGGGAGGTCATTCGGCCCACCCGGGTTTATGACCTGGGCGCTGTAAGTTATTGTTCTGTTATCTGCTTAACCCCCTCGGGGGAAGTTCTTTTCATATGTTTAGTTTTGCAGTTGAGAGACTCGGTCCTCGGCTGTGTTACATCTGGATACGCGGGGGAGCGCTCTCCCTACGCATGCCCAGTTCAAAGTACTTTGCTGCCTCCAAGTGACCTATGGAAGAACGCTCTCTCCGTCCAAATGACCTCCCTCGAGGGACATAGAAAGGGAATTCCCAGGTAAGTGACCCAATTCCCCCTTTTCCAATTCCTGGATCTGGTCCATGGATCCAGTCCTTATCATCAAACACTGAAAGAGTGAGCTCCAAGGAAGGAAGCGGAGATGAAAGAACACATTTAAGAATAAGTGATGGATCCATAATCTGGACCCATCCCCACCTCTAGCTGGCCTGCAGAGCTTGTAATTTTCAAAGTGGCCAACAGGAGGGAAAAGGTCCTTCCCACCCAAAGTACAAGCTTCAGTATGAATAACATGTTTCCATCCCCCTGTAAGAAACAGCAGATACAGAAAACAGCAGCTGAGTTCCACACTGTTTTAGCTATTCCTTGGCCTGCAGTTAACCACATCGCAGAGAGCCTTTTTTTATCAAAAATGAATCCAGTACAGCATCCATCATGAGGGAGCAGCGAATCACTAGCCTCCCTTCCCTTTTTGAAGGCTAGGTTTAAGACTAAAAGACAACACTCCAGTTTCTTGTATTAAGTCTTTGGTCTGTCTATACGCTAAGGAGAGACAGTTGTATACGTTCTATGCTGCACATACATATGCATTAGCCACCCTTTCCCCATGCTGTGACAATACAGTGTATCTTCCCTCAAACATGGTAATTTCCAGCATTACAGTAAAGGAAGAGGGATAATGTGCTTTTTGGATAGAGTATTGGGATATGCCAAGTCTTACCTATTTTTTTGGGGGGAGGGGGAATTTCTAGCAGTTTCATGGTGGTGATTTGTGAAAACCTAACCAAGATTTCAATAAATATTAAATTAAGTTTGATTTAAAAAACAAAACTGTACGTCAGCAGCAGGTATACTGCGACAGATATATTGTTGGACACACAACAGTTCCCTGCGATCATCAGGACTCAAAGTCACTTCTCACGTTTAAGAGTGAGTGTAGCTCTGCTTCCGTCGAGTGCTGCGACAGGAGATGCATATTTTAACTGAGCATCACAAAAGAGAAAGCCACAAACTCGATGATGCAAAGGCCCATCTGCATTCCTGCAACCCCAACAATGATCAGCCCGAGAAAGGATGAAGCATGGAAACTCACAGAAGAGCCCCATGAAGGCAAAAGTCTAGTAGTGAGGGTCGCAGTCCTCCACCAGGCTGTCTGTGATGTAGCTAGTCTGGAGGACGGTTTCATAGTACATTTTCTCAGCAATGGTGTTGACGGTCCAGGCGACCACTTGAACTCCTTTGGAAGACCACCGCCTGACATACTCCCTGTAAGGAACAAAAGTCCCATAAGGCAAAGAGACAAAGTGCACAATGGACAAAAGAAAGTTTCTTTAAAATAGTTTCTAAAAGAACATGACAGTCCCCCCCCTAGCCTATATCCTTTTTTAAAAATTATATATATATTATATATATATATATATACACATCCTGCGTTGTCTCTTTTTCATACAATACTCATGAGAAATTTAAGGACCATCATACACCACTGTTCCAGTTCAAAGGAACCACCATTCATCTCACTGCCATCTTCTCTCTCATAGCCCAATAAAGTTCCGTTACCTCTGGAGGGGTTAGTGCCTTGAAAGTTCATGCTGTCAGACTTACGGTGAAATGAAATTTTTTTGCATGAGAAATGCTGAAACGCCACATAAATGCCACAAGAAGTTGTGCAGGCTCCAGTCCAGAAGGACATCCATCATCATGTACAAGTAATGCTTCCAAAAGCAATCAAAGCGAGGTTTCCCATCTCCTAAGTGGCTAAGACTCCACGGTCTGTGAGTGAGAGCGGTTACAATATTCCTGTCAGCATCCCTCATCTGGAAAGAAGAGAAGGCTGTAATTAACATCAACCTGCAGAGTAAACTTGGGGAACTTAAATCTTATTTAAGGCCTGACTCTGGCATCAGTCATACACTGAATGGGGGTCTAAAGAACATAGGTTTGGGCCTCCAGCTGCAGTCCTAGTTTGCTAGAAGTCTATGGAGGACCTATGACAAATTCACAGGTTTGTAGGTTGGTTGTTTAAAACAGAGTTTAGCTTGTTGAGAGAAACAAGAGAGTTTAGTTCATGTAGACTGGCCTATAAACTCTCCGATGATGATATTTGGCCCCTTCATGCAGCACCCTTCTGTGACAGTAACCCGTGTTGGCCTGAATTGGACTCACTTGCACATCTGTTCTGTCCCCACCGGATATTGGCCTGTGAGTGCCCCAGGGCGGGTGGCCAGTTGCTATGGAATGCATTGGCTGGAGAAGCTTGAAGATGCATCCTGGGCCAGGCACGCCCCCCTGGGTCAACGTGAGTCAGCATGTCAGCTAGGCCTGCCCAGCCCTGCAGCAAGGCAGGGTCAGTAGATTGGGCCCCTGTGCTCACCCCAGCCCTGTGAACAGCTGATCAGGGGGCAGGGCTTGGCCTGGTGCCTGGGCCTCCTCTCCAGTGTTTTGGTGTGCTCCCCTAGCCTGCCAAACAGCTGGGGGGGGGGCCAACTGGCTTTCCCAAGTGACAGGGAGCTGGCCCGCCTGCTGCTGCTGCCAAATCAGCTTCCTGTCACTGTGGAACTCCGGGCCCCACTCCCCCGCTGAGGTGCTGGAAAGGGGGAAGCAGTGCCTGGACATTCAACGTGACCGGGAGTTGGTCCAGCAACAGCAGCTCAAGCCGGCTTCTGTCTCTTTGAAAGGCTGGCTGGTGCTTTCCTCAGTAGTGCCTCCCATCAGTGGTTTGGCTGGCGGGTGTGCACACCAAACAGCTGATGGGGGGCCCCCCAAGTGAGCCCCTGATCAGCTGTTCAGCAGCAGCTGTTCCAGGGGCCCGATCCTTCTGTGCCACATTGGCCCAGGAGTCCTGTCCCATGTGGACAGTTACTCAGGCTGCTCTGGGGTGTGGGGGAACCTGGACCAGCACCTCCCCACCAAGCTGAGGAGTGACTGCTGTTGCGGTTTGCCCTGGGGCGGGCTGGAGAGCTGCCTCGCCACCATCACGTTTTCACCCCAAGTGTTTCTTAATCTGCGTTTGTCTTGCCCAGTAGCAACACCCTTGCATTTCACGGTCTCCTAGCCACGGTTTGATGGTATCTCCCAAAAGCAAAAGGAATAAAAGAATGTCACCGTGGTATCCTTGCATGCAATCTTCCAGAAGTAGCAACCGAGTGGAGGGAGGGAGTTCCTACTCCCAGACACTCTGACCACATTTTTTTTGGTCACTTGGAATTGAGGAACAAAAATGGGGACTGAAGCTTGCTCTGGATAAATCCAACCAGACACCACCATTGCTACTTGACAGAATCAGATGCAAGCAAGCAAACATGTTGTAGCAGATGGTGGCAGAGAGAAAGGGATCAACAAGGAGCACAGGAAGTGGTAAGGAATTCACACAACACTCAGAATGTGGATTTGTGCTGCTACCTAATAAGGCCACTTTCACATGTTACTGGGGAGACAGGGAAACTGCTGAGATGGCAATCGTGGCTCTATTCTCACGGGAATTAGCACATAAATGCACTATTCTGCTTTTATCCCAAAAGAACACTCTGGCATGAACGGGTCTTCCAAGGTAGCTTTTACAATGGCAGATGTTCTTGCAGGATAAAAGTGGAATAGCGCATTCCCATGTGCGCTAATTCCCGTGAGAAGAAAGCCACAATTGCCATCACGGACGTTTCCCTGCCTCCTCGGTAATGTGTAAAAGTGACCTAAAAGATTGTTATGGGAATGAGCCCATTCTTATGGGCTTAACAGTGGCCAAAAAAGTCTCCCATAAACCACTTTGGCAAATATGCAGCCAGACTGTCTCTACCATCGAGACAGTCTCGAGAACACTTTCTTAAATTCAGTACCTTCAGCTCCTGTGTAACTAGAATTTTTTTAGTTTTCCATTTGGCCATTGCTATATCACTTCTTTCAACACAAATCAAGAATGGAACCCCTTCTAAAAGATCTGTCTTAGCCAAGCACCAGTCAGTAAGTTAATAAGAGTAAAAACTGGAGATCCAATGGTTTGTGTTATGCAAGAGATCAGAGTAGATGATCTCAAAGCTCACTCTGACCTTAGAATCCATGCGTTAACACACGGGAAGGGAGGCAGCTGGAACCCGTGCTCAAGCCATGGCGTCCCCATGCTGCTGCCACCCATGGACAGCCCTTCAGTTGGGCAGCCCCCTGCCCGCAGTTCATGAGCTTGCTCCAGCTGCCACATATGGTGCTAGCACCCCCCGTGCCTGGTCACCTGACAGCTGGGTGGCCCCGGGACAGCGAGATTGCTGAAGCACCCACCCAGCTCTCAGGCAGCCCCTGGGGACAGCACGATCACATGCACTCCTCTCCCTCAACGGCTGTCGGCTGAGAGGGGTGTGCAAGCACTGGCTCCGATGCAAAGAGGGGGTGACGGCCAGGGAAGGCTTCTTCCCTGGCTGTGACCCCGCCTTCCATGCCCACTGCTTCCCTTTCCTGGAGGGTAAGGAGAGGAGTGGGGATCAAAGCCAGTGCGCGGCCCTTCTGGTTTCTTTCCTGAATGGCGAGGGGATTGCAGGATCCACGTGGTTCCTCTGGAAGGGCCGCACACCGGCTTTGATCCCCACTCCTCTCCTTTCCACTAGGAAAGCGGGTATGGAAAGGGCGTGTGCGTCACAGCCAGGGAAGGCTTCTCCATATGGGCAGCCATGGAGTCAGGTTTCGTCTGTTAGGGTCCCCCACAGCCCTAGGTTCCCTGGCTGTGATCCCCTCTTTCCATCAGAGCCAGCACTAGTGCACCCACCAGCTGGGAGAGGGGAGCACAGATCACATCCCAGAGAGCCTCTGTGATTTCTGCCCTGTCCTCTCCTGGCCGGCTGTTAGCTGAGAGGGGTGTGCTAGTCATGCCTCCATGGTGCTGGCAGACCACGGGCTGTGGGGGACCCTAACAAATGAGTTCTGGCTCCATAGTTGCCCTGGTATGGGCCAGGTTAACCCACACAACTTTCCTGGTGATGATGCCATGTGGCGCTGCCATGAGGCAAACATCTGGCAGCCACCATTGGCACAGGAAGGTAAATCCAGGGCAACAGGGAGCCAGTAGGAGGAAACTTCTTGTCTGTTAACATTCCATGAAAGTTCACACATCTGTTCCTTCTACAGATTAGCAAGGAAGGAAGTTGGCTCTTACACATTTGCAAATCATCTGAAATAAGCTTAATCTATTTAATTCCAATGGCAAATATTAAATCTTTCCATTTAAGATAGCAAACCTCTTTCAATATAGGATTACTACGAGTTTCAAAATGCGTTCTGATTATGAAGGGATCTGACAAGACATGACTCTAGAATCCTTTCAGTCTTCCTTTCCTTCTGAAATCTGATTGGGAGTTTGGTCCTAGTTATGTAAAGTTTGCTCAACCCATTCTTGAGAAAAAAATTCATGTGATCTGAACAGTATTGAAATTCACCAAAAGACAACCCCCTGATATCACTCCAATAGTGATCACAAATGCCTAAAGAGTGTTAAAAACTAAAACCAACTTTTGGAAAATCCTACCTTATAGACAACATCTGGCATGAAAGAACAGACAATGCTAGTGTTGTACAGCCGAGGGTATTCCAGGTAAAGCATTTTCAGAGCAGTAACTGCCTGTCAAGGAAAAATATACACAGCTGTCAAGACGTAAATTTTAGGGTGTTCACTTGTTCTAGAATATTTCCTTTAATATATAAAAGCTACCTTTTAAACATTTATTTTCCTGTGAAGAATGGTAAAGAAAAGGGGCATCAGGAGTACAGCAGCGTATATACCTTGGGTTACAAAACCAGGACGCACATTGTGTTGCACAACCTTTATTGGCAGCTTCATAAAACAATGTACATCTCTGTACTTTTACACACCTCATGGGGGGATATAGAGTCAGCAGCCAAAAAGTGCACCAAGAGCCAAGGCAGCACACCATGACAAAGCCTACTGTTGGAGGGGTATGTCTGGAACATTAGTCATGCTCTAGTTTGGAAGAGGCAAATTTTCTATACATCATGCCAGAAAGTTAAATACTGAAAAGAGGAAAGCCAGGAGCTATTGCATTTCATGATGCAAGCAAGTCAGACAAGATGGAGAAGTTAAAGAGGAGCCAATCTGCAATTTATTGCTCCTCTCGGGCACAAACAAGCAAGGAGCACCAAATTATCCATTCAGGAACTGATATGCCATTATTACACGAGGTCCAACATGCAAGTTAAGCACAGTCCCAATTATGGTTGTCACTATCCTTATTAAAGACTAGAAAGAAAGCAGCACAAAATGATCTTCTTAGGCCCTTTTCACACAGACACTCGAACACGGATAAAATGGGTGTTACATTTTATTATACATGTTGAAGGGCCCCTATAGAGCACACCTGCAGCCCTGCAACATGTATAATAAAATGTAACACCCATTTTATCCGTGTTCGAGTGTCTGTGTTAAAACCACCTTAGTTTTATAAAACCAAATTTAACACTCTACAAAGATCCCCATCCTACATCCAATAACGTCAGTGAGCTATCCCAGAGACCCCAGTGAGAGCAGGTAAGAAGGCAGGCACACAAGCAGCCCCATGGAAGCACAGAAGAAGAGATTTTAATGTATGGTATAGAGAACAGTACCTGATTTGCATGGCCTTTGACATCAAAGTAGATGGTGAGGTTATAATGCATACACTCCATAACTGCTTCTCTGAGAGTTGGTACTTTTTACCCACGGTAATCCCTCCTGCAGAAGGCGTGAAGAGTGGAGTACACTTAAGCAAGAGAAGTTTCCAAATAAAAGAAAGAGGAAAGATTTCACCCAAACTAAATAATGGGTTGAAGTCTACAATTAAAAAAAGAAAAAAAAAGAAGCATGCTTATAAACTAAGGGATAGTATGCATAAGCTTGCACCAAAATACCTACATCGATTATTTACCTTTTCGTTATTTCAGCATTGGTCTGTGTGTAGACATTTTTTTTTTGCATGGAGTGGTTAAAAAAAGCTAAACTGAAATAGAACACACTTAAACTGGGGAAAAGAAAAACCCTGAAAAAAAGACTTGCAGTGAACCATCATGAGAATTAAATCCCAAATGATTTAGCTGTTTTGGTGCACCTTTGTGTATGGATATGCCCTAAAGCAGCTCCTTTTTAAAGAAATGAATATTTTGGAGTGAAATTTTATTCATGAATAAAATATGAATATATTTTTTTCATGCAAATATCCAACTAAATGCATAAAGAACAAACATGTCTTTGCCTGTATATTACAGACTGGGGAGGACATATATAACCTTGATTCTAAGACTCTCCAGAGTAAGCGGTTTGGTTTGTGGATCAGATTCATTTCTTGCCCCCCAAGAGATCCAATTAAAAAATGGACAAACAAAGCTCTTAACTAATTCTAATATAAAACCAAGGACACTACATGGATATCACACTCTTGTTGAATTTTCTTACTAATGTGAGTTACAAATGTAATAAAGATGAATACTTTTGGCACACTAGATGTGCTTTCAGAAATAATGAGACGTTATCTGATTGCTGTTGAACACTCACCATAGCCTATGTTTTGCAGCTGGATTAAATTTCCTAATCTCCTCAAATGTCAAGTCCTGTAAACTCCCAGAGCCATCAGTTGTTCGATCTACTGTATCATCATGCATTAGAATAGGAAAACCATCTGCACTGAATTCCAGGTCTAGTTCCACACCTGTTGCCCCATTCTCAGCTGCCTTAAAGAAAAAAAAGAAAAAAATATTTAAACATAAAATGGTTCTGATGCACATCCCCCTGCTTGGGAAAGGGACAATAAGGATGAAGTGGTGGACATCTTCCATCCCTATGCCCTCCTACCAGAGCTGGACTAGAGCATGGAGCTGTCAAGTCAAGTCAATAGTTTATTGTTTGGCCAAAGCCTTAACAAATTTACATGGATACCTCATTGAGAAAGGCCCAACGTGGGAACAAACAGATAAGGGAAACATTAGAAACACACCCGCCAAAAAGAATAGCGAGAAAACATATTAAAACAGTAGTAGTAATAGTACCCCGTAACTAAACAAGGGCATCGATTTAAAACAGGAATGAAGCAATGCCAACACCACCCAACCCCCCTGCAGTGAGTCGGCCCCCACCCAGTTAGGGCCAATGCCCTCAGAACCTCTAAGGAATAAATGACCACTGCCTGGGCAACATCCGGGGAAACTATAGGACTTGGGTGTAAGTACTGGTAACAAACCTTCAGTGGGAACCCAACAACAACTGGCGGGTACCTTGGATCGCTAAACAAAACCTGGCCACGGCCCTAGTTAGTTCCGAGTCATAGGGGCGGAGTAGGCTCTGGCTATCCATTGTTGAAGAGCCATAGCGTCGGAGGATCCTCCCCAGGTATTTGCATCTAGGGCCAACAAGAGCGGGGCACTAAAAAAGAATATGCTCTGAAGTATCTACAGCCCCCAAATGACACAGAGGGCACAGGTGCAAGGCCCACGGGATCCTCCTATAACGTACTTCCAAAACTGCCGATGGAAACATGTTCATTCTCATTTTGAGAAAAGCTGTACGCTCTCTAGAGTCTTGCCACACAAAAAGGTAGTATGATCCTGGGGCCAAAGGATTGTAAGGTTTATACACAGGGGCCACCTTCTGACCAAACAGGCGCTCCTCCTCCAATTGGAGGGTCTGATCTCGCACTCTACTTTTGATTAGACTCCTAGCAGCCACCGTGAGGCTCTCGGGCGAAAACCCTAGGAGCCGAACTTCCTGCATTACTGCTTGTATCAAAAAATCCCCTAAGCCACACTCAAGAGTCATGGCTAAAAGGGAATCCTCACGGGGTGAACAAAAAAACACCTTAACCCAATAGATAATCAGTGCCTGGAAGGCATATACTCTAAGCGGCAGGCAAAGAGCCTCGGCTCTCAAGATCACCTGAGGAGTCCCCCGGGAGGCACCTAGAATCAAACATAAGAACCCATTTTGTATAGGAAGGAAATCCCCCAGATGGGGAATGCATATAACAGCTGGCTAACAACCTTGGCCCTAAATAAACAAAGGGCCGGCAGAACCAATTTCCCCCCTTGCAAAAAAAACCCCTTAGTGATTGCCGTTGATGTTTTCCTGGTTAGGACTTGGGCAGCCGCAAAGTGGCCGTTCCAACCCCCATGGGAAGAAAAAAATCACTCCCAGATATTTGAAGCTTTGAACCTGCTCGATGACATTAGTGCCAATTACCCATCGGTGTAGCTTCTGCACACCTCTAGACCCTACCACCAGGATCTTGGTTTTGGAAAAATTGATCATCAACAATTCAGCCTGGCAGTAGCCCCTGAATGCTTGCATTGATCGTCACAGGCCTACAAGGGTCTGGGAGATCAGTACGGTGTCGTCTGCATATAGGAGTAGAGGGATTAGACGATCACCGATTTTTGCAGCATGCGTATCGATTGTTTTTAAGGCATGCACAGAATCGTTCAGGTACAGGTTGAAGAGTGCCGGGGCCAATAGGAATCCCTGCCTCACTCCAGCTTGAACTTATACCGCTTGGGATAGAGCACCTTGCGTGTTAAGACGCACCCGCAGCGAGTTTCCCTCATGGAATTTTATCAGCAGAAACAAAAGTCTGGGTTCAATAGCTAAGGATCTCAATTTTACCCAAAGACATTCCCTGCAAACCGAGTCGAAAGCCTTCTCTAGATCTATAAAACAGAAATAAAGTTTCCTCTGGGGGGAAGACATATTTGGAGATTAGGGAGGATAATACAAAAATGTGATCCGTTGTGGCCAAACCCTCCTGGAAGCCGGCTTGTTCAGGTACGATGATGTGGTTCCTGGACATCCACTCTTGTAATCTATTCAAGAGGAGTTTGGAATATAGTTTGGCCACAATACTGAGGAGGCTGATTGGACGGTAATTCCCGGGCTGCCTAGGATCCCCCTTTTTATAGATTGGAATAATGGTACTGGATAACCATGAAGATGAGAAATCTCCAGAATCATTGATGTATGTAAAGAGAGGAGCCAGCAGCCCGGCCCACCATACTGGGTTACTTTTCAGGATTTCAGGGGATACAAAGTTGGGGCCCTGCGCTTTTTGGGGTTTAAGGTGCGCAATAAGTGCTACCACCTCCTCTGTGGATACAGGGGGCCATCTCTGGAACCCGTTTGCAGATGAAATATCAGGTTCAAGAAATTCCACTTTGGTGCTAGAGAATAGAGCTTCGTAAAAGTTTTGCCACACTAAGGGATGAAGGCTGGCCAAGCCAGGGAGCCTGTCCCTCGACTGGGACGAGCAGATGATGGCCCAGAATTTCCGGGAATTCCTAGCGTTGGCTGCATTGCTAAGAGAAGACCGTTGTACCTTTTGGAAATTACTTAGCTTTGAGGACAGGAGCACGCGGTAGTCTTTGCGGTGGGAGGCTAATTTGATCCTGAGGAGATGGCATGGATTAGACTTAAGGTCTCTGGCCATATGGCGGAGATTAGCTCTTACCCTATGGCATTCCGAATCAAACCAACAGGGGGAGGATTTAGAAGGTTGACGTACTCAAAGGATCCAAATTCCTATGCGTAATCAGTGGGGACAACCTGGCTAACAGGTCCTCATACCGGGCTACAAGGTCAGGGCCCTGAGCCACGATCTCAGAAAGAAGGGCAGTCACTGGGGGAGAGGCCATAAACACAGCCAAAACATCGGCCTGCTCATCAGACCACTTTGCCCGAGCCAAGGGGAGATCTGCACCCGCCATTGTGTATAATATGCCGGGGCCAGTTAGACCGCTCCAAAGGGATAGCGACAGACAAAGTTACAGGAAGGTGATTTGATACATACAAGGGAACGACCTCCAATTTGGGTGCTACAGAAAGCAAACTGGGGGGAATCAAGAAAAGGTCGAGAACCCTGGAAACCTGGGGGGAGTGGAAAGTAAAGTTACCCACCAGATCGTCCCTCACCCGCCCATTTATAATAATAAGGTCGAGGTCAAGCAGCAATTTCTCCATAGGGGCCTTCCTTGGGCCAACCACAGGATCTAGTGAATGACGGTCGGGGATATACAGCGGATCCGCTGAATCCTCCAACCTAAGGGAAGCCTGTAGTAAATCTGAGTTGCCGAGCCTAGCATTAAAATCTCCTCCACATAGCAGGAGAGCGGCTGAGAACCCTTCCATAGCAGCGTGTACTTGGTCCGTAATAGAGGCCCAGATTCCAGGGTTATAATATACAGATTGTGTGGGCGGAATATAAACATTAGCAACTAGCATTTCAAATCCGGAGGGGAACAAACAATAAAAAAGTATAAAACAAGCTTTAATAGAACTGAGACATTCCACATGAGCTGCTAAAGCAGAGGAAATAAACAGTGCAAGGCCCCCGCTAGGCCTACCATGAGAGTTGGAGAAGGCCGCGTTCAGCCAATAAGTTTTGAAACCCCTCCAACTTCCAGAAAACAGAGGCTCCATCAGCCAAGTTTCTTGTAGTAGCACCATATCCTGGGCCATCAAAAATTTGTAAAAATCAGGATCAGACTGATGGGCCCTCCACCCCGAGATGTTCCAAGAAGTTAAGGAGCAGGGCGGATCGGTCCTTCCTGCAAGTCACTGTTTTGCGAGGGGGGGAGGTTTGTGCCGCTGTCTTAATACTCTGCCTGCTAGAAGGGGGGGGGCTACACAAGAGGGCTCTTTGGGGGTCCGATGGCCCGCCAGTTGACGGACTAATAGGGGAAATCATAGGAGAAGAGCCCATTGATGCTATGGACCCAGGGGGGTCTGCCCCAATTGCGGGGCCCCGGGGGAGGAGGGAAGAAGCCTACCCCAGGGGACTCAGGGTCGACGGAGAGCACAAGTGGCTCATCCCCTGGGCAGGTGGAGCGTCCCATGGGGAATAGCCCTGGGTATCCACAATGACGGGTGATGGTAGAAGGCACTCTCCCCCCACCGGGGTCCCCAACTCCTGGTTAGTCCCCCAGGAGGGGATCCAGGTAGAGGAGTGGATGGAAGAAAGCCTACCAACTAGGGACACAGAGGCGTATTGCGACTTGACTATGGGTCTTAAAGAATCGTCCGGCGGGACGAGCTTATTGGCCCCAGATGTTAACTNTAGCCCTGGGTATCCACAATGACGGGTGATGGTAGAAGGCACTCTCCCCCCACCGGGGTCCCCAACTCCTGGTTAGTCCCCCAGGAGGGGATCCGGGACTCCCCCCACCCACTCTAGAGGCTCGGGTGGCGGGGAGAATAGAATCGTGTTCCGACACCGGGTGAGGGATATTGGCAGGGGGATGTCCCGGGGAATTCCGCCATCCTGGGGTTGGAGAGCTGGTCCCCGAAGGGAGGGCACGACCCCGAGGTCCCAACTGGGGGAGAGGATGGGGAAGTTGGATGGCATTCCTGTTCCCTACACCTACAGCTGGGGCCAGGGCCGGCAACTCCCATGTGCACCCCTCAGTCTGGCGGGAAAAAGCCTGAAAGGCATGGCCAATAAAAACTGCCTGGTCCTCAAAGCGGGACTTTTGGGCTAGTATATTGGAAGGTAGTTCTGGAGAAGCAAAAGTGACCAGAACCACCTGTCTATCAGGTGAGTTTAAAAGAAAATCTACTGAGATAATATCTCTCCTAGTAACCACGATATCTTTTAGAAGCAGCCTTAAATGTTCGGCCACATCGAGGGAAGTACCCCATAGTGGGGCTCGACGGCTGCGTGAGGAGGAAATGGTAAAAATAAGAGAGGCCGGCAACAGCCCCAAAGATTCTGTTTTGTCAGAATAAATTTTAGGGGGGAAAACAGGAGGGTCCCACGCAGGCCGAGTTAAAGGGTAGGATGAAACCGAACCCGGGTGGTGGGGTGGGGAAGCCAGGGGGGCCCCTAACGGGAACAGAAGGGGACCCCTGACACCCCTTGTCCACCCAAGAACCCCTGGTCTGACCAGGAGCATGTAATAACCCCATGACAGTATCCATTCTAGCCTGCATAGATGACAGTTTGGTGAACATAAACTGAAGAGTCTCTGCCGTAAGCATAACATGGTCAGTCAAGAAAGCGGCTAATCTTTCGCCTGCAGGAAATTTGCCCCCCTCCGGGCCAAGTTCAAGGACTTGGGCCAGCTCGGGTAGCTCCCTGGGTGGAGGATTTCCCAGCGGGCTTGCCTCCTGAGATACAGGGGAAGAGTCAGAGAGCGTGGCAAGGGGTTGATAATAGTTACTCGTAGTGATGGGGGAGAGGGGGTTTGGAATGGCCCCTCCTTCCACCGACGGGTTGTGGAAGAAGTTCTCGAGCCTCTGTTTGAGGCTCTTGGGGAACGGGGGCATACCGGCAGAGGATTCCGCTGGCTCTTCCCACCTGCTGGAGCCAAGTGGAGGCCGAAGAGACGGGCTGACACACCCGGCAGCTCGCCTAAGGTCGCGCGCACCAAGGCGTGCCCTTGCGTGCGCAGCCCTTAGGCGCGCGCCGCCGGCACTGCCACCGGTTGGGCGGGATGTTAAATAGGCAGCCGTGCTGCGCCCAGGTCCCTGTCTGTGGCAAATGGGGCCGCTATCGATCTTTGGATCCTCGCTCTGCCTCTCTCTCGGGTTCCCCACACACCGCTGCAGATACTGCCGCTGGTTGGGCAGGATGTTAAATAGGCAGCCACGCTGCGCCCAGGTGTCTGCTGTCTGTGGCAAATGGGGCCGCTATCGATCTTTGGATCCCTGCTCTGCCTCTCTCGGGTTCCCCGCACACCGCTGCAGATCCATGGAGCTGTGAGCTCACTATTGATGGAAAAGGATATTTATGGGACCTCATTTAGTGGAAATAAGATTCAGATTCAGTGCCTGTTTCCCAGTTTGGGAAACATATCCTAAGGGTGAAAACAGATATGACGCTAACCACCCTTGGTGGTCATTTATGCATGTTTCAGGGCTGCATAGGGCACCAATACAGCCCTGAGGATGTACTTGTATATGTAGTTCTGGAAACTCTTGTGCTGTGTCTGAGCAATGGATCTGATTGGATATTGCAGAAAGGTCTTGTTTGAAGAGGCTTATCTTGCCAATATAGATTTGAAGTGTCAGATTTGTCCGAACTACATATTGCACCAAAAGCTAAGCCTTCAGTCCTTACTCAAACAAATCTTTTCATTGATTTTCTGGAAGTGGGCAAAATATCTGCAGAAAAATGAGTGGTGGGCACTAGACCATCAAGCTCTGACTACCTAGGAAAAGCAGTTTACGTGTCTAATTTGCCCTTCGCATTGACCAATAATGACTTACACCAGATTTTTTTCCAACTATGGAAAGGTGGTTAAAGTTACTATTATGAAAGACAGACACACTTGGAGGAGTAAGGGGGTTCCATTTATTTTGTTTTGGGGATAAAAGTGTCAGCACACAAAAAAAAAAAAAAAAAGGAAAAGAGGAAGGAAGTGAAGATGAAGGAGAAGACCCTGCACTTGATAGACTCAGCCAGGCCATAGCTTTCCAGCAAGCCAAAACTGAAGAGCAACAAAGACGGAAACAGAACTGCTGGGGAGCCGACGGCCACGGATTAAAAGAAGTGCATATTTCAGTGACGAAGAGGAACTTAGTAATTGATAAAACAATCATATATAGTGTATATTTGTAAAATATTACACAATGGTAGTGTTTGTGTATAAGATGATTCTCCCATACTTGCTATACATTTTAGCGCATGTGCCAAACTGCTAGTAGTCCCTTATGTAAAACATATCATCCAATAAATAGCATGGCATGCTTTATCATGTCCCAAAGAGGCCAGATTTTATCAATCCAATTCAGGAAGCGTATTTGAATACTTCAAGAGGGATACCCCTTAACAGAATATAATAAAAGGAAATATCCCAACTCTATCCCTGCCAAATACTGAACAATGTCCTGAGACTGCTACCCAAGTAGCGTGACCACTGATAAATGTTGCTAAATTGGTTAAGGTAAAAACATCTTAACTGGGGGTAATCCAGGCATGTGTGATTACAAATGTAATGGTTGAACTGCCGTGGAAGCCTGTTATCTTGGACTGTGAAACCAAGGTAAATGTATTCTTTTATATGCAAACTTTCCCAAAGGTAAGAGGAAAGACTTTGCTAATCTACCTTTTCCCATCAAACTCCGACTACCAAGCATCACAAGAGACACGCTCGTTTAACAGTCTAGGAGAAAGATACTGTACAGTTGCTCTAAACTTTCAAATAAATTTTAGTTATTTAAATGTAGACTTCTTTGGAAAGTATTTCTTTGTCTACCAATCTGGACTAAGCAAATTCCTTCATTAAGTAAATAGTCTAAAAGAGCATTTTATATCGTAAAGTTGAAGAAGAAATCTTCACTGCCTTACCTTGTAGAACTGAACAGCAGCAGACAATTTTTATTGAAATTTGAAGTAAGTTATTACATACTACGCTATTTTTTTCTTTCAGATTTATTCATGATATTTCATTTCTAGTTTATGACAAATGATGATCAAGAATATTAAATATCATTTAATGTTATACTTTTGAAGATGCTCTAATTTGTATAATAAAACACTCAGAAATGCTGATCTACAAAAAAAGATTAAATGACTGTCTAGTCTCAATTCTAATTCAAAACTAGTAGCAGCAGTGACTGTTCAATTTACATAGTAGAGAGAACAAAATTAACTAGACTCAAGTGAAAACAAGAGCCTGACACACGAGTCTAGAGCAGATGGAGATTGAAAATGGATGATTTCATAGAATCATCACATCAAAATATTTCATTTTCAGTTTACTTTATAATAAACTGAAAGTTTTGGCAATGATTTTTGACTAGAAAGACTGGAATCCTTAGCTGTCATTTCCAAATCTTCCACTTCTTTCCAAACCTAAGGGATAGTGGTATCTCTGATATGTAGTACATTTCTGATGCCATGAAAATAGAAATGTGTATTTGCTGTAGTTTAATATCAATTTCTCCATAACTTAATAGCTGCCAGGGACGGCAGAAGTCATAACAAGGCGGGCTGTACTCTGAAAAGACCGAGTAACCCAGATCTAAAACCATCTTGTTTTAGCACATCCCAAATATTACTACAGCTCTTACGGGTTTGAGAAGATCTTCCCAAACCATCAAATAACTTGATTTTATAATGTCGAGAAAGTAAATAGTACAGGAAAGGATATAGAGCTGGAAGGGATCTCAAAGGACATCAAACCCATCCCCCAGTTTGGTGCAAGATCTGCCATACCTAAACCATCCTAGACGTACGTTCATCGATTCTTCTAATGGAGAAGCCATAACTTCTCTTGGTATTTGGTTCCATTGCCCAACAGTCTCCCATAGACTCCCTTACAGTCTCTTTTCTCTAGTGCTAAAACTTGGTATTTAAAATTACTCTGTTTTTACAGAGTATCTCAGTATTCAATTCGGTTTTACAGAGTACAAAATAACTGAGAAATTGGCCCAGTACTCGGTCCAGTACTTGGTACTCAGGTAAATTCTCAGATGGGCAACATACAGGGCTTCCCCTGGTCCTATATAAGGGAACTTGGTACTCAGAAAATATTCGGTACTTAAGTTTTATTTTACCGAGTATTCAGCTGAGTTACCAAGGACCGGCCAAACACTTAAAGCAGATCCTATGAAACTTGGAAATACTTCTTATAATTATTTTTTTACTATTTGTGCAGCCCTACCTTTCTCCCTGAGGGTCAATCTAAATTTTACTTCCTGCAGCTTGTATCCTTTGCCTTTTGTCCTGCCCTCCATACTGCAGTAGTTTTCACTCTCCTACTCCATTGTCTTCCCTCATTCCCCCTCTTCTGCTCTTCTCCATTCCTCTCTCATCAACCACACACATATGCCCTTCGTTCCATTCTCTTGTTCCCACTATTTAAATGTTTCAGGCTTTCTTTTAAGGATAACGTAACGCGGAGATATTTAGCAAGAAAAATATAGTTTACAGTTCATATCCCACTTGGAGATAAAGGAAAGGATGTTTTGGAAGAGTTAGTAAATGGAGGACAGAACAGTGTTAAGGAGATAAAATACTAAATTGCATCTCCTATAATATCCAGACTCATTATGTCATGTTACTGCACCACGTTTGCAGGTAAGGAATGCCTTGGGCAATAGGTTACTATATTTACCATTAATGATTCACAAATGTTTGTATGCCAATTCCCCAGTTAGTTTGCTGTGACTGTTGTTTTTGCTGCTGTACTTAATTCTTATTATTTGTTGCTTACTCTGTACTCAACACTCCTATTTGTAATGCTAGTGCATGTAGTAACCCTTCCTTTGTTTAATCACACCCTTAATTGCAATCTATGCATGGTTTTAGGCAGCACTTTGTTTGGGGTTTCTAAAAAAAAACCTGACAGTGAATTTCAATCTAATTTTTGGTACATCTCTACTGCTGTGTGTTTTCATACGTGATTGTCTATATTTTCTATAGGCATTCCTATAAAAAGAAGTTTTGTGTAATTATTTTAAAATAAATATGCAGAACATTTTTAATATGTCCTTTTAATTTTGACATGGTCCTATTTAAATTTATGTGCTCTTCTGTTTAGAGTTGGAGTGATGACACAGTAAGGCCAAATGCAATTGAAGGACCATCTACTCTGGATTAAACACTCTGCTGACAAAGTTGGGAGCACTGGAATTCTAAATTTGGATTTAGGAAAACTTAACAGATTTCTCAAAATCTGGGTAGGTGATGCCTCCTCTAACCAACAGTATTTTCTATCCAACTACAGTACATACTCAGCAATACCCCCAATCTGCCTTTGCAAAGACAATTCACCACCATTACAATCAATGGGAGTTTTTTTATTGTTTATAAATATCCTGTGGAGGATTGTGCCCCAAGCACCCCTTTATATAACGTAAGTGCACAATCTACTGTGGAAATAAACCAATCCCGGTGACAGGTTCTAACATTATCTAGCTGAATCTTAATACATTCAATACTAATGTATAAGTCTGAGAACCTACATACTTTTCTGCTGCTGATCCCTTTCTCAAAGTGCAAAAGAGCAAAATCTGACCAAACCCCAGACAACTTCTGCCTTTTGGAATAGCAGCAGAGAGCTGTTATAAGTGCCTATAGGATGGAACAGGCCCATAGTACTGAGCTTATTGGCTTCACCTGGGACGGGGCTCATATAAAGCTAAGCTAGCAGCTCAGGCAGGAAACTATTAGGAAAGGTTCTGGGAAGAATTGGGTAAGAGAGCTACAAGCTGGGGCACAACAGAGACTAAGAGGAGCTTTCCTTGCATGGGGGGAATGGACGGGGGCCATGAACTTGTAATTTCATCAAAGATGTGTTACTGTCAGATGAAATCTGCATTGGGGGGAAAAGATGAGTTTGCCTCTAGAAGGTAGCAGGGTTGTCCGGATTCTTTGGGGACTTACAGGAACCTTGGGTATAGCAGCAAATCAGATAGGAATCTGATCAATTCCACTTTGCGACAGGTTGTAATAATGAACAGCAGCAAAGAAAATCACTAGTTAGTTATCTTCCAGTCTAGCTGGAGTATGGTTGTTGTGTTGGTCCCAAATGTGAGGGATGGAGACCAAGTAGTTAAGAGGATCTCTTTCATGGGACCAACTTTAGTTTGTGAGTATGCAAGTATTCAGGCTCGGTCCCTAAAGCTTTGCTAGCATTTAGCCCCTCTATTCAAATCTAGTCTTGGGGGGCCTTGCAGGAAGGGGACAGTCACTGTGAAATAGGAGGCCTGAGTAGAGCCAAGTGTGTAAACATGCTTGTTGAGCTTGTAGATTAGAGAAGCTGTCTCAGAAACAGTTTTGGGGCCAGTGGATACATGCAAACGGGGATGAGGGAGGCAGGCAGGCGAAGTATGCGAGCGTGAAGGCAGCAATAGCAATGGAAGGATCTAGATTAAGAGGAGTTTGGACTCTTGATTTTATTCACACCTCCAGGAACCTGTGCTCATCAATGTCACAGGAATGAGTGAATGGGTGTCAATCACAATCATTAGATTGTCTAACTTGTAGTTCACCTCTATGGACAAAAAAAATGAAAACTTGTTTAATAGAATTTTTTCAGCAGCATGCTGTGAAGTACATTTCTAGTGATTTTCCTTACTTCACAGTACAAGATTTTCACTTTGGTCTCCTGTAAATGTGGAGGAGGGGGCAACAAAATACCCAGTACCTCTTGAAGGGAGCGGATGCCTGTCGGAGCTCAGAACGATAGATCTCCTAGGGGTCATGGGCATGCAAAGATGGTGAAGCAGTCTTTATTCCTTGTGAGCAAGGCTTGAGCATCTCCAAAGGAAGATGGTAGGATTGTTGGATCAGAACTTCAAACCAAAGCAATACTAAGCCTCCAAAGACTGGGTCAACGGGAAATCTGGTGGTCCCATCTGATAATCAACTTGCAGTACATTATGGCAATACCGGTGTTCTTTGGTGCTGTGGTGTTCTGAAGTAAGTGATCTAGAGAAGGATTTATTGAATTCCAATAATAAGGGAATCCATTTAAACTTGGGTTTTTCAAACCATTACAAAAACATGTACGTAACTGCCCATCTTCTGGGTTTCCGCTTTTGTATTCAGCTCCGTTGATAAGCTTCCTTCCTCTGGAAAGTTGTATCCTAGTATCTTCTCAGATTCTTGGTTTAACACCATCCTGGGCCCTATCCCTGTCCCCTTAACCTGATGGAAACCAAGTAGTTCAGATGCTATCTTTCACTGCACTACCTTTTTTACCCAGGAAGCTCATTCTTTCAGTGATTGAGGGCATGAAATGGAAAGGGGCTAAATCAAACATAAGTAGCACTATACTGGGTCCGAACAACGGTCTATTGAGCCCAGTTCCTGTCTTCAACAGTGGTCAATTTTGGTCACTTGAAGTAGTACCCAACAGGTCACAACGGGACAATCCATTCCCCATTGTTCACTTCCAGCTCCCAACAGTAAAAGGTTGTGTTCCCCTAGCCTACGTGGTTAATAGACCTATCCTGCAGAAACTGTACCAATCCTTTTTTTAACCCAGCTATACTTCTGGCCTTGCACACATCTTCTATAAATAATTCCACAACTTGTATGTTAGTGAAAAACCCCCACCATCATTTGTTTTAAATCTGCTACTTGTTAGTTTCATGGACTGTTCCATAGTTCTAGTACTATCTGAGAGGGTAAATAACTGTTCCCTATTTACTTGTTCCACACCACTCATGATTTTATACGCTTCTAGCATAATCTCCTCTAAGTCGTCTCTTCTCCAAGTTGAAAAGCCCTGACCTATCTAGCCTCTCTTCATAAGGAAATCGTTCCATACCCGTATCATTTTTGTTGCCTTTCTCTGTACCTTTGCTATTTCTACTATATCTTTCTTGAGATGTGGTGACCAGAACTGCACACAATACTCAACATGCAGTCGCACCATAGATTTGCACAGAGATATTCTGATACTGTCTGGTTTATTCTCTATCCCTTTATGAATAAATCCTAACATTCTTTTGACCACTGTTACACACAGAGCTGAAGATTTCAACATGCAACTGTCCACAATGACTCCAAGGTACTTTTCCTGAGTGGTAACTCCTAATTTAGAACCCATAATTGTGTACATATAGTCTGGATTACTTTCCCTATGTGCACCACTTTGCACTTGTCCACATTCAATTTCACCTGCCATTTAGATGCCCAGTCACCCAGTCTCACAAGATCATCCTGCAATTCTTCACAGTGCACTTGTGTTTTAACTACATTGAATAATTTTGTCACCTGCAAATTTGATCACCTCACTCTTTACTCCCTTTTCCAGATCAATACATTAAACACCAGTCCCAGTACAGATCTCTGAAGCACACTACTATTTGCTTCTTTTCATTGTGAAAACTATTTAGTCCTACTCTTTGTTTCCTATCCTTTAATTAGTTACCAGTCCACAATAAGACAATGTCTCCTAACCCATGGCTTTTTTTAACTTCAAGAATCTCTCATGAGGGTATCAAATGCTTTCTGAAAATCCAGCTACACTATAGTGACCGGCTCACCACGATCCATGTGCTTATTTACACACACAAACATTCCAATAGCTTGGTGAGGCGTGACTTCCCTTTGACAAATCCAGGTTGACTCCTCCCCATTAAGCCACGTTTAGTGTGTTTAATATGACCAGTAATTCTGTTCTCAATCATTTCCACCATTTTGCCTGGCACAGACCATTCCAAGATCCCCTCTGGAGCCCTTTTAAAATATCAGCATTATATTCGCTACCCTCCAGTCCTCGGGTACGGTGATAAGCTTTAGCAACAGGTTACAAGTTATCAGTAGTTGGTCTGCAAGTTCAAATTTGAGTTCACTGAGAACTCTGTGGTGAATACATCTGGTCCAGGTGATTTGTTACTATTTAGTTTGTCAACCTGCTCTAGAACCTCCAAGTCCAATAATTTGTAACAGCTCTTCCGATTCATCTCTTACAAAGACCAACTCTGGCATGGGTTTCTCCCCAGCATCCTCTGCAGGGGGAGCAAGGAATGCATTCATCTTCTCTGCAATGGCCTTCCAGTTCCTCCCTGAGCACCCCTCTACTCCCTGGTCATCTAATGGCCCAACTGACACTCCAGCAGGATTCTTGCTTCTGATGTGCATTAAGAAGTTTTTATTAGTAGTCCATGCCTCTTTAACAAGTGTCTCTTGACCTGCCTGATTAAATCTAGCTGCTGGCCACAGGCTCGCCATGGCTGGGCTAATAGTTTCAGAGTCTCCAGGTGTCCAAAAGCTCCGAATCCACCCAGCAATCGCGAGACTCTCCCGCAAGTCAGGAGAGCTCTTTAAAACCTCCACTAGTCGGAAGTTGGGACACTAGCGTCCTTCCTTTGGATGCCGAAATTTCAAAGTAGCCCCTCATCGGTTGCGCAACTCACCAGCCTAGAAACGCCCCCCCCCAAAAAAACAATCCCGAGATTCTCACTATTTTGTCGCGACTCTCGCGGTTTGGAGAGTCCTCCACAATCGCGAGAGTGGCGGGCGCCTGAGGGAGCTTTCCCCCCCCTTTTCCCTAGAGTAGGCGGCAGAGCGTGCCCGCTCCCCCGGCGGTAGCTGACCTGTCGGATGGCGGCGAGCGTGTTCTCGGGCGCGTCGTGGCCACCCCCGCGGTGGGCGATGCGGGCGGCGGTGCCGCGGGGCTGCAGGATGTGCTGGGCCCTCTGCGGAGAGACCGGCTCCAGGCTGAAAAGCCGCAGCACCAGGTAGAGGCCGCCGGTGAGCAGGCAGGCCAGCACCGGACTCCGGCTCAGCACTAGCAGCGCCCCTAGAAGCGTCGTGAAGGGGCCCAGCAGGCCCTCCCCATGGCAGAACATGGCGCCCAGCGCCGGAGGGGAGGAAGAGGGCACCAAGCAGGAGGCGGCCGGGCCAGCCAGCTGCCTGCCCGTGATCACACAATGAACTCGGCTCCGCCTCTCTCAGCCAATCACCCTTCAGCATTCGGATCTCGGCCAATCACCCTCGTGAGCCGTGTTCCTGACCAGCCAATCGCCATCCAGCTCCCAGCGCCACTGGCTCTACCTTCGTGCAGACCTGATAGGCCCTGCAGAAAGTAGCGGCCCCTTTAAAGGGGAAGTCCTGGCCTCATTGAAAATAACAGAGCCGGAATTTCAGCCGCGAGAGTTGGAAATCGGGTGACCAGATATGCAGATTTTAGAGGACACAGGCGAAATACAGGTCGCAGGGCTGCATTCCAATCTGAAACCACTTAGGGTATGTATCACTGTTGGGGGAAAAAAATATCACCCAGGATGCCCAAAACCACACCCTGAAAACAATTACCTACACATAGGCTCACTGAAATAAACACACCTCTTATGCACATAAGTCTTTTAAGGAATAGTCTAACTGCAGAGAACTAGAGTTGAAATCCATACTCCATTGAGATGAATGTTAAAATTGCAACTGAGAGGTGCCATTGACTTCAATGGGAACAGTCATTCACCCACTGGCCTGGCATTGCCGAGGTCACGTGGTGCATCACACAACAGAACCAGCTGCGGATTATTCACTATATACCCCAAGATATAATTGCTAGAGCCACAAAGGCACGGTTAGATCCAGAATAGTGCAGACTGTGTGACTGCACAGGGACCCATAAATTGAAGGCCCATTAATAAACTTGAAATCACAACATATGCATGACATACGGACCCAGAGAGGGCATGCTATCCAGGAATTCTCAGCCCCTTTCTGAAGGGGATATTTAGTTTAATGCAACATCAAAATGTTTCCTTTTTCTAATTGGGGGTGTGTGTCAGTGCCTGTCCATAAAATATTCCTATATTAGGAGGGGACCCACACCACCATCTTGCACAGATCCCAGCTTCAGCATTAGCTACCTGAGTTTCAACATGACCCTCCACATGCCCAGCAGGATCTGGAGAGAAATTTCAAACGGATAGCTGAGTGCTTAACTGCCCTTTGTGCCTTGGAAAGTCACCCATAGATACTACAACTTCCAGAAGTCTGAGAAGATGCAGGGTGCATCCTCTATCTATTGAAGTTACTGGTTTAGCTCTCATTGACTTGAATGGACTGCACCTTCAGACTGAGCAAAGTGCTGGCTACTAAGGGTGCAATCTTGTCCTCATTCAAGTCGAAGCTCAGCTTCCACTGACTGTAATGGAGGAGGACTGCAATCTTTGGATTCTAGAGTGATTGCTATGTTGGTCCCAAATGAAAGAGATGGAGACAAAGTTTAGATATTTTTTATTGATAAAACATTAAAAGGAAATATGAATATAATCAAATGTTAATAAAATTAATTAATTAATAATTAATTAATAAAAGCTGAGCCCCCAAAAGATATCTGAACAACTTTGTTTCCAACTAGGGTGACCAGATATGAAAACTTTAGAAGACACTTATGAGAACTGCATTGGTGCAGCCCTGCAACCTGGGTCTCTCTGGGTCCGTATGTTATGCATATGTTGTGATTTCAAGTTTATTCATGGGCCTTCAATTTATGGGGCCCTGTGCAGTCACACAGTCTGCACTATTGTGGATCCAACCTAGCCTTTGTGGCTCTAGCAATTATATCTTGGCGGTATATAGTGAATAATCCACAGCTGGTTATGTTGTGTGATGCACCACGTGACCTCGGCAATGCCAGGCCAGTGGGTGAATGACTGTTCCCATTGAAGTCAATGGCACCTCTCAGTTGCAATTTTAACATTCATCTCAATGGAGTATGGATTTCAACTCTAGTACTCTGCAGTTAGACTATTCCCTGAAAAGACTTATGTGCATAAGAGGTTTGTTTATTTCAGTGAGAGTATGTGCAGGTAATTGTTTTCAGGGTGTGGTTTTGGGCATCCCTGGTGATATTTTTTTCCCCGAGTGATGCTGCTGACTGATACATATCCTAGGTGTTTTCAGATTGTAGGGACTTATCTATACATAACTCAATTGACTCCGAGAGCTACATGCAGGTAAACATTTACAAGATGCACGGATGTGTTTTTTGGGTTGGAGCCTAAGGCTGCAGACTACAGAGATGTGTATATAAAGCTGAATGTCACTTTAAAAGTCCTAGTTTAAAAAAATAAAATAGAATTAAATTAAAACAATGTCCAATCCAACATTGTTGCAATGTCATGATAACAGGATTATTAGCAGTGCAATCCACCAACTGTGGAGTACTAGTTCTGGGTACTGCCACAAGTCCCATTCACTTCAGTGGCACTTGTTCTAGTGCTAAAAAGCTGGAGGATTAGACTAACTTTTACAATGCTATTTCAAATCTTATGATTTCAGAAGTTTCTTAAAACCTGGAATCATGAGTCATGCACGACTGTGACACGAATATAACTGCATGACATGCATATAGCTGTGACTATTTGTGCTTTAATTTAAAAATAAATAAACCAGCCCCATCCTCCACTTGTGCAAGTAGCTCTGGTGAATGTTGAAAACAGCTTGAAATGTTACGATCATACACACGAAAAGCTCAGAAAGCGAAAGCCACCCTTTAAAAGAACGACAATGGCTATTTTAAAACGAATCTCATTATTTTGGAGGCGAGGGTGATTTTTGAATATTTCACCCTGTGAAGGGCTAGGCGGCATTTCCACTGCAATTAAAATATCTGAGGACTAGCGTGTAACTTGTTAGGTATAAAAGAACATGAAACTCGTTTATTTACAATGATAAAGCCTGCTCTCGTTGCAGCTGCGCAGGCTTTATCATTGTAAATATAATCAGCAACCACCGCCCCATAACTACAACACCCGGCATGCAATACAACCCCCTCAATGTAAAACTACGATTCCCAGACAGCAACGCGGTACACTTCCAATTTGTGCGTGGTCGGGTGCGGGATGCATGGCGTCCTGGAATTTGTAGTGTAGTTCGCTGAGTGAGTGGAGCCAAGCCGGAAGCGCTGCCGGGCTTGTGGGAGGGTTTGGCTGAGGGCAGGGCTGGGGTGTGGTTGCCTGGAGCTGGCCGCTCTTTGGCGGGGAGCAGCGTGCTTTGCTCTAGGGCGCTGGGAGTTGAGTACGTTGCGTCTCGCTTTGAGCTGAGGCTCGAGCTCTTGGCAGGTAGGGTGGGGGCTGTGGCTGAGGGGAGAGTCTATCATGAGTGGGAGCTGGGGTTGGAGATTGGATTGCCCGGGTTTCCCTGTGTGCCTGGCTGGGGTGTGTGTGATTTGTGTGTTGTGGGGTGTGTGTGTGTGTATTGCTGGAGGGGAGTGTTTCCCTCTCCTGGGCCCAACCCTCACTGGTGATTGATGAATGAGATCTGGGGGCTGTGATGGCAGCGAGAGGATTTAGGGAGGGAATTCTTCCCATGCGTCGCGCAACGCTAATAATGGTGGTGGAATTACAGCGGACCTACCTTTGGCAGCTCCTGGGTTTGACAGCTGTGAGCTGAAAGCGGCTGCATTAGGGCCCACTGCTTGCTGAGCCCACTAGGCTGGGGAAATAGAAATGGATGAGCTGCTGCTCCTTCATAAAATCTCCTTCTTCCCCATCTTCAGGTTGCTCCTTTGTATTCAGGCAGTTTGCCATGCTGGTGGCAAGGGGTTCGCATGCCTTCCTTCCCCATGCCTTGTAGCCCTTATGGGCAGCCAGGAGTCGAATCCTTTCCAAGTGGGATGATAGACTTGTGTCAGGCCATTTGGCATTGGTTATTCGTAGAGAGTTGGTATTGTAAACAGACAGAAAAACAGCCATAGCTAATGTTGTGTAAAAATTTTCATGAAAGTACGTATGAGAAAACTTGCTGTGTCTTCCTCATTGGTGGCAATGGCTACCTCGCAGGGCTGTTGTGAAGATTAAAAGTTGTGTTAAATTGCTCTGTGTGAAGTGCTCCAAATGGCAAGGGGGTGGGGAGTGCTATAAAAAACTACGGGAACCTAATTCTATCTTGGGAGCTGTGGAACCAAGAACTGGAAAACCACATGTGAAACTCCTTAAAAAAATTAATCTTCAATTTTTGCTGAAACGTATTTGTTTCAATAATACCTATTTGAAGATTTTTGAGTTGGAGGTTCCAAGCCCTCTTTGCTTCCCCATCACATTTCTATGACCGTTTCTTTAAATTTCACTGTGCTAGAAGAAACATATAATTTTTTTAACAACTTAACAATTGAATAGCCTCATGGGTCTGTTATATAATCAGAATTGTATATTCCCCCCCCAAGCTCAAGTTTTTCTCTTCTCCTAGCAGCCCACTTTTGCTATTCTGCACTTTGGTACAACCAAAAAAACCCCACAACTACCTCATACAGTAAATGGTTGTGTACTGAGAAGGGGAAAAAATGGGGAAGTTCAGTTTTTAAAACTACATAGAATGTGAGCTAGGATTGCTACAGAATCCCTTGAGCCAAATCCCAGTTAGAATGCAATTACAGTATGGTTTCCACAGTCACTGCCAATAACTTAGCTAATGACTTCTCTTCCTTATCGGTAATACATATATTCTTCTATCCTTAACACACAATGACATCTATGAAACCTTAACTCTGCCGTATTTCTTACTATAGAGTAATATAACAAAGTAAAACCAAATTATTCCTGAATTACTGGAGTGTATGGGATAGCAGTAAGCAAGAGAAATCATTGGCTGCGAACGGATCAAGGATTTTGGAGGAGCTGTGACCATATAGCCAAATGGGAGGGACATACTGGTAGATAGGCAGTCCTGAGATGGTAAAAAGATTGCTTGTTGCCCTTGTACCAAGATTTGCAGTGTGGAACCACAACTGCATCTTCCAATCCCCCTCCTGCTCCCTTTGAAATCAGTGGCAAAGCCCACATTAGAATAAATAAGAGGCAGCTCAAACCCTATATATTAGCAGGGCTGGGAAAATCAATTTACCTGCTTATCCCTACTGAGTATATTTTTTGGAGCCAGAGTGAAATTTTGACAGCCCACTCCCCGAATGCAAGGCCCAGGCTGGTGAGCAGTCTTTTTTGCCTGGCTAGTGAATTCTTATATATTACAATGCTGTATATACAATGCTAACCAATACGTTAGGGCCAACATATCTTGGGAGCTAATAATAATTTTTTTATTTTATATAGCACCCCCTTCCATGACACATGGAGCGCCTCTCACAGAACAATTTAACACAATTTTTAATTCTTCCACAACGTTTAAAGATGAATACCTGTAATATAATAATGTTCCTATCCTGAGGGGAAATAACCTTTACATTTTATAGAGCAGATTGTTTTCATAAGTAATCCAGTCTGCAGCTAAACATATGGCTTTATTTCTTCCCAGTTCTTAGCTGTAAAATGACAATAAAATTTCTAAATGCAGCTGGATTGTATTGAGATGGAGGACTATGAGACATTCTGTGAAAAGCATCTTACCAGGATCAAAGGAGAGTCCGTACAAAGAGAAACCTGCCCATCTGCTCAGCATAGAAATATCTCATTTATTCAGTTCCATGGAGTTCCTGTGCTTTCTCCTCTGGTAAGATTTCCTTGGCAGTGAAACGCTTTATATTTTTTTAAATAAGGGAGATAGCTTACGTCCAGTAATTCAGTTATCTTTGTCTAGATCCGATGTGATCATCTTTGGCTAATTCAGGGGACAAATACTTGGATATTTATCTGTGGCTTAAAACATTTCCACCCTATTGCTAAAAATAGTTAAATTTATAAAGATAAATATATAAAGATCTAAAGATATATTATGTTTGAACTATAGAAGTTCAATAGGTGTATTTGATCTTTGCTACCTGTATTGGTTTTTAATATTTTTCCCATTTTAAATTTTCTTTTTGTTAAAACAAGCCACTGATGCTCTGTTTTGCAGCTTAGTCTTGAGAGAAAAAAGAAAATGCAACAAGAAAAACAAAAAGCCCTTGATTTGGAGATCAGGAGACAGAACTCCAGGAAAAAAGCTTTGTTGAATCGTGTTCAGGAGATTCTGGGAAATGTGCAGGTAAGTTTGGGTGTTTTTTAAACCAGCAAGACTGGGGGTGTAGCGGCCTGTTGCTGCTGGGCGGCACAGCCTTAGAGCAGCCACTCAGGTGCAGTGTGTGGGGAGGGATTCGAACGGGTGGCTACCACGGCAGTCACCTCACACTCCTCCTGCCATGGGGGAGGGCGAAGTGCACTGGGCTGGCCTTTGAAATTGACATGTTCTGGCATCAGCACTGAGGAACCTAGGCTCCCTGGTGCTTGCGGCCAGTTCCTGTGACTTGCAAAGGCAGTGTGAACAACAGGGAATCGATGGGTTGCCCATTGAGACTGTTGGTTCTTCTCTCATGTGATTGAGATAGGCCACTGTCGGAGGACAGGATGCTGGGCTTGATGGACCATTGGTCTGACTCAGTATGGCACATCATATGTTCTTATGCATGCTTTGGAACTACATAACTTTGTAATCTTTTCTTCTGTAATAATGGGACTATTCTTGGTTTAGTCAGTCAGGTAACTTCAAACTGAAAGGAAACTTGGGGTATTTTCAGATGTGACACCCTGGCCCGTGATCGCGCTTACCCTAGCGTGACCACAGGCTGGGGTGTTGTGTCTGATCCAGCCCTGCCAGATGTTCACCACAGACCAGGGCAGATGTTACTCCAGACTGTGGCAGGGCTACCCCGGGATGTGTGCTGGGCTCCTGGCCAGCGCACATCGCATGGTAAGCCCTGCCACAGTCTGGGGTAGGCAACCTCAGACCGTGGTAGAGCGGGCCATCCCGTCTGAAGGCCTGCTCCATCTAACCCTGGCCTGTGGTTGGAGTGGTTCCGGGCGAGCGCAGCGGCCTCATAGGTGCTGCACCCGCCTGTCAGGGAGAAGGTGGGGCTGTGTGGAACGATGCGCCTGAAAGTGTGTTCGGTGGCGGGGCTTACCCCATCCTGGGGTGAGGACTCTCACCCCGGGGTGGGTTTAGGCATGGGGGGCAAAAAGCCTGTTGTGTCTGAAAATACTCTTCATGAACAGTGCAGTTCTTGTTTATAGCAAAACTGTCCAGCCTTTGAGTTCCCCACTGGTTAAATGAACATGCTTTGCATTGTGCTTGCTGAGTTACGTTAATAAAAGGTAGCAAACATAAGCTATTCAGTTTCTTGCTTTGTTTATTGCTGTGTGCATGGAAACCATCACCTGGCCTGGGATTTGAAAGACATGCCAGAATCGCATGTTGAGGGTACAGTGTTAAATGGTTAGCTTTCTTCTAGCCCCCCTGCAGATCTTAGTCACTAAGAATGGTACCATTATGATAAGCTTACTCTCTTTAACTTATCTGTGTCTCTTATACATTTCTGTGCCTTTTTGTGTATGGCTGATGAGAACTATTTGTTGGTTCAGAGGTGCGTGAATACTAAATGCTCTGTACATTTCTTATCTTTTTTTTTTAACTTTGTTTGCCAAAAAGAGCTTTATTTCTGAATGGAGGCGTGCAAAAAAGATTCTGTTGTTCCAAAAATTACATGGAGAACTGTTTTTTATTTCTTTAACTCTTTAGTTATCCTAAGGTTAATCTGTTTTGGCTTTATCATTAATATGACACAAAATGGATTTGATGTCTTAATAAATATTTTAAATATATTTAATGTCATAGAATCATTGGCAGCTTTACAGATACTTTGAAGAAATATTTCCCCTTTCTCTCGCAATGTAATTAAAACAAATGATTGGCTTCTGTCCAAGTCAGTATTCAAATGTGTTTTATGTTTCTCTTGCTGAGCAACCATTGTCAACTACAGTATAACTTTCATTTTTGACGTGTGTTTTGTGGTTACCTTTGTGTTAATCCATTCTTTTCAATTAGAAATCCAGTCTTAATACCCTTAAGGTGACAGCACTCTTCAGAGCTCAAATATCATGTGTATTTGAACCCATGAATTTAAATTGTACAGAACAGCCAAAATAGCTTTTTTTCCTTTTTCTTGCAGATAAGAAAGGTGTCCAGTGTAAGTGATCTGGATGAATGGGAGGCTGAGAACACTTATGCTGATACAGAATCTAAAATTGTAAATGGCTTTACAACACAATCAAATGTCAATTTACCAAGTTCTACTGCACACCATGATACTACAGAACCTGAAAAGATGTTGGAAACTATACCATCAGATATGCAGGTTACATCTAATGGGATAAATCCAGTTAAAGATGCTGAGGAATGTATTTCTCCAAAACAAAATGATGATGCTGGCACCAGCTTGTTGGATCAAGGAGCATGCCCAAAGTTTGCCTCTCCTAAAAAAACACAAAACGTATGTACTTTAAACGCACATCTCAATGAGGAGGATAAAGAGGTGCTGTCAGCAGAGGCAGAAGGCCCGGATCCCTATGTGATGAGTCTTCAAAACCTTCTGAAAAAATCTAGGGACTACATAGAGAGAGAGCAAGCCAAACGGAGCCTGAGAAATAATTCAAAGAGAAATGTTAATGAAAGCCATTCAGATAAAGAAAATGATGCAGTTATGCCAAATGACTTGGTGAAAGAGCGAGCCAGGTTTACAGGCAGAAACTGTACTACCATGACACTTGATAAACCAAGTCTTAATAAATCAAATATTCTTCTCCAAGGTTCCTCCACCCAAACACATAGCACGACTAAATCAGCTTCACCCAGTTTTTCTAAAGTGGATATACCTATGAGAAGTGGAACGCCTCCAATTTTGGATTCTGATTCAGATGAAGAATTTAAAACCTCCTCCATCTTGGATCATGAAAGCAGCATTGTCAGAAGCCTTACAGGTTCTTATGCCAAGTTACCCAGTCCAGAACCAAGTATGAGCCCCAAAATGCATCGAAGACGTCCAAGACCTTTATCGATGGGTCACATAGTTATCAATCATCCTGTAAATGCCTATGAATTAAGCCCTAAAGACAAGGGAAGGGCAATGGACTTGATAGCACATGATGTTGCTGACAAAACCAGTACATCTGAACCTGTGCCAAAACTAATTTCGGATTTCACGGTAGCTTGTTCTAGCAAAGCTCATGTTGTCGTCAAGAATTTATCAGATATTTGTGATGGATTAGTGTTCGGCAAATTAAATCAAATCTATCAGCAGCCAGTTAGCCGTCTAGAGACCAAAGGCATTCTAGTATCTGCTACAATGGAGGGTCAGCTACCACTAGATGGTAGAGGGCCATTGAAGATAGCCAGTAGTACTGATATTGTGTCTCCAAAATTGAATGAGCCATATGCAGTTAGTCAGACTATGGTAGCTCAAAAGTCGGTAACTACCAGTGGAATCAAATCAACTAATATGTTAGAAAAGACGAAGGATAATTCACCACTGGAGCTCAATAAATCATACGATGTAGAAAACCCATCTCCATTGCTGTTGCAAAGTCAGCATAATCAACAGCAGGCAGATACTCCCAATGTCACTTCTGGAAGCGAGCAGCTCTTAGGAAATGGTTTTGAAAAAGTGAAACGTCGACTTGATCTCGATATAGACAGCTCTCGGAAAGAAAATCACCCTTACGTGTTAACAGTTGGCATAGATGAGCAAGAGAAGCGCCAGCTGGAAGATCGAAGATGCCCTATAGAATCAGTTTACATTAGCAAGAATGAAACCATGGACAGTGCCATCAATGGTGAGGGTGTTTTCTCTAGTCAGTCAACACTCTTCACTTAGAAATTGTAATTTTAAAATAAATGTAACTAATAGGCATGTTAACTGCTTAAAGAATGGTAAATTGACCAGTTCTATTAGTATAGTTTGAAAAAGAATCAAAAATCATTGCGCTAAAGGCTGTGCTTTCAGGGGCGTAGTGTCCATTGAGCGAACCTGGCATAAAGCCGGGGGCCGCTAGGTCTGCGCAGAAATCTGCGTGTTCATGAGTGAGAGGCCCATGTAAAAAGGGCCACATTCTCACAACTGTCTGTCTACTATCTTAGGTAGGAATTTAGGATGTAAAGCAATATCTATTCCGTCTTGGAAAATCTGTAAATATGGTTCTGACTTTATTATGGCTGCTATTTCACTAACTCTTCTTAATGAAGTTATTGCTAAGGAATATTGTCTTTAAACCCCCACCCCATAACTAGTTCATTATAATCAATTCATGCTGCCCCGAGTGCACAAATGAACTGGTTATGGGTGGGGGGCAGAAATGGTTATGGGTGGGGGGGGCAGCGTGAGTTTGATTATATGGGGGGGGCGGGGGCACAAATGAACTGGTTATCGGGTGGGGGCAGCGTGAATTGGGTGTCTTGTGTGTTTGATAGCAGCGCCCCCAGACCCACCGAGCCGGGCGGCACCCCTAGGCCCACCGGCGGAATACAAAGAGGGGGACCCATCTTGACTACTTGGCCAGGGGCCCATTGCACCCTAGCTACGCCCCTGGTAGCTTTAATGGGGACCAGTGGTGCAACTGCACCAGGGCCCACACTCCTGGTGCAGCTGTGTCCCTTGTCACTGGGAGCCAGGGTGGTGGAGCCCCCCATTGCCTATTCTGTATCGGGGGCCCATTCCGACCTAGCTATCCTTCTTTGAGTCTGGAATTTTGTACTTGTCCAACCTACTTTAGTCTATCTCTTGAGTATCTTGGCTTTTTGATAGCTCCCATAGGCTTTTTATAGTTGGTTAAGCTAGAATGACAAAATATTATTCTTAATTCATTGCCCGTCAAGGAAGATACCTGTAGTAACCTTGGCTGTAAACTGAGTAAGCTTCCTATAGGGCTTGAGGGTTTGTAATCTAATGTCTTGTTTTTTGTGCTATATAAAGTTTAGTTTAAAAAAAGAAAGAAAGAAATGAAGGGCTTCTATTGAGGGTCTTGTGAGCAGGAATTGGCCCTGTGATAAAGCAGAACATTTTGCTCTGAAATATTTAAAATGTCAGAGAAGCGATGCATCCTACAAACTAAGCTAGTAAATGTAATTGCTTGCAGGTGGTATTATGATACTATCTTGATAGGGGCTGCTTTCAACTTAAATCATGACAATATTTATTTGTTCAGTACTGTCTTTTCTCAAAATGAGGTGTATTTTAAAGACAAGTGTGCTTTTTAAAAAAAGAAAAGAAAAAGAAAGTGTGCACATTTTCCCTTTCAAATCTGGGATCAGCCAGTACTTTCTGTGTTTTGGCATCAGAGCTCTAAGTGTGCTTATAAGAGTGTAATTAATTACGCACTGATAATACTCTTGGACTATAGCAACTGATAATTTCCCTATGCAATAGAATCATGAATAGGAGAAGAATGGTTTCCTTTGTTTCTGAGGATGTACTATCAGTGCAGTATCTCCGTTGCAAGGTCTTAAATTTCCTATGTTTTTATGATCATTGGATTATAAAACATTCCAGAGATGTGAGAAGATTTGATGAATGCCTTAAAATGCATGTATGTTTTTTCTCAGAAGAAGAGATTTTAAAAAATAAAACGTTGGCTTTTGAAGAAATGAGAAAACGACTTGAAGAGCAGCATGCACAGCAACTATCGATTCTGATACTTGAGCAAGAAAGAGAACAGGAGAGATTGCAGAAGGTGAGTGAAGATAAGAATATCCAAGCTGAAATGCTTGGTATTAGCCACTGCAGCTTTCTATTGCAGTATGAGGAACTGAAACCACACTGTTTTCTCTGCCTGACATACCTATGGGTGGGCCTTTGCCACTAATCTGGATTTGTTGCTGCTCTGAAAAATGTTTGTATGTGGACCTGTTAATATTTTGCTTTCACTTTGGTCTAGATGGGAGCAATTAGAGTGTGTAGAAAACCAATGTGATGAAAACAGTAGGCTGCAATATTGACTATTTTAGCACAGAGATGAAATGTTTTTCCCAGGAGAGAGAGAGAGACATAATTAATGAATGCTTGTATATTGGTCTCGAAAAGGCAAGAGATTCGACAGGGAATTAAAGAGCCAGACAATTACTATATAGTAAGCAAGTACTAGCTTTTGTACCAGCTTGATGATGGACTAAGGCAAGCAAGAAAGGGAGAATGGGCAGCCAAGGATATGTGTAATTTTGATAGCTGGGTTTGCTTACACTGTAGCTTACACCTTACATCTGTTCGAAATGTAACTTTCTTGCTGACATCGGAGCATATTGAAATTAAGGAGTCTTGAGATAATTAAATTGCATGTTGGGATGCAATTACTTAAAACTCATTTTATGGAATACAAGGTCTGGTTTTATGCCCGACTTTTGATCTGCAGGAGATAGAAGACCAGGAGAGAAGATTAAAAGGAAAAAAGTCTGCTACAGCTGAAACAGAAATACCCAAAATGCACATTAACAATGGGATAGAGTTGGAGTGGAGAAAAATTAGTGCAAGTGTCTTGTTGGAATCTATGCTGACTCAAGTGGAGACTGTTCACAGCACAAACTCAACCAGTACTGGTAAAATTATCTTTTGACTTGGCTACTTAAGCAGAGACTACCAATTGATTTGATTGGTCATGGAATGAATATTATCACTTCTGTTTTGCTGTTTGGGATCTAGTGTAGGCAAAAAAATACTGAAAATTAAAATATCTTACAGAAGTTTCTTCATTGAAGTGAGTAGTGGTCTCACTCCAGCGCCTAGTAGACATGTGTCTAAAACAGTGTAAGAAGTAAATGCTTTGCTGTATCAGGGGCAGATCCAGAAGTCATGTGGATTGGTGGGGGGGTGGAAGTCCAAAGTTAGCCCTGCCCAGATGATTAGTCCCACCTCTAGCCCGCCCCCTGCCAAGCAAGCACCATGGCAGTTTCACCCTTGGCCAGACACAGACACACTGCTCCCCCAGCTCACTGGCTCTGCCAGCACAGTCCTGGGGCTTCTCCTCAGGCCCATGCGCCAAATGCAGATGTGCATTTATGTGGTCTTTTTCCAGTTCCTAGGCCACTTTTAGATGACTGGCGTGCGCTCACGGCCAAAAAATTACACGCCCTTTAAAATCTCACTCCCACCCACGTACAACTGAGCACCTGCCGATTTCCCCTCCACCTCACGCTCTTCCCCCCCCCCCCC
>QEPC01007559.1:3567807-3583204 GCA_003113815.1 Sphenodon punctatus | reverse complement strand
CCCCCCCCTCATCTGAGGTGGAGGAGGAGGTGCTGACCATGCTCCCCAACCGCCGTGCCTGGGGGGGCCCTGTCCCCCAATCCTGTGCCACCTGTGGCCATATCGGGGCCCGACTGCTGGCATCTGAGCTGTGGGGGCATGGGTCCCCAGATCCGCGGTGCCTGGTGCTGTTGGGGAGGCGGTGGTGGCGGCGGTGGCAGGGGCTGTGGTATGGCTAGGGGGTGGAGGAGGCACTGGTCCGGGCGCTGACACGGCACCTGGCGGGGCTGCTGCCATTATGAAGGCACTCAGAGCCCCGGCCTGCAGGAGGAGGGATGTGCCCTGCTCCAGGGAGTGGTCCAGTTTCCGGCCGAGCTCCTTGGACCGGCGGTCCTGCTGGTCTGAGTGGTCCTGGAGTGCCTCCAATTGGCGGTCCATGTCCCGCTTCATCAGCCGCCGGTCCTTCCGCATCTCCGCCACCAGCGCCCGGTGCCCCCCCTCCACCTGTTGCAGGGCTCTCCTTGTCCCCTCCTCCAG
This sequence comes from Sphenodon punctatus, assembly GCA_003113815.1. Classification (NCBI taxonomy): domain Eukaryota; kingdom Metazoa; phylum Chordata; class Lepidosauria; order Sphenodontia; family Sphenodontidae; genus Sphenodon; species Sphenodon punctatus. The sequence continues at coordinate 3,582,688 of QEPC01007559.1, read as the reverse complement.
CCGGTTGACAGCTTCCAGCATCTCCTCCATTTGCCGCGTGCTGGTGGCGACGAGCTCCTGCGCGAGATCCTCCTGGCGCCTGTGCGCCCGCGCTCGGTGCTCCCGCATCCTCTGGGCCGGCGGTACCGGCGGCCCCCCGCCACAGCCCTCCCGTGCCCGGTGTGGCTCTGTGGGGCGATAAAGGGGTCGGTTAAGCATGTGGGGTGCCGTTCCCCTGCCCCCCTCCTGTCTCCATGCTCTGGGCGCTCCTTCACCCCGAGATGGGCACGGCCAGCCCCTATGCAGCTCCCTTTGCCCGTGCCCCATCCCAGCCACCGGGACCGGGGGGGTGGGGAGAATGCTGTCATCCCATTCCACCCCCTTTGGCCCCCCTCCCCTTGGGGTCTGTGCGTGTGCCCTGCATTGCCCATACCTGCTTCCTCTGTGTCCGTTCCCTCCGAGGCCGGCCGGTTGCTGGGGCTGGTGTCTGCCTGGTCCCCAGGTCAGCATGCCGTGAGGTGCAGGGTGACGGTCTCCTCCTCGCCCTCTACCTCCTCGGAGTCCGCTGGGGCGTGCGTGCCCTTGCCGGCAGTCGGACTGGGGTGTGTCGGGCACGTGTGCCCGAGGTCCCTGGCAGCTCCTCTGGGGCTCCCGTGGCTGGTGCCCAGCCTTGCCCTGTGCTCTCCCGCTGCAGGGGTGTGTGTGCTCATCCGCGGGTCGCTCCTCCCGGGCGCCCCTTCCGACTGGGCGCCGGGCTACTGGAGCCCTTGCGGTGCAGCACCTGACTCAGCGCATCCATGTAGGGGGAGGCACGTGTTGCCCGCCCAGAGCGCTGGTTGTTGTCTGTGATGTCCTTATAGCCCTTCTTTGATTTTAGTCCAGCACTGTGTGGGCGTTCGGTTGTATCCAGCCTCCCCCATCTCCGTGGCTATCTGGGCAAACACCTGTTCATTCCGGGCGTTGATAGCCAGCTCGGCCTGCATCTCTGGTGTCGCCCAGATAGCTATGAGGTCATGGGTTTCCTGGAGCCCCCACTGACCCCCTCTGTGGTACCGGTACCTGCGTGCCAGCCCCTCCGCTACCTCTTCCTCTTCCGCGGCCCCCACCACCTGTCCCTGGCTCCCTCCAGCCTCAGGTTCCTCCGGGGCGCATGCCCTCTTGCTGGTCTGTTTATGGGTACAATGGGGGCTGCTGGTTAGGCTCCTGGTGGCTGTGGTTCCTCCCTCCCTCTCTCCCCGGCTCCGACCTGCCCGCTCCCGGCTGCACCCCCTACCTTCTTCCGGGGTGGCCCCATGTGCTGCTGGGTTTCCCCTGCTGGGCCGGGTTCCCCCTCCTGCTGCTCCTTCAACTCCTTCTCGCCCTGTCGCTCCATCCTCCACACGTTTTCCTCCTCCCTCCTCTCCATCGACTACTCCACCACGTTCCCCTACTGCTGCCTGCCCTTTAAATCTTCCTCCGTGTGATGCTTGTTGTTGGTTGCCTGGCAGCGGCGCTGCGTGCCGTCACCACGGCCCGCGGTCATTTCCTTCCACCACGGTTTTCCCTTCAGGCGTTACGTTTTATTCACCCCTGCCGTGGTAAACGTTCACCACACTTCTCGACCTCCTCCCACCCCGACCTCACGAAGCATGGTTAGGTTCACCCCGGCCCGCGTTTGACTGTGGTGAACATCTAGATGCGGGCCAACAGACGTGCAAGGTTCTTTCACCACCGCCCGCGTTTGACTGAGGTTGACTGTGGTGAATGCTGAAAACGTAATGTCTGAAATCACCCTTTATCTATTGGGTTGTTGTGTTGTTGTTTTTTTAACTTGATCCAGTTTGAAGTCTGATCAGCAGAATGTGTTTCGTTTATACACAGACCCTGTAGGTTTAGTTGTAAAAACTCAGATGAATGGAGCCACATTGCTGCTGTTAAAGAACAAATCAATTGGTTCAGTAGCTTTTCAAACTTTTTTGAACCACTCCCTTTCCCTCTGCTTGTCTGTGATGTTGAGTCACTCACTCACTCACTCACTCACTCTCTGCTTCCTCTCCCCCTTTCCAGCCTTCTGTTTCTTCTGTATAGATTTTGACATATTGGGGTGACTGTTATATAAAAAGTGTAGTCCACCTTCTTTACCGTTTTGGCCAGATAACTTGAAACCATCTTGAAGCTTCTTTCTCTTCTTGCTGCCCCACTTATATAACCAGTATAATTGAATTGCTGCTTGTTTCAAATGTTTTTCCAATACTCTTGTTTCTATAGGGCTGCTGAAATGGGAATGCCAAATAAAAAAGTGATCATAAAACAAAAGACACCAGAAACCAGGTCAGTGGAGATTTTCTTTGTAATTTTAATTAACATTTTTATAATGCTTGCTCTGCTTTTGCTTTCCATCAACTAATTGTTCTTTGGTAATGGAGAAGGCATGGGGCCAACATTAGGTGTTTGCAGCATTAGTATCCTATTGTCATCTTTAACAAAATTTTATAAAACACAAGAATTAAAAATGCTTGCATGGCTCATTTTAAAACGTCCGTGTTAAGTGTGAACAGGATCCTAGGGCATCATAGCTACACAAATTTAGTTTGTCCTCCCACTACAGTTTCACAGTATTCCCGCCCATAGTCCTTGCCTTCGCTGTGCTTTCACAGGTAATACCAAATAATTGGAATTAGCTTAAATGTGGCATAACAATTCAAATGTATGTGCACACTTGCCTCTGTTTCCTTCTCATGTGGAACTGGGCCCTAGTGCTGAAGATGAAATTGGCTCCCTGTTGGGGCACTCCACTCCAGTGTGCATATGCATTCTACTAAGTGTGGGCCTCACAGCCTCATAGGCCCCAGTTCGGCTGCACCTGCTCCCTCTATTATAGTTACACCCCTGGGAGGAACTGTGTTGTAGGTACCATAATGTGGCCACAATAGGATATGGATAGGGTGCTCCATGTGTCAGTGCACTGCATTGTTATATTTGGGTAGTAATCACACACACACACACCTCTTGCAGTAATCTGTCATTCCAGAAACACTTGCCTGCAACATTTTGAATTTAAACCAAATCAGTGATTTAGTAGAGATTTATAACACAAGTTCAGTCTGTCTCTGGAAACTATGTTGAGTGGTGTTTGAGTGTTAATGGTTACTATGCTTCCTTATGTTTTCCCCCACGCAGTTAGCATGCAACTCAGTGCTGGGCTACCTTCTCTGAAATACTTGAGAAGTGGGAGGGTGTGTATATAATTAAATTCTAGTCTGACCCAAATTTATTTTTAAAAATTAATATGTGATGGCTTTCTATTTACAGAGTACTTCAGCCAAACCAAGGACAAAATGCTCCTATTCACAGACTGCTTTCCAGACAAGGGTAAGGTTACAGTTAATGACATCACTTTAGATAGCAAAAGCAACTGGAAGCTGTCAGAATCAGAAGCGTTTTCAAATAAAACAATTTTATTCAAATGCTGTTTAAGGACCGATAGCCTCAAACACAGCAGTGTAAATTCTGTTCAAATACCCAAATTGTGGTGGGGTGATAATTTAAACTTCACTTTTATCTTACACTGTAAGAAAAAGGCAATGGTTGTCTTATGTTGTTTTGTATTATCTTTCATTGACAGTGTTTTGGCATATGTATTTGTAACACTCATTCCATGAAATGTTGCTTTCATTAACCAAAACTGAAATTGCAGTATAAAGAACCCCGGGGTACCTTCATTCAACATTTCCTAAAGAAATCAGTTTCCTGAATATGGTTGCCCAGGCTCTTGAGTTGATAGGTTCAGGCTTGAGGCCTAAGTAGTTGCTCATATAGTTACACATATATTATTCATATATAGAGTGATGTATTGCATATATAACCATATATAGAGTGATGTATTAATGTTAGTTGCTTGATAAGAGATTGATTTGCTTTAAAATAGGAGTTTTATTTAGAAGCATGAAGTAGAAAAGGGTTTTAGTTTGAGGTGGAAAGTTACAGTATGTTGAAATGAACTAGCAGAGAGAAGAGTTGCAAAATCTTCTGTAGTAGATGAAGATAAATAAATGGTTGACTGGAGAACCTGGTACCATCTGGCAGGATAGGCTAGGATGTGTTGGGGTCCAGTTTCTTATACCATCACCGTAAAAGGTCTTGTTTTGAATAAGTACACCGCAGTAGGAAAACCAGTATACCGAAAAATTGTTGTTGTAATTTCCATTGACGTATGTTTTTATGTCAAATGAATTTAGCTGCCTTATTGGTTAGGATTAATACCATTTTATTGGGGCAGGTAATATCCTGGGTAGATATGGGAGGAGAATAGAAAGTTTTAAAAGCCCTAGGTTGAATAGGGGAGACCACTTTTCCCATTCTGTCTTCTCCTCCTATTTCCTTGTTGGTCCATACCTGATCAACTTGATCGATCTCTATCCATCCAGGAGCTGTTCTTGCTGAATGGAGGATAACTAGTACTTAGCTTATTAAGGAATGAATAGAAGGCCAAGTGTAGTTTTTAGCCCAGTACCAGATAACATTCATGACTATTGGCAACAGTTTTATGAGAGATCATTGCTTTTAAAAATATGTTTTGATTGCTTATATATCTATAATAGTATTCATTTATGCAATTGTTGACTCCTCTTGGGGACTTTATTTGATACTCACAAGAAATAAAACATCTGAATATTCCTCAGCATTGTCCAATGTCTAAGTATTAAATTAGTTGTCCAACAGAAGAACCCATTAATAATTCATTATAAATTTCCAAATATTCTAAATCTAAACTGAGCCCCCAGAATAATTGATCAGTAGTCCTGTTGGTAACAATATAGAGTGTTAAAGGGGGGAAAGTTTCTTCTATTAATGTAATTCATGTACATAATTCCCATTAATTTGTGTGTATAACTCCTAGCAATGTGAATAGGAGTTACCCATCAGCATATCCTAGAAGACTATACTGTACCCCTTACAGATGTTATCATGCCAAGAACCATGTTTTCTTTCTTTGGATACAGCATTTGAACTTTGTTGCAAGTGACTTATTAACTCCTTTTATATTTAATTAGAACCCCTAAGACTTCATTGAAGGGGGTTGAGCAAAGTAGAAAGAAGCCCTCAGAGAGCAGAGTGTCTAACAAGGTCCTTTCAGGTGTGTAGAACATGAGTGCTTGGATCTCTCATTTAACAAAGAAATGAGTAAGTCTCAAAAGTTTTGAATGAGAAATTGTTTTTATCCTCTTGCTGCAGTGACTATTCTATCCTACACTAATTCAGTCTGCCGCCTTAAGCATGGATACATAAAAAAAATTAAGTCCACCAAGTAGAAATGTACAGATTAGCATTGGTGCTAAAATGCATTTGACCCCCCCCCCCAAAAAAAAAATGCATGGTTGAGTGAAATAGCTGCTTTTAGCAGTCCATATGGAAATAAACTCGCTAGTCATGAAGAAAATTTTCAGAATCAGAGCAGATCCAGACACTTTAATTTTCATTCAACTTTAGATGTAGATTACTGGTCTCCAAGAAAGAGACAAAAGACTCTGAGAGAGAAGGAGAATTACAGTCAATTACTACAATCCCAGTATACCATAATCATAGTAAAAACTTAAACCAATGACCTTATCACAATGGACTTCCTCTTCTACGGAGCGCAAGTTCAACCAGGCCTGGCTCCTGAAAATAAAATCTTATACAAGAATAACCACAGTCAAACGTGTTAAAGGGAACCAAATTCCTTGAGGCGTCTCTACGTTCACCTTAGCCAAAAGAGTACGTCTTTGAACAGCAAGAGCATGAGCTAAATTGGCCACTTTCACCATAATCTGATCTTTGGGGTTAGCCTGCAAATAGGACAGTTTTAACACTGTCCCAGTAAGCTTTCCCAGCTAGGAGAGGGGACAATAGTTTAGTTCAAATTCCTTCTGTAGCCATATGGCCAAATAGATAATAATAATTATTATTATTATAAACATTTATATAGCGACAGTCGTGTGACCTGGTGCTGTACAGAACATAGAATTAGACGCGGTCCCTGCCTGTGGCTTACAATCTAAAAGACAAGGAGGGGGAGACAGGGAGGGGGGACAGTGGGAGAGACAGGGGAGAAGACAGACAAACATTCAAGCGGATGCGAAGTCTCAGGTGCATATAATGCGGGAAGACCCTCATCCTGTTCCAAGCCACAAAAGCATAGCCTCTGATCATATGGAATCCCTCTGTATGTACTTTCCAGGACTGCTGAAGGCATCTGGTGAAACCGTAAAGTCAAGGCCCTATGGATTGTAACAGTGCTGACAGCAATCAAGTAATTTTCGAGTTGATGCTGTGATTTGAACTTGCAGTACCAAGAAGTGGTGTTTGTTAAAGGAAGGGCAGCCAAGTCAGTTTGCGTATGGATATCTCGCAGCCGGTTCTTAATTATATCCTTAGCCTTACCCTGGGCAAGGCCTTGAAAAAATTGGGTAGAGAATCCTGCTAATTTAAGCAATTTCTCTAAATTACTCCTCCCTGGGAAGCCAAGGTCAAGCTGCATTCCAGCATAGTCTAGGTAGTAGGTGCTCACTAGGCATGGGATCTGCTTTTCAGATGAGGAGTAGCTTAAGCCTAGCTGAGTGAAGGATTTGAGATAAGACTTAAAGATGGAGAACAGAGGAGAGTTTGGAATGCATGCTTAGTTAGCGTATGCAGGGGAGACATCTGAGTAAACTGGCTTGCCAGGCTATTTTACTACTTGATAGTCAGCAATGAAAAGCATTTGCATTATACTTCTGGCTACATTTTTTAAATTCTAATGTGCCTTTGTGGCCATTTGATGAATTGCAAGATTACTTACAGGACAATCTTCACCATTAATGAATGGGAGTTTTGCCATTAACTTAATAAATGGATTATGTCTTGAATGTTGTATTGAATTTTTGGGGTGTGGTTGTAATCAGCCGTATTAGCATCTTGTCTTAGTTACACAGCATTACTTATTTCCTCATTTCATCAATTCTTTCTCCTTTCTTTATTAATAATTGTTGTTCAGCCATTGCCATCAACAAAATTATACAAATCCATATATCCATAAAACAAATAATCTAAAATATAGTGCAAGAAATAATCTGGACTGCCAAATATATGGTCACGGTTAAAATAAACAAAACATGCAAAATATCTCTCAAAATGTAAAAGGGGCATTAGACCAGTGCCTTACATATTTCCATTGCAGCATAAAAAAATGTTGCTACTTGCCATGTCACCAGCCCGCAACAGAGAAGTCATCACCTGGTCCTTTGAGCATTGTCCCATTGAATTAATGAGAGGGCACACATACTTGGTTCGCAGTTTCTTATATAGTACACGTTCCAGTAACACATGCTGCAATGGGTGATTTCAGACATTACACGGTCCCGATTCACCACAGTGGATCCCCAGCGGTGGTGAACCGAACAACCACCCCCCCGTGGTCAAGGAAAGCCCCGAACAGACGTGACCGGACCGGGACCACGGCAGGGCATCGGGCCGACAGATCACGGACCGGGGCAGCGCAACAGACGTGCTGACGATTCCTGGCCGTGGTCAAAACACCCACAAGGCACCGGGCAGGGGCGGGATACAGACATGGCCGCCTGAGGGCAAACACAGCCAGAAGGCACAAAAGGGAACACCCACACAAGGGAAATGGGAAGGGAGGGGGGAGAGGGAGAAGAGCCGGCCAGGTACCACACACAACAGGCACACAGACAACGGGGGCACGGTGGAACACACAGCACAAACATACGCCCAGGCGCGCACACGCACCCAGAAGGGAAGGGGGGACACGGGCGCCCGGACAACACACCAGGCACTGGGGGGGGGGGGGGGNNNGGGGGGGGGGGAAACGGCAAAGGGGCAGGGCAGGACACAGGCAACGGCAACCACAACCCCCACAGCAGAACTGTCCGCACGGGCACCCCCACAGCAACACAGGCAATCCCGGAATGAGGGGCCCCAGGAGCTCGGGCCCAAGGCACAGCGGGAGCCTGCACGGCACAGGAACGGTCCAGGAGGCACACTCGGACCCCACACCCCAGCGAGGGGGCGATGGAGGGCAGGCAGGAGAGTCGGTGCAGCGCAGCAGGTCCAAAGACGCAGACGCCCCCCCCTGGAGGAAGCTGGGAGGGGCAGTCCGGGGGCCCCAGAACCCCGAGGTCACACAGGCACCCAAGGGGGGGGGCGCAGGAGGGAGCGCTGGTGGGTGAGGACAGTCAGCTGGACTCAGGCGAGTCAGTGAGACCATGCAGAGAGCCGTACCCAGGCACCGGGGAAGGCAACCACGGAGGGGAACACCGGGTGCAGAGGCAGACCGGGGGGCCTGGAGGGGGCCCAGGCCACAGGCAGGGGCAGCAGCACCCCGGGAAGCAGGCAGCACGGCAGAGACATCAGAGAGGGAGCTGCCAGCGGAACCCGGCCCCTGGGCGGGGGCGGGAGCCCACACGGGGACAGGCAACCAGGGGCCGGAGCCAGCTACTGGGGGCCACGACGGGCCCAGGGACCGGGTGCCCCGCCCGGTGAACCAGGTGGGGCCAATGGATCATGCCCCGGCGGTACCCCAGCAAGGACATGTGGTGTGCGATCAGGTAGTAGGCCTCGAAAGAATCCTGCATGGACAGCCCCAACTGCACATCTGAACGGAACCACACGCCTGACAGCTCTGCCGCGGTAGGCTCAGACACATAGCAGTCAGCAGCAGGGGCCATGGAAGCTGGCCCAGCTCCAACAGCCGGTGATACACCGCCCCACCAGAGCGCTGGTACCCACAGGCCCCGTGAACACAGCCAAAGTAGGACACGGCCAAGGCAGGGCCCTCCTCCGCAAGGCAAAGCGTATAGGCGGCCAGGCTGCACACAGACAGGGCAGACACGGTCTCAGCCGCAGACCAGGCCACATGAGAGCACCTCATCTCTGGGATGCGCCCATCGGCGAAGGAAACCAGCCCCAGCGTCTCCGCATGCAGCCAGCAATCCCGAGCACTCGCCTCATAGCCGAAGTAGCGAAGCCTGTACTCGGGCTCAGGCTCGCATAAGCACGCAACTGGCTGTCCGGGCACTGGAGGGCCGGGGTATGCCACAGGTCACACAGGGCCATGGTCTCGCGGAAGGTCCAGCTATGGGGGGCCCCATGGGGGCCGGGAAGCGGGAGCCTGGTGGAAGCATAACCAGCCATGGTCCAGCCAGCCAGGGAGAATAACACCATGGACAGGGGGGCACACATTCCCCGCCGGGCTGGGGGGGGCTCCGAGGGGTCCCAAGGACAAGCTAGGCAGCCATGGGCCGCAACAATCTATAGCAACAGAGCGAGGTGTGGGGTGTGGACCTGCCACAGCTGCAGGAAACAAGTGCCCAAACAGGACCGCCAAAACACTAATCAGGCTGGCAAGGACACGGTGTTGCACCAGGGAGAGGTGGGGGGTGATGGCAGAAGGCATGCAGCTGCAACAGGCACGCATGGCCGCGTGCCCCCGTCCGTGCGCCAGGACCCATGCAAGGACAGCAGGTGCAACCAACAGCGCGCCCAGGGACGCCCGCCCCACAGTGGGAGACCTTTGGCAGCTGGGGGCGGGGCACCGGCCGACCCAGCCCATTACCGGGCCCGCATATCCCACCCCCAACCCCTGGCGCTGCCTACTGGATGCACCTTGCGCTCTCAGCCGAGTGGTATTGCGCCTACACTGATCAACTGCGCATCCTTACCACAGAGGTGCACCTGGGCACCTGCCTGCAGTTTTCCGTGGCCTGGAGCGCTGCACGGTCCCGCAGGGCCTACCGGCTCAGAGGGTGTCCGGGGCTGACCAGCAGGCCGTGAGCTGGGGCCGGAGCAGGGCAGCGGGGATCCACGAGGCAGCTAGGCGCCTCCAATGGGGGAGAAAGACCTCGCACCAGGCCGCCCTGCTCGCTATGCCCATTGACAGGCGGATATGGATCACAGAGCGGGCACAGGAGTGGTGGGGCAGGGCACTGGCCCAGTGGGATGAGGCAGACTGGAGGGCCCACTTTAGGATGGACAAGCTCGCCTTGCTGCGGCTCGCTGAGCTCCTCACGCCCTGGCTGGAGCGTCCGCACCCCCCCATGCGGACCTCCATCCCCATGGTCCAGCGGGTGGCCATTGAGGTCTGGGCCCTAGAAACGCCTGACTCCTGCCGGTCCGTCTCCCAGCACTTCGGGGTCCGCCTGAGCACCATTGCCTGTATCCTCCGGGATGTCTGCGAGGCTGTGGAGGGTGTGCTCCTGGACAGAACGATCCAGCTGGTGGACCAGGGGGCTGTGATGGCCGAATTCGCGGCCGGGGGCTTCCCCAACTGCATGGGCGCCGGGACGGCACACACACGGAGATCCTCCGCCCCTCTGCAGGGGAGGCCGTGGAGTATGTCAACAGGCACAGGTATCACTCACTGCAGCTGCAGGCGGTTGTGGATCACCAGGGGAGGTTCATAGACATCTTCATGGGCAACTCCGGGCGCAGTCACAATGCCCGGATCATGACCATCTCCCCCTTCTATGCCCGGATGTTCTGCGGGGACTCTGCTGACATGGGGATGACCTGGATCGAGGGGGTACCGATGCCCCCCTGTATCCTGGGTGACCCGACCTATCCCCTCACCCGGTGGCTAATGAAGGTGTACCCGGTCACCCGCAACCCTGTGGAGGCACTGTACAATTCCCGCCTGTGTTCCAGCAGGACTGTGGTGGAGCAGGCGTTCGGGGCCCTCAAGCAGCGCTGGAGGAGCCTCGCTGGCCGGCTGGACTACCTCGGCCCTGGTGATCGGAGCCTGATGTGTGCTGCACAATGTGTGCGAGACCGAGGGGGCAGCCCTGGAATACCCCGAGCCCATCTGCCCCCCTGGTCCTGTGCCACTGTACGTGAACACGGACAACCCGAGAGAGTACCGCTATGCCAAGCGCATCCGTGACACCCTGGCGAGGCATATCAGCCGGGAGGCCGAGGCGTGAGGGCGACCACCACCCGGTGTGCCCCCGGGGGATCCCAAGGCCAGCCCCTACACGGGAGGCGACCCCAACCCCTCACCCCACCCCTGTCGGCCAGAAACAGTCACAGGAAGCAATACTGTCACAAAAGCATTTATTTCACCCATGTACAGGTGCACCCGACCCCACCGCCACCGGCCCCTACCCCCCATAGTGCCCCCCAACCATCATCTCCCCTTTCCCCCTGTCCCCCCCCTTCCCCCATGTTTCTGGGGACCCCCCCTCGAGTGCTCAGTGGTCACCACAGAGCTCTGCGAGCTCCCCTCCCCTCTGCTGTCCATGTCCCCAGCAGTATCCTGGGATGCCTCGTGGGCCGGCGGGGTGGCCGGCGGTTGGGGGGAGGGAGGGCCCCCCGAGCGGCTGCACCCTCCGGAGGGCTGGGGGGACTGGGAGGTGGATGCATGGCCCCTGCTGGCGTGGAGGTGACTGGGGCGGTTCGGGAGGCGGGGGGGGGGCGCCGAGGGGACTGGCATGGGACCCTGGGCAGGCAGGGTGCCTGGCGGGGCGGCTGCCATCACATATGTGCACATGGTGCCCGCGTGCAGGAGCAGGGAGGTCCCAATGTTGTGGGACCTATCCATTTTGGCTGTGTGCTCCCGCACCATTCCTGTGATGGCCTGCTCCAGCTGCCCGAGCGCTTCCACCTGCCTGCTGTGCTCCCAGCTCTCCTGCCTCCACTCCAGGCGCACCTCTGCCTGGAGCCTCACGTCCCGCGCCTCTGCCTGCTCCAGGGATCACTCTATGGCTGCCTCCATCCGGTCCACGGCCACTATCATCTGCTCCCCTTTTTCTGCCGAGATGTGGACGATGTCCTCCGCCTGCTCCTTCCTCTGGCGGCGGACCCGTGCCCGGTACTCCCTCATGCGCTGTGCTGTGGGCCCGGGCTTGGGTGACTGTGACTGGTCAGGTTGTCCTGTAGGGTAAATGAAGGTGAGTCGGCGACTGCCCGCCCCCGGGATGGGCCTGGGGCTCCGTAGTCCCCCGGGAGTGTCGCCCGGCCCCTTCCCTCCCTGTCGCCCCGGTCCCTCTCACCGGCTCCGCGTGTCCCGGGTCCCCCTCCCGGCCCCCCTGGCGGCCCCCCCCACCCAGACCGAGTACCTCACCTAGTTCCTCTGGTTGCTGCCTGGGCTCCTCAGCGCCGGCCTCCTCGCCTGCCTGGGTCTGGTGCCGGGGTGTCCTGTGGGCGAATGGGGTGGTGGTTGGTATAGGGGTGGCCAGGCAGGGCCTGGGCCCCCTTACCCCCTTGTCTGGGGGGGCTGGGCCTGGGCCGGGCCCGGGCATCCCCCCGGTCACTCTCTCCTCCCGGCCGCTCGCTTACCCTCTGTCCGCTCCATTTCCTCCGAGGCCAGGCTCTCTGTGTTGGTGTGCTCCCCCTGGGACCACTGGCTGAGGGTGATGAGGGTGCCAGCCTCAGGGGTGGGGGCTCTCTGGTCTGCTGTCCGCAGGCGGGCCTGCAGGTGTTGGAGGTCCCGGGACGTTTCTCCTGGGGGTCCGGGGCCCTGGAACGTGTGCCTTCCCGAGGGGCGGCGAGTGGAGGGGGTACCTCGGCCCGTTCCCTGCCCTGGACCACAGCGGTCCCCATGAGCTGTGGGGCGACTATTGACCCCTTCATATGCGGTCCAGGGCATCCTAGAAGGGGGTGGTCCGGGCTCCGTGCCTGGACTGCCGATTGTTGTCCTGTATGGCCTTGTACCCCCTCTTCAGCTCCTTGGCCTTAGAGAGGCACTGTGCCATGGTCCGGTGGTGCACCGCCACCTCCATTTCCCGCACTATGTCCTTGTACACATGCTCGTTGCGTTGATTGAGCGCTAGCTCCAGCTGGTACTCCGGGGTCCCCCAGATCCGGATGAAGTCCCGGGTCTCCTGCAACCCCCACTGGCCCCCTCAGTGGTAGGGCCGTCTTCCCTGTCTCCCCTGTGGGTGGTGGTCCTCCTCCACCGCCTCTTCCTCCGCCTGGGCCGGTGTCCTCTGGGGGCTCGTCCACCTGGACCCGTTTCCGTGTCTGGGGGTGCAGGCGAGGGGGGGTTATGTTTGGGTGCGGTTCTGCTCCCTCCCGCGGCCCACCCCCTTTCCCCCTCTCCCTGCCAGGAGCCCGGGCGGGCCCCCTGCCCCCCCTTGGTGCCCCTGTGTCACCTGTTCCCCACCCCTTGGTTCTCCTTACCCGTTTCTGGGGTGCCTCCTCCCCCAGTCTGGCTGTTGTCCCCAGGACGGCCTGTCCCAGCTGCTGCTGCTGCTGTTGCTGCTGCTGCTGTCCCTCCGCCTCCTCCATCCGCAGCATGACCCCCGCCTCCCCCTTCGCTTCCTCCACCACTGCCGCCGCCGCCTCCTCCCTCGCTCTCTCTCCCACCGCTCTCCTCCGCCTCCCTCCTTGTTCCATCCCGCAACGTTTCCCTACTGCGGTTTGCCCTTTAAATCTCCCTCCAGGGCCTGTGTTGTTGCTGGTTGCCTGGCAGCGATGCTGCATGCTTTGTCCCCGGCTGGGAATTATTTTCTTTGATTCCAGCCGGTGATTGCTGTCCAGATGTTACTTTTTGTTGTTTCCCGGTGGGAATCTCTTTGACCAGGCTTTTGGTGATGGTCCAGCGGGGAGCTCCAGAAGCGTGGTTGATTTTGACCCCATGTGGGTATTGACCGTGGTGAACATCTGGCAGCCGCTGAACAGACGTTCAGGGCGCTTTGGCCCTGTCGCGGGATTGACCGTGGTTCACTGTGGTTGGGCGTGATCTCGTAACGTCTGAAAATACCCAATGTTTCAACCACTCTCTCCACCATACATTTGTAACGTCTAAATGAAGGGGGAATGCCCTTATTTCATCCAAAACATTTGCGCATCACGTGTATTCCATTATATCTGTAATTTTCCAAACCAAAAACTTTCCTTTTCAGAACCATTTCACAAAATACATTTTTTCCCTAACTTAAACTCCAAAAAACATGAAAATTAGTTCCAATTCCAAATAAAAATACATTTAACAACGTACATTACAGCAAAAATTAAATGCCAAAAAGCATTGAAATGATTTCCAGATTTTCTATCTATATTCCACAATTTACCATCAGCGTTCAGGGAAGATATGTACTTAATTTATTTACCATACGTACTTAGTCTTATTACTATTTACTCCTAATTGAACTTATAACATTATTTCTTTACAGGACACTTTGGGTGAAAACAGACATGATGCTAACCACCCTTTAACCACTCTTGGTGGTTATTTATGCATGTTGCAGGGCTGTATTGGTGCCCTATTCAGCCCTGCAACATGCATAAATAACCATCAAGGGTGGTTAGCGTCATGTGTGTTTTCACCCTTTATTATTGTAAGTTGCCTATGAACAGTTTTTCAAACTGCCTTAACTCTGTCCTTTACATGTATAGAAATTGTATATACTTTATGCAATGAAATGTTGACAATGTCATTGCAGAGAGCTTTATACAATTGGTTATATACAATGCAATTCTGCACAAAAAGACAGAGTTAAGACAGTTTGAAAAAATGTTCGTAAGCGACTTACAATAATAAATGTCTTGTAAAGAAATAAAGTGATAAGTTTAGTTAGTGGTAAATAAATAGTACTAAGGGTAAGTATGGTAATAAATTAAGTACATATCTTCCCTGAATGTTGATGACAAATTATGGAATACAGATAGAAAATCTGGAAATAATTTCCATGCTCTTTGATGTTTAATTTTTGTTGTAATGTATGTTAAATGTATTTTTAATTGGAATTAATTTTCATGTGTTTTTTTTTTTAGTTTAAGTTAAGGAAAAATGTATTTTGTGAAATGGTTTTGAAAATGTGTTTGGGAGATGGTTCTGCCTTTACTGTTCTTTGAAAGCTTTAGGTTTTTTGTTTTTTCCTCCCATTTTTTTTCTTTCTTTGGGGTGTTCCTGGATTGAGTGTCTTCCCCCCCCCCCCCCCCCCCC